>SJYV01005065.1:19835-105209 GCA_006410875.1 Neotragus pygmaeus | reverse complement strand
ATACCATCTATGACTAATTTTGTAATATAAATAAATTTTTGAAAAAAAATAGAAATCACTCATCTGCCTAAACATTATACTGTTTTAATTTTTTAAATATTTTCCCCTGTCTAACTATAACCATACTGCACACTTGCACCCATATTTTGCATGATTTAGAATTCTGAGATGGAGGGGAGGCATTTTCTCCTAACATTTTATTGCACACATAATTCCCTTATTAATGGACTTTTTGTGCAGAATATATTAGAGGGAATAGCTCTGCCTTTAAATGCAGTTATTTTATAGTGACACCTCTCCTTTAAAGTGGTCACATTGGATACTTATAATTTATGTAGTATTTTTGAAGTTCACAGTTGTATAGTAGTTTCCTCCCACGTTATTTCTATTCTGGGGTCACTAGAAAACATACAGTGAAAAGAAATTATTTGAAATGATTTTTCAAAGTGATAATGGCTGTTGAAGTGCTGTGAGTCCTCAAGGAAGGTACACAGCCTCTTTTTGCTTTTCCCTATATGGTAGCTGGCCTTTTTTTTTTTTTGAGGATTGATAACACCAGGGCTAGAGGGCTGATTACTCAAAAGCTGCTTTAAAATCCTGACTGTATATAGATCACACACATCTCGGTGTTGGTCCTGGCCCACCTTTCATGTAACCCTGAAGCAACATCCTAGTGAATGGTGTAATCTACCCCTGTAGATACCTATGACCATACTTGTGGTTTGGTACTGAACCTCTCTATATAAACTCCAGTGTTTATATGCAAACATGCTGCTATCTATAGAGAAGTCTGTAGCAGTCATGAGTAATTAAAAAAAAAAAAAGGCTTAAAAAGAATAGTTTACTTATTACATATTCAGTATCAGCCCCGTACCAGGTATACTCAGAGAACAGAAGAAGCTAAGATTTGTCCCTCTCTTCTATTTTCTTAAAATCTTACCCCGAAGGCAAAATATATAAAGCACAGCCACAGAACTAACATTAATGTGAGTTCATTTGTGAGATACACCCTAAGTAATTAGTTGATGATAATCATTAAAGATACTGAAGTCTGTGGATGATGTAAAGCTAGACTGATTCAACAGCACTTTGACTTATTTGCATGCTGAGATGTACTTTCTTGAGTGGGAGCTTTTGGGGGTTAAGAATATAGGATATTATGGATGTATATTACCATCTGTTTGGCGATGGCAAAAAAAGTCAAGAATTGCTGAGAGGACACAGAACTACAATGATTGGAACAGAGAAATGACAGTTCTGTGAAAACAAGGCATGTGTTTCAGACAGGCACTGGTCACTTCCTTTCAGTGTATGTCTGAAGTCCTTTGTCATCCTCTCTCTGTTTAATAAATACATGATGTCTGATAAAAAGAGAGTATAATAACTTAAACCTTGTCAAGAATGTTTAAAGATATGTGGAATCCAACTACTTTTATTGAGAATATAGATCCTTTTGGTGGCTTAGACAGTAAAGAATCCATCTGCAATCAGGAGACCCTGGTTCAATCCCTGGGTCGGGAAGATCCCCTGGAGAAAGGAATGGCAGCCCACTCCAGTGTTCTTGCCTGATGAATTCCATGGACAGAGGAGCCTGGCAGGCTACAGTATATGGTCACAAAGAGTCAGTCATGACTGAGCGACTAACACTTTCTCTTTTCACTAGACCCTTTCATTATGCTTTTTCATAATTCAAAGACTATGGTAGAAATTACAAAGCTTAAGTGGGGTATGGAAATGGTGTTCAGGTTTGACATAATAGGATATCACTAAGAGAGCTAATCTAAGTCTCATGAATCAAGACATTTTTCTTCAATGTAAAATACACATTAGCAGTAACATGGGGATGTTTGTAATGCCTTAGGCTTTGAAATTTAAAGATGAACCATTATGGATGAGTTTCTACAGTTCCATTATAAGTAGAGGCAATCATAAATTCATATGTGTGGGAAGAAGAAATAATAAGTGTAAAAAAACCTTTAGAAGAATATTTTTAATCCATCTATAAATAAGAAATGAGTCATCTGTATGCTATGCAAATTTTCAAAGTGGGTAAATTTAGAAATTATATTTTTCTCTTTACAAAGTGTTATACTTTGGGAGGAAATGTAGTTATGTCTGAAAAGTTCAGAAATGTTCCTTTCAAAGCTGTGCAATGATGAAAAGCATTGAGCATTCTGCAGTGATGGAGATACTCTCTACCTAGGTGGCTAGTGAGCATTTGATATGTAGCTCGTGCAATTAAGGAGCTGAATTTCTTCTTTCTCTCAATTTTAGTTAACTTTAAATACCCACTTGTGCCTAGTGTTAAGTGCCATATTGTTAAGGCTTTAAGTCAGATTTGTAGTAGTAGATATGCTTTGCCAGAAGGTGAATTCATTAACTGAATATCGTTTCATACTCAAGATTCTTTGGCTCTTAAATTTTTTTGTGTGGTGTTCTAGGTAAAGCCATTACTATTCCTAACTTGACTTAGCTTTGAAACAGCATCTCTTTTACTTTAAAAAAGTTCTTATGAATCATAAATATAAGCCTCAAAGTGCTAGTTCTAGGAGAGAGCAATATTATGGATGATGTTTATAGTCAGGATAAGCTCATGATACTTTTTTTTTTTTTTTTTACATTTTCAGTTGGGAGTGAAATGTACTGATGTCTACAACTTGCTTTGAAATGCATTAAAAATTGATTGATGGTTGGATAGATGGTAAATTAGTGATAAAGCAGATCCAGCAAAATATAAATGATATATGGGTATCCACTGTAGAAGTCTTTCAACTTCTCTGNTTTTTTTTTTTTTTTTACATTTTCAGTTGGGAGTGAAATGTACTGATGTCTACAACTTGCTTTGAAATGCATTAAAAATTGATTGATGGTTGGATAGATGGTAAATTAGTGATAAAGCAGATCCAGCAAAATATAAATGATATATGGGTATCCACTGTAGAAGTCTTTCAACTTCTCTGAAAGTTTCATTATGAAATGAATCAGCTTCATGATAAAATGTTGGGGGAAAGTTAAAATGCAAACATATTAAGCGTTTTAAAATGCACCTTTTTTCTTGGATCTGTTGCTTCTCTGTTCAACAGAGCCAAGGAGCAATAACTGAACGTTTGCGAAGTTTCAGTATGCATGACCTAACAGCCATTCAAGGTGATGAGCCTGTGGGACAAAGACCGTACCAACCTCTCCCAGAAACAAAAAAGAAAAGTAAACCAGGCTCCGGTGAAGCAGCAGGTGTGCTTGTTTTGTTTTCACATATTCTGTCATAATTGGGATCTTGAGTCAAGATGGGTACCAGCTGTCTGAATTTGGGTAAACTAAATTTATCTTTAGTTTGGCATCACCGACTCAATGGACATGAGTTTGATTAAGCTCCGGGAGTTGGTGATGGACAGGGAAGCCTGGCGTGCTGCAGTCCATGGGGTCACAAAGAGTAAGACACGACTGAGTGACTGAACTGAACTAAAATTTATCTTTAAGCTTCTGTTTTTGTTCTCTAAATAAGGCTAGTGCTTGCCTTTTGTTGACTCGAGAGAGAATCCCACTAAGAAAGTAGCAGTAGCCCCACATGCTGCTGTGGATTTCTAGATGCAGTGAATGTGGTCATCCACCACCACCAGCACTAGTCCTGACCCGTGCTCTGCACTCTTGTTACTCAAACTGTGTAGCGACATCTGAAGAGTTTAAACCCTCTTTACTGTAAGTGCTGTGAACAAATAAGGATATTGAACCATAAGATGAAAAGTTTTAAGCAGTGACAGAAGAGCAGTTTGAAAATAAGATTACTCAAGTGGAAAAATGTCTTGAAATTATGAATTATAGACCAAAACCCCACTTGTTCTAATATAAATTATAAGCATGTCATGGTTGATATGTTCTAAAACTTTAATAAATTGTGATCTTAGAACCATGCACACAAACAAAGAGACATGGTTCTTATAGTCTTTTTTTTTTTTTTACATGTAAGAAAATTATAGTTCAAGTCTCAACTGAGAACTAAGATCTTCAGGACATTTCTTATTAGTGTCTTATTAGGTCCATAAAATACAGGGCTACTGGATCTTTTTATTTTTTTCCAAGTAGAAGTTTTCTTTTGAAGTACATGAAAATCATTCTTTATAATTAAAACCAACTTGAAAAGAATAGTTCCTTCTTATAAAGAAAAACTAATGAAATTTCTTCTAAGTTCTCCCTAGAATAACTTAAAAAAATTGGTGGCTATTATCTAAAAAGTAATAATTAAGTACTGGCCATTGAGGAAGGTACTAATGCCTTTAAGAATGAGTAAACTTTGAACCTTGAATCATCATCCTTAATACTTTAATAATGTAAAAGTAGCTCCTAATATAAGGCATTTTCTTAATAGGCATTTTAAAAAATTTGGTATACTGACTTTGAATATGGGATCTGCTATATATATTTTGCTGATTTGGACCAGTAATCTGAGTCCTTTATCAGTAGTTGATTCATAATTATACCTTAAAATTGGTTAAGAACTATATTCATATTATTTAAATGAAAACAGGATTATAAATTTGAAAATCTATGACGCCATTTTTATGGGATCCATCTATTAAATTTAAAATGCTGTGACTAAAATATTTTAAGATAACAAGGTGCTAATTAGTTCTTCTGTTAAATTTTTAAACTGTGAATTAAAATAACAAGAAAGTTGGGAAACAAACACTCTCATACACTTTTTATGAATGTTTAATGTATAACAATCTTTTTGGATGACAGTCTGGTAACAGTTATCAAAATGTATTCTCTTAACTCAGCAAGAAACTTCTAGGAATAGTCATAAAGAAATAATCAGGCAAGTGTTCAAAGACATAGGTACAAAGATATATGAATGTTCATTTTATTGATGCTTATAGTAACAAAATATTGGAACAAGCCAAACTCCTAAGAGAATGGTTAAGGAAAAGGGCAGCTATTAGCAGTGAAAAATAATAATGTCAGTTTATATTGATCCTTACTGACATGAAAACATCCAGATTGAGAGGGAAAAATAACAATAATGAAACAGTGTGTTTGTTATGATCCTGTACCATAGAGGCACAATAGACAGATGGATGAAATGGATTAATATATGTAAAGATTTATGTATGTAAAAGACAGTCTGAAAAGGTATTATGAAAGTGCTAACAGCATTTAGCTCTGAGTTGTGGGATTCTAGTGATTTTTTTAAATTAACCCATTACTCTTAAAATCAGAAATAAAACAACTCTTCTTCTCCTTTAATTAAGGTATTCATTTTCTTACATCTTGAATTTTTTTCTATTTTATTTACTTCTAAAATTCCTCAAGAAAGAAAGCAAGTTGGTAAGTTTTTCAGTGTGGGAATTACATTTACATAAGTCTGTTTACTAGTTCATATAATCAATACATTTATCTCAGAACACAAGCAAATTCAACTATTTGAAAAAGTAGTTCCCTCTTAAAAGCTAAATGGCTTGCTCTGAGCAGTTTGAGGTTGGCTGATCAAGAGAAGTCTTGCTTTGATGAAGTTATTCTAGTTCACATGTTGTCACTATGGGGAAAAGAGCTACCTCCAAATGCTTTTTTGTAAGAAAATAGACACCTTGAACATGATGTTCGCTTCCTTGGAAAGAACACCACATTCTCATAAGTGGAAATATTTTTTCTGCAAAGAAACTGCTGCTCTCATGTTAAAAGTGCTTCAGTATTCATTTTCAATATACCAGCACATAAAGGGAGTTGTTTTGTCTTGTTTTCAACGCTTTATATATTTATTTAACCCTGAAGATGACTATGCAGGTTAAATATTTTTATCCTTATTTTGTAGATGAATACACTGAGACCTAAGGAGATTAAATTACTTGTCACAGACCACATACTCAATGACAGAAATGAAGTATCCAAGGTTTTTCATCTAATTCTCTCTCTTTTTACTTTATAAAGAAACTACACTTAGTGAGACACTTGGGCTGGAACAAGGACTTCAAACAATCTTAGGGGACCTTAGAAATGCTTTAGTCAGAGAAGGCCAGTAGATGACATCCCTTTGTGCCCATGGTAGACGTTGCTAATGGATTGCAGCACTTCCCATGCTGGGTCAGAATCACACTCAACTTAGCACTCCAGACAGCTCTACTGGCTCAGGGTTGGCATTGATGTATTAATAGTGACCTCTTCATCTCCTGCCTGCCTCAACACCTCACCGGATAAGAAAACTGAGGCCCAGAGAGGCAAGACTCACTCAAGTTCTTACAGTAATAGGTAGCAAAGTGCTCACTCATTTCTCCTCTCATGGATCCAGGGCTTCTTCCAGCACAATAGCTAAGGCTTCTTTCTCCCAAGTCAGACCTTCCATGCTTCTGCACTCACATTAACACGTGGAAACTGCTTCAAACATGCCTGGTCTTTGCTAAGTGCTGGATCAGTATTGGCTATTATTATTATAAAGGGTGGGAGGGAGGAGAGACTTTAAATATACCAATTCTAAGATGTGCAAGCTATGAATAAAACCTGGTCAGTCTGCATAAGCATTTGCTCGTTTCCTAAAATGGTAACAGAACACTGGGTTGAAGCTGGCCAAACAGCTGCAGCTTCAGGCCTCAGGGCCCCTGGCAACACAGACTTCTCGTTCTTAGGTTCTTAGTCACTGCCCCTCAGGAATGTGCATGGACAGCACCATTCTGAGGACCTTGTCCAGTCTAGGTTGATGATGGAAAACGGCTGACCTTAGCATCACCTTTGTTTGCCAGCAGCACCCCACCAGCTTCACCTTGCCTGGGCTTGGCAGACCTGCTCAGCCAGCTCGCTGGGTTCCTGTTCAGATAGGGCATCTAGATTTGGGCTTTCCTCATAATCTCGGGCCTTCTCCTCTCCCCAAGACTTTAAAATTCTTGGACAACTCTGATTAATACTATTTCCACCATGCACATCAGAATTTTCATAATGCTTATTTTCAGGCTTTTAAGTGAAATAGAAAATACATGTTTTTAGTGAAGATATTTGATTTGACTCCTTTTTTTTTGGATGCAGTTTAGTCTTAATAACTTGCTAAATTAAGCTGGTCAACTTCACCTCCTAACAAATCCCAAGCTTGGCTACTTCCTGCTCAATCCTTGGACTCCATCATTTCTGACTTGTACTGCAGTAACCTCCCTGCTTCCAGTCTTATCCTCTTATGATTCATTTTCTAAAGTACAAGAAGACTCTTACAAAGAATCAAAACATAATCATGTCACCCTCCTGCTTAAAACTGCTACAATGCCCTCTCCCCTTTGTTCTCTGATGAAGTCCTAACTCAGCAGATATATAAATATATAAATATCATATATATTTATATATATCATTTTGAGTGAAATTCCAATTCCTAATCATATAAAATGAGAGGTAATTAAAATCGCAAGGGCCATGTTTGCCTCATCTTTTACCTTAGAGAACTTTTTGATCACAGTCATTTCCTTTCTGATTCTTTCCTTGATTCCTTATTCTGTGTTTTACCTTAGTTTTATTATATTGGGATTGGGAATATTATATAAGCAACAGGAATAGAGAAAAATCTAGAAATGGCAATCTAAAACAATTTTTTTCTGGTTTATATAGAAGTAATAAAATTTTTAAAATAAAAATTTGGCAATTTTTTTAAGAAAGAAAAAGTGAAGAAATTTGAAATTGCTTAAAAGCTCACTTTCAACAGATATTATGGTTTCTTTTTTTTTTTCCTTCATTTCTACATTTACGTTTTATCCACTGAATACGGCACCAGGGAGTTTTTCCCAGGACTACTGACCCTACTTCATCTCCTGGCCACACAGGCTTCCTCACAGCTCTTCCACAAAGTTATACTTCCCCATGACCCAGGGCCTTTGCATGTGCTATCACTTCTGCCTAGCACACACTTCCTCCAAATGCTGCAGGAAAGCAAAGGATCTTGGCCTATGTAATGACTGATTCTGCTTTCAAATCCTTCCTGATTTCTAGACTAGAATTCTGGCAGCATAAAATTGGACTTCCTTAATATATAATTACGGGGAAGGAAATGGCAACCCACCCCAGTATTCTTGCCTGGAGAATCCCAGGGACAGAGGAGCCTAGTGGGCTGCTCTTAATATATAATTAAAGATGTTTATCTTATTATGAGACCCAGAAGCTTAATCACAACTCTTCATAGTTTGCTTAGTGATGCTCAAGTTATTCATGTCCTGTGAGAGCAGATAAAAGAAGTCCATCTTTGCCCCCTCCTGAGCCTGAGACCATCCAAAGAAGGTAGCTGTGCTCCTTACCTTTATTAAAGTAGAATTTGAAACATAAAGGGGCCTTGTAAACTCACTCCTGTCTTTTTATCTTGTCTTTTGACATCATCCAGTGGCTTATGGGATCTTAGTTCTCTGACCAGGGATGAAACCTGGGCCCTTGGCAGTGAAAGCCCAGAATCCTAACCATTGGACCACTAAGGAATTTCCTCACCCCTGTCTTTGTAATCTACTTACTATTCCCCAGTTGCCTTAGATTTAGGCCCCTCTCTTGCTCCATCCAAGCAGTGGTTCTCAAAGTGTAGGCCCCAGACTAGCACCGTAAGCATCACCCAGGAACTTGTTAGAAATGTAATTTCTGATCCCAACCCCAGGCCCAGCAATGTGTGTATCAGTGGGTTCTCCAGGTGACTCTAATATGTGCTGGTAAGTTTGTGCATTAGCATAAGTTTATTGAAATAGAACCACTGCTTCAGGAATGGAAGGGAGTGCTCTCGTCCCTGCATCCCATCCTCAGGGTGCTCTCAGAATTCCTGACAATCACCAGTCCGGCTGCCTGGTCATTTGCCTACTGGTCAGTGTTACATCCTCATCGCTACACACAGCATCCTGTGAGCACACCCACATGATCTCTTACTGACCTTTCTGGTGCTGGCTGTTTTCTTTGAACTAACATCAGGCATCATAGCCTGTGGTGTTTCTAATTACTGTAGCCTGACTGGCTGGATTTTATCTTAGCAGCTGCAACAGTGTTGGTTTAACTTCTCTATCACCTGCCCCCAGTGAGTTTATCTTGCCCAAAGTTCTATTCCCTTTAGGTCTTATATGACTCCTTAAGTGCACTCTACCATGTCTGGTCTTGACAAAAGGACCCTAAGTTCCTAATTAAAGCCAGAGGTACAAATGACAGACCAAAATACATTATTGCTTAGGTAGTTCAGAATTCACAAAAAGGAGAAAGAGCAGGAAGAGACTTTTCACTATGTATCTATTTATATTCTTTGATTTTTGAGCAAGATAACTGTTAACCTATTCAAAAATATTTTTAATTATTCTGAAAAATGCATAGTAAGAATAGGAATTGCCAGGGGAAACTTCCTGGAAGAAATGAGCCTCATCTAGACTAGTGCAAGGGGGTGAAGATCAACGGCAAAGAGCAGGGAACTCATTCCAGATGAAAAAAAGGAAAGGAGTAAGCCGACAAACTCAGACTGCAGAGAACTGTGGACAGACGGGGTGAAGAGGCGGTGCCGACTGGTATCCTTTTACCAAAACATGCGGATATTCACAACTCATCTAGGTTACGGAATTCCACTGAGAGACGGGGATGAGAAAACAGACGAAGAAGCAGAAGGGCCGTATTCAGATGACGAGATGTTAACACACAAAGGGCTGCGAAGATCACAAAGCATGAAATCTGTGAAAACCGTCAAAGGCCGAAAAGAGGTGAGTCAAGTACAGGGCTGTTTTCCTAATGATTAGTATTAATAGATTTCCCTGTTGCATGCTCATTTAGGATATTAATGATCCCTACATGAAGGATTGTAACGATACAGCACGGGTTATATTTAAAATTATTTATTCCGATCAGATGGATTAAGATCTCTGGCAATTTAGAAAATGATAATAAATTCCTAGTCTTCCACTATAAGTGGAAAATAGTATTCTCACGTAGCAAAATCAGACAATTAGTGGGAGTACCCAGTACCAGCCCTCACATATATACAAAGAAAGCAGCTAACAGTATCAAGTACATAGTTTAGTCTTAAACCAAATCTATGTAGCGTTTAAATAGTAAAAGTTTATTCATAATAATATATTGTCTTTGTGCCCAGAAAGCAGTGGAGGATTTCACTGAAGGCCTCAGATCACTGTGGGCAGTGTTCATGGACATGTACCAAATAAAGTATAAATAATAACAGTTTATGTTTTTATTTATCACTGGTGTTAATAATCTGTGCATATATGTAACACAATACCAGCTACATTTTGGAATATATAGATAGTGCTGTCTTTTGAGTGCACACTTAAGAGGACAGTTGATTCTTTATGTCAGAAAAGTTTAAAAATTATTACTATGATGATGATTATGAAGTTTTATCTAGTTTCAAAATCTTATTCATAATGATAACACATTTCTCTTTTCAGGTTCGGTATGGGTCACTAAAATACAAAGTAAAGAAGAGACCACAAGTGTATTTTTAGCCATGTGCACATCAAGTATCCCACGTCAAATTATGCTAATATATCAACTTGTTTTTCTAACATCATATATTCAGGATTTATCCATTGAAACCATTCTTTAAATTATGGTGGTGATAGGGTTTACTTTCCTCAATTTAAATAGTTTTTCTTTAACAACTACTTCCAAATCTTGACTACTAAAGGTAGTTATGCAAAAGTAGATAGATAGATAGATCAGAAATAAAAGAAAATTGTGTTATCTGTTGTCAGATCCTTCAAAACATTAAGTGCCTGGGATATAACGTGAAACACAGATTCACAGTATACTTGAAAGATGGTTCAAGCGACATCAGCCTTTGTGATCTTGTATTGTGTTTACCTCCATTTCTGTTGTAACTATCACATGAGGATAGTATTTAATAGGCCTCTGATCCAGCGGTGATAGAACAAGGGTATAATATAAGATAAAATATGTTTTATATACTCCTCAAATTTTTACTTTGTTAATACTTCTAGTTTTCCACCATCAACTGAAAGTTTTCAAGACAACTATTTGAAAACCAGGTATCTAATAGCACTTTCATTCCTGACTAGTTTTGCACACTTGAAAATTGTTTACTTATTTTACAACTGTACATTTAAGTTTTATTAACACTGTCTTGACTGTCATTTGTCATATTCTGACTTGTCAAATTTATGCCTTCAATTATATCATCTCTTTTCCTGTGGGTTTCATTAGTTATATTCATTTAATTTTAATAATAAAAAATAGAGCTCACTGTTCATTTTCAACTATTTCTACATATCTTTCAAACAGATAAGTTCTTTAAAATTTACCAGCTTCCCATATTTAGTTCTACATTGTAGCTGAACTTAGCATGTTTTTGTTAACAGTGATTTCATTTTCAGCTTTTAAAAATCGTAACTTTTGTGAAATGGAATCAGAGACCAGTATAGCAGGTAGATATCTTCTAATTCATGAAATTAACCAACAGCCAATCTATTCACAAGCTTGGCACTGACACGGGCTGCTGATTTATAAATCTGGCATTGACTCTACCCATTTGAATCATTTCGCTTCTGGCTGAGATAATTTCCTGAAGATCCATGCCAATGCAAAATACAAATGTTGTTAATCTTACATATTAGAAGTTATTAGAATAGATTTTAGAACAATACTATGTTTTTAATCCAAGAGATTTTGAGTTACCAAACTTTGAAGCTTTTTAGGCATAGATAACTATGCATTATGAACCCCAAGGCAGTATATTTCTGATGATGGTTTTAGGAACCAGTAATCAGAATTGTATCATTATACAAATCTGTATGATTATACTCTTTCATATAATTTACTTGATTATTCTGTTTACCCAAAAGAAATAAAACAATGAGAGAGATTTGTGAGATCTTTGACCTTTCTACCTTTCAAGAAAGGAAGCCAGCTGGGAATGTATATTCAGGACCCACTCTGAGTGTTGGTAAAGAACAAAATGTTTACTCAGGAGTACCTTACTATAATTCATACATTTCTCTTCATGCAAGTCTTAAAATGTCTTCCAGCTTATCTAACATTCTCAATAAGTAATACCATGTAAAAACGTCATTAAATTTATTTTCCCCCAAAGTTTAATTCTATGAGTATCTTCATCTATTTTAACCTTGACTAATTCAAAATTCCTATGAATTCTGGTTGTAAGCTCTGGAAGGGAGTTTAACGTAGATTGCCTAGGAACACTTGACTTCCCAATATAAATGCTTCATATGCCATGCTTACCTTTCCTACACAAGGGCAGTGTCATCACAAATTGCCTAACAAGGTCATGTAAGTGACTTTGTATCAAAAACATTACTTTGGGGGGCTGATTTGCACCACTTTATTTTATTTAAGTCTAATTTCAGTCTGTCTGCAATGCAGGAGACCCGGGTTCAATCCCTGGGTTGGGAAGATCCCCTGGAGAAGGGAATGGCAACCCACTCTAGTACTCTTGCCTGGAAAATCCCATGGACTGAGGAGCCTGGTGGGATACAGTCCACGGGGTCGCAAAGAGTCGGACATGACTAAGCGATTTCACTTTCACTTTTCAGTATTACACCTATGCTTTAATTATCGTAAACTCACAAATACTGTCCTAAATTGGAGGAATTATTTATCCCTCTACACTTCTAGAGTCAAAACGTTTAACCAAGAGCAACACTAGTTTCAAAGAGATAATGCAAATCTTTCTATTTAATCATATCTCAAGGCTTCCTCTGATACATTTGTTACCTTATATACAATGTCATTTCACTGTTGTATCGTTTCCTTTCTGTCCTTTCATTTCTTACATTTTGCTTCTTTTCTGTGTGTTTTAGCATGCTTTCATTTGAATTTTGTATAATAAACTTGTACGTTTTTGTTTCTGTTAAGGTGGAACAGGTCATTTTTTTGTTTCTCTGCTTTAAGTCTAATGCTTATAAAAGAGGTGTGTTTATCCCTAGACCGCAGTGCCTTGCTCCCACCACCACCATTTGGTGAATGGGCATTAGATGCTGCACAAGCCTTTAGGGCACTTTTTTGGTAACTGTTAAAGTTTATCCAGAAACTGTACCTGGTGTCTCAGTTTATTGTCATTCAACTTGTTCACGAATATTAACTATTTCCAGGGTTTGTTTAGAAGGAAGAATTGATCTGTTCTTTAGTCTACTACATTTTTTTTTTCTGGTGTAAAAATGAGCCAGAAATAAGCCTATCGCTAAGTAATTATTTAAACCCACATAATCCCTGCATAAGATTCCCTCCACACACTTCACTATATGTATGTGGATAGAATATGATGTTGCCAGCATTACCAGTTTTAAATACTTGACTATACAGATTGATGGAATACAATTATTAAAGTGTTTTCAGGGAACTTAATCCATATGTCACCACCAAAGATTTCTACAGTGTTATAAGGTATGTAAATATTCCAAATTTCTCTAAGCATTGGTTAGCTAAGAGTTTTTCTTTTCTTTTTTTTTTGGAATAACACAGTTTGTACTCTGGAATGCTTGAACTTTTGTGTTATTAAAAATAATACAACACTATCTTAAATATTAGTAATTTGTATTTTTAATTGGAATGGGCTAAATTTTTATTTTGATTTTCTTATCAGGAAAATAAGTTAATATGTACTGAAAAGCAATTTCCTATGTTTTCTTCTGTGTAAGTTGATTCATTTACAAAGCAATTTGGTAAATTTTGAAAAGGTTATTGTGGTATGTAGTGTGTGTTTCTTAGTAAACATCGCTTAAGAATAAAGCTTTCTGAAAGAAAGTACAACTTTTACTCTCTTCATGTTTTTAAGATTTTCTTTTGGTAGTTTCCTACAGATTTAATGTATATTAACCCTTTAAACATTGACCATGAATTAATATTTTCTCTTATAACACGTTTTAAATCTATGTACTTTAATAGTTAAAAGAAAGCAGTTTTACAAGTTTTAATCTCTTTGTAAAACCTATTTTTAGGCCTAGTATAAGGATAATTTTACAAATGTGTGTTTTGAAAACTTTAATATAAATAAACTCATTTTACTAGTGATAATGATAACTTGTATTTTTTGTGTGTCAAGTGTGTATGTTAGGTTCCATGAAATGATATTATTTATTACTCAGTGTGTCTTGATTAAATAATAGATAATATATGCACACACTTAAGATTACAAATCATAGAGCAAATCATATACATGCTTTGAAATATTGCCATTTGCAACAATATGGATGGATCTAGAGGAAAAGGGAAAAAGCTTTCAGGGAAAGCTGAATATTGTATGATATCGCTCATAGGTGGAATCCAAAAAATAATACAAATGAGTCTATATTCAAAACAGAAGCAGACTCACAGGCATAGAAAACAAATTTATGGTTCCCAAAGGGGAAAGGGGGGACATAAATTAGGAATATGGGATTAACAGATACAAACTACTATGCATAAAATAGATAAGCAGAACTTACTGTATGGTATAGGAAGCTATATTCAATATCTTATAATAACTTACAGTAGAAAATAATCTAAAACTATATATGTGTGTCTTACTGAAAAAAATCATACACTCTAGAATGTTCATCCATAGAACTACAAAAGAAATAACTAAAATTTGGATGTTTGAAGAAGATGGGAAAAAACAACTAGTACAGAAAACCTAGTCATCGATTTATATTGTTAGCTGTCTCAGACACAAAATATAACACAAAATTCAATTTTATGTATCCTGGAAATGTTCTAGGGTTCCATCTGTTTTAAAATCAGATGTCTGTCTGCCTCACATTTAAGCTTTAGAGAGAAAGCCTGTGTTTAAGAAAGTTTCTTTGTATTACTTCATTATGATATATGATGTGTTCAAGTATTTCCCAATGGAGTTATATTTTTGTTTTTATTAGAATATATGTCCTTGTGATGATCCAAAGAAGTCAGAAATTTAAATAAAAATTCAAAGAACACAATGACTGTATAAATTGCAGCATTTTTGTCAGTGTTTTATTCTCCTTTTTAGTAGTTCACTGTTCTTAAGAAAGAGATTCATGGAACAAAATTCCTGTCACACTGATTCATTGTTCTCTGAAAAACATTCTGCCCTTTTACCTACCCATCAATATTTTATCCTTGAAACACTCTCCTTATGGTCTCTTTTTGGTAGTGTTTTTTAAACTGCTTTTTATAAGATGATGCTTTGAATTGAAAATTTAAAGCACAAGATTGATGATAACTGTCCATAAGTGTAGGATAGATACTGTGTTCAAAAAAGCAGGAAAAGTATCCTATTTACTCTTACTTTACCTGGCAATCCCAGTTAAGGACAAGGGGAAAGAATAAAAAAATATATATGTGGTATTTTGGCACTATGTGCAAATCAAATTTTAGCACAGTTTTTTTCATTCATAAATATTCTTTGAGTGCTTGTTGTGAATGGTAGCTCTGTTTCTGCACAATGCCTCGTAACAGTTAATTTAAGGACAATAATTCTTGCTTTAAAAATAACAAATTCACTGTTACCAAATGTTTGGATTGAGTATGATTTATGCTTTAATTTATCTTAGGCTATTGAGTACTTTGGTTTCTCTCAAAGCAGGTTTTGGTGTTTCGTTTTTGTGTTTTAAATTCTTGGTTCTCTTCTTTACCTTACCTCTTACATCTGACACATTAGTAAGTTATTTTGAGTCTCTCCAAAATATATATTGAATGTGACCATTAAACTCACCTCCCCTTCATTTTCCCTAGTTTAAGTCATCATCATCTCTCACCTGGAGTACTCAGGGCATAACTTTTATTTAAGACAGCATTTCTTTAAACTTTACTACATTTTGTGTAGCCTTGCAAATTTTTCGAGGTGACTTTTAACCTTGAGTTCCATAGAACTGTCACAGTTCCTTATCTTTTCAACTGTATCTTTGAGAATTACAGAGAAGTTTGTGAAGAGAAAAGGAAGGTAAAGAGCAGGAACAGATAGTTTTGCATATCAACCTTGGCAGAAAAGTTTTTCTCTTCTAAGCATTGTTTAATGCTGAAATTTAGAAAAGGTGAGTGAGAAGAGTCAATGAAGTCAGGTTAGAGTATCTGATTTATTATGCGTTTCACAGTGCTATCTCAATGTATTGTGAAAGAGTTTGAAATAAATGTGGAGACTTTTCTTCCTCAAAAATGTTAGACTTAACTTATTACTTTAAATTTGAGTGCTGTAACAGATCATGGTGGTGCCAGGAGTCAACAGTTGGTATCTATTGATCAGAGTTCTCCAGAGAAATGAAACCAGTAGTGAACCGAAGCAGGAGCCTACAGTCCTAACACCCCCTACCACATCCTCTGCCTGCCTTTTGTCTGTGGACAACTTTAGTCAAAGAATAAGTTTAATCAGAGAAGTGAGAAATGTGGAAACAAAGGAAAACAGTCAAAGGAGACTAAATAGTAAGAATGTAGTCACTAAGCATGGCCAAGGACCTTTAGTTCTTTCTCAAGCACTACAGATAATATTCTGAGCCATATCCTGTGAGCTGTCTGTCTTAGAGACACTGAAACCCCAGGTAGGAGAAGTTACCTACATGATGACTAGATTGTACCCAGGACATGAGCTGCCACAATTCCAAGAACTGGCCACAAAGAAATGGGAACAAGCGGACCTTGAAACTGAAGATTACCTAAAACAACCAGGATGATGCTGGTCAGACCAACGATGACCAATCTGAAGATGACTGTTAGAGAAGACTGTGCTGTTTCTGCATGTAGCTCCCCCTCATCCACCTATAAAAGGTCTCACCCCCTGCTTATCACTGTGCATGTGTGGGGGAAGTTGGCCTTTGGACAGATGTTCACCACTCTCCCATCCAATTGCCAGCATTTGAAATAAAGCGAATTTCCTTTCCACCAATCTGTCCCCTTTATAGGCTTTTGGGCCGCAAGCAGCCAGACACCACACACACCCTCTGTAACAATACCATCCTGGTGCAAGTCACCATCGTCTCTCTCCTGATTGGTATAATATCCTCCCTGCTGGCTTCCCTGATTTTATTCTTATCCCTTTACTGTCTATTTCCTCTCCGACTTCATCTCTAGTTACTTTCTCCCATGCTGTCTACACTCTAGAGTGATTAGACCCTGCTATTCATTGAACACATTATCTGCTCCCACCTGAGTGCCTTTGCACTGGCCACTCCCCATATATATATTTAAGGTTAAAAACCTCATCTTCTTCAAAGCTTGCTCAAGCCACTTTCTTAGTGGGCCTAACCATCCTATTTTACCTGAAATCCACTTCATCCCTTCCACTTCTAATCTTCACTGTCTTTTTAACTTTTCTTTTTTCTATAATTGTTGTTGTTTAGTCACTAAGTCAGGTCCAACTCTTTGAGATCCCATGAACTATAACCCACCAGGCTCCTCTGTCCTTGGGATTTTTCAGGCAAGAATACTGGAGTGCATTGCCATTTCCTTCTCCAGTGGATCTTCCCAACCCAGGGACTGAACAGGTGTCTCCTGCATTGGCAGGTAGATTCTTTACCACTGAGCTACCAGGGAAGCCCAATAATATACTACCTTTATTATTTATTTTATTGTTATTGTTCATCTAACTCCTTTAGAATGTAAGCTTAGATATCTGCTTTGTATACTAATGTACTCTAATTGTCTGAAACAGTGTCTAGGACATAGTGGTTACCCAAACTGTTAAATAAATGTAATCTCTGAGACCAACCCATTGTTAAGACATCAATATATCCACTTTGGGCTTCTCAGGTGGTGCTAGCCAACCTACCAACGCAGAAGACACAAGAGATGTGGGTCTGATCCCTGGGTCAGAAAGATCTCCTGGAGGAGGAAATGGCAACCAACTGCAGTTATTCTTGCCTGGGAAAATTTCATGGACAGAGGAGCCTGGTGGGCCTCAGTCCTTGGGGCTGCAGAGTCAGACATGACTGAGCACAGCAGCACAAGCACAATATCCACTTTAAATTGATTTTCTAAGTTTATATTTGGCAATTCAGTTCCATATTAGACTGAAATCTGGCATTATATGACTGAGATTGGATTTATTTGCCCAATTTAAACAAAATATGTTAAGCTTTTTGAAGTACTATATGTACAATAAAAAAAGTCTTTAGATACATGACACTATATGCCATAAGTATATAAATCATTAAGGCCCTAGATTCATTGGGGAAATTTAATTTGTCAGGTAGTTTATAGTTTGCTCTGTACATGGTTTTAAATGCAAATGAATTTGCTAAATACATAATGTAGTATAATTTTGCTTATTTTGAAAGGCAAATAAGAAATGATCATCTTGCAGTAGTCAACAAGTAGAAGGAGAATAAACCTTAAAAAGTAACCAGCAAATTACCAAAATCTTTTGGAATATAAGGTTTTTCTTTTGAGAGACTATGTCTTTGGAGTGATTTCTATAGCCTCAAGTTTTTAGTCTGGGTTAGCATTGCACTGCTTTATTTTTGGATTTCTCTACCAGCCTCATGGATGGTCTTCACTCTTCAGGCATTTCATTACCATGCACCAGGATAGACCTGGTAGTAATATTGGCTTAAAGATTAGTGTCAAAGTAGGAGGCACCCAGAGAACCTGGAGTTAGACCCAGTCCAAGAATGGCCACTGATTACTGTTGAAGAAGAGACCAGTAGTCAGCATTAAAAGAAAAAATCAACTTTGAGATCCAAAAGGTGACTGTAAAGTCAGAACTATGGAGCAAGGCAAGATCAGAAGCCAAGATACCATAAAAATGTCTGCTAATGGCATAGTATGTAACACACAGTAAAAGTTATTCACCATATTGATACAAGATTTATCCCAGGAAAAGCAAAGTAAACAAACTACATTCTCAGTGGGCTCATCTGTGCTTCTGTCATAGAATGAAAGAAGAATAAAAACATAAAGTTGTTGGGGCCTCCAGTCACCTGAGAGCAGCCTTCTGCAGCTGTTGGGAAACAGACACGGCAATGATTACTTCCCCAAGAGAGGCAGGGATGGTGAAGAGAAAAATTTGAGTCCCTCAAGCACCAGGCATGATAGAGGAGTTATAAATAGTATTTTCTTTAGTCTTTTTTAATAGATAACAAATTGTCAAGCCCTATTTGGGATGTTAGATGATAAAAGGTGTAAAATGCCAAAGGGAATATTCAAATTTATATTTACTATTCTCAAAAAAAGTACAGTTTAACTATAAAGAGAAGAGATGTTTACATAAAAAGTGAAGATCACATACTGACCATCTGAGTATTTCCACCTCCCAATTTCTTGCCTTTTCACACACATTTTTAAAGAACACTTTCTCCAAAATTGTACCCAATCTCACTGGCAGAGGAATTTTGCAGAGATCAATCCTATGTATACAAGACTAGCATAACATAACCAGTTTATCCTCCATCAAATGTACTTCTGACCCTCATAAAAATGTGTCTGTTCAGTAAATATTTATTGAGCATCTAAAATGTGCCAAGTGCTACATCAGTTTTTAGGAAAACCAAAGCAGATAAAATTTTATTTTTGTCCTCACAGAATTTATATCACAATATCATAGTTTTGTATGTCCTCTCTTCCTACTAGGAGAAAATTTATTATTTTTATTTATTCTTTTCTGTGTGTTTCTTAAACCTAGCTGTCCATCAGAGTCTGCTGATAAACGTAGCCTCTTCTGTCTCCTTGAATCAAAATCTTAGGGGAGGGATTGGGAAATTTACCTTTTTAACAAGCTCTCTGAGGGCTTTATGTAAATTAATAGCATAATTATTTGTGAGGAAACACTTCCCAAGTGGCACCAGTGGTAAAGAATCTGCTTCCCACTGCAGGAGACATAAGAGACACACGTTCAATCCCTGGGTCAGGAAGATGCCCTGGAGGAAGGCATGGCAACTCACTCCTACAGAATCCTGTGGACAGAGGATCCTGGCGGGCTACAGTCCATAGAGTCACAAAGAGTCAGACAGGACTGAAGTGAGTTAGCCTGCACGTACTGTCTTATTAACGGCATTTCATATGAGAAATCTGACTGTACCTCGGGGGCCCCTTTTGCTTATCATAACTAGTACCGAGCCTCTTATCCTTTGAAAACATGAAAGCTTTCCATGATTTTCTGCAGTCAATTCACCTAACAAAGACTAGCAAGGAAAACTTAAAAAGAAAAATTAAATTACCATTTATTTTTAAACAAAATGGTTTTCTCTGTGGGGCAGATGTTACCATATTCTGCTCTGTTGAAGAAAATCAAACATTAATTATGAGTTATGGTCCACTTTAAATATTCATTTTAAAGATAAAGTTGAGATGATGGAGATTTATGAACATATCTCATCAAAGAAGGCAAAACTGAGAGCATCTCAGAAACCCATTTTAAACAATATAAAAAATATTCAGTGAAATAGTTCTTTGTGAGTTAATGACAGTTACGACAGTCACTATTCAATACTAAATAACACGCAATATCAGCAAGAATAGAAAAGTTGATATTATTCAAATAACAGTTAACACAGGCTTATTAAGTGCCACATACTAGTCTAAGATTATGTCCTCTTCACATTCTACAGATATGGAGATGACTTAATTCTCAAACTCTCTATTAAATGGAATTTTGTTATGATGCCCATTTTGTAGAAGACAAAACTAATGCATAGAGAAGATGATAAACATAGTCAACGTTACAGAGCTGATAAAATACAGTCAGGATTTGAAACTAGGTGCAAAAATTCATCCTCTTAATCACTAGACTAAGCCTTTCCTCTTTAGTTTTTAGAATACTTATTAGAAGATGTATATCAAAGAAGTTTATGGAAACCTGTTCTAGAAATCAAGAATTTTATTTTATTACAGCTTCTTTGCCAAAATGACTTAATCAGGCTAATTTTCATTTGACCTATTTTAAAGTGACAATAACTATGCTGTTCAAACAGGATCATCTAGTGGTTAGAGATTCAAGTATAAGAGAGGTATGGTTCTGAATCTCAGTCCTACCACTTATCATATGACCTTGAGCAAGGTACCTTTCCCAGTCTCAGTCTCCTCACCTTTAAAATGAAAGGTATAATGGAATCTACATCATAATATTGTTTACAGATAGAGTAAGATAGCCCATTGAAATGCTATCTTAGAAATGGCTCAATAAATACTAGTGTAATAAATACCAGCAGCATCAACAAACTGAACCAAATGCTCTCTTGATTCTTGTACTCACACTAAACATGGCTTATTTATCTTCTAACTAAAAAAAAGATAAAATGAGAGCAACAAAAACAACAAACCAAGTCATAAACAATTAAATCAATTATGTCTTTTGTGGGAAAACCAGAAAGGTTATTGGACACATTACTTTATATGTCACTAGTTATCCTCTCTGTTCCAAAGTGTACGTGTGCTAGCATCCTGAGACATCTTGTATAATATAATCATTGTGACTCCAAGAGGTCAAATGGGCAGGCAGTTAATGTTTCTCTGTGAAAAGCTCAATAATTCATTTTATAAATTTCAGTTCCAAGCCTATGTGGAGGTTAAGAAAAATTGACATTCGGTCTGTGAACTTCATGTCAAGCTCCAGAAAAACTCTGGGCAGCACATGTTTAGCGATTAAGTGGATGCAGACAATAAAGACGTTGCCAAATTGTAAAACAAGACTTGAAAATTACAGAAAATGTTNGCAAGCAACAAGACCCCACAAACTCAGTAACAGTAATATGTGTGTGCATATCTATATGCATTGGGCTGGACAAAAAGTTCCTCTGGGTTTTCCTGAAAGATCTTATGGAAAAACCCAAATTAATTTTTTTGACAACCCACCCAAAAGTGTATATATATATATATATATATATAGAGAGAGAGAGAGAGAGAGAGAGAGAGAGAGAGAGATTTTAAGGGATTGGCTCATGTAATTGTGGAGGTTGGCAAGTTCAAAATCTACAGGGCAGGATGGCTGACTAGAAACCAAGGAAAGAGTTGTTGCAGCTCCAGTCCAAAGGCATTCTGCAGGTAGAATTATCTCTGAAGGCCTTCAGCTAGCTGGATGAGGGCCACCCACACTATGAAGGATTATATGCTTTACTTGAGGTCTACTGATTTAAGTGTTAATCTCATCTAAAAAATACCTTCACAGGAACATCTAGACCAATGCTTGAGCAAATGTCCAAGTGCAGTGATGTATCCATTGACACATAAAATTAACCATCATAGTATCCTTAAAATTAAGTTCCAAAGGAAACTATTTACCCTAAAATATAAAGTTGTTTGTCTGATTCAATATATAAAATTCCCAAGTCTTGCACTTCGTTAGTTTATCTTACAAAGAAAGGGAATGTTGCAGCACATGCTTTATTTGAAAGAGGGAAATTATGCCTCATGAGGCTTGTGATGCCCTTGTGTGTTAGATTGTGATACATAAGATTTATGTATCATTTGTTTCCACACTTTGGGAAGTATATCTGTTTTACAGATAGGAAAACCAAGACTCAACAGTGACCAAACCCAAGCACAATAATTGTAGCTTCAGATTCTTGTGTTGTTAATTCCATTATACTTGGTTATCCTGGCTACAATAACAGCTAGGGTAGAAATGGTTCTTACCATTTCTGCATTAGATAAAAATTTCAGATTATCAGAAGATTAAAATGGATTGAAGTTTTTGAGTAATGTAGTTAATAGTAGATTTGGCTCTTAGGGTAACCGGCAAGAAGAGAAAGGATGCTTTTGAATTGAATAGGAAAAAGACCACATTTACTATCAATTATTGGCCGAGAAAAACAGGAAGAGATCTGAAGAGAGGATATCACTCAGCTGGGAGGAGTATCCACTCAGGAAGTGCTTTCCTTCCTCACCTTCCCAGCAGTATTTGTTCTGCCACTTTCTCTCTTCAAACCACACCTTGTAAAGCCTTTTATGTGCTCTGTTCACAACAAGAATTTTCGTGTTGTTCCATACTAGGTTTTAACTAATAAAACAGAAAAGGGCCAAATGACTTTTAACCAGGAGATGAACTTCATTCAGTCTTTTCAGTAGAAAGCAAGTACAGTGGGATATATAGCAGGCAACAGTTTCCCTATGTTCTAGGAAAGTGGAACTGAATTATTTTTAGTTTACAAAACCTCCTATAAAATTAAAGCTTGCAGGGGGCTCCCAGGGAGGGAAATTAGACAAAGAAAGGACGATTCGGGGAACTCTTTATTTTGCTATATTCTGAGAAGGGGTCGCGAAGAGTCAAGAATTGGACACGACTGAGCTGAACTGAGAACTCATTTAAAAAGCCAACGTTTTTTAAAGTGTAATTTAACATTAAGCAACGTACCGAAGAGGCTGTGGTTGTTTAGCTTAGAATAACAAATCCTAAAATTAGAAAAGACTATTGAAGAGGAGGGGAACCTTAATTTTGTAAACTTATTAGAATAAAAGGAGGGATTCAGAAAAGCAAGCATACATAATTGTCTTTAAAAGGATATATATCTTCCCAAGTGCAAAGTGTAAAGTTATATGAGATCTGGTTGATATTTGACCTGACAGTCTCAAAGCACATTAGACTACAGCAAGTAATAATTGCTTCCTCATTTAGATTAGACAATGAGTTCTCTCTGCAAGCTGCTTTCCTCTAAATAGATTGTCGAGAGTAATTGAAACAAGTTATACTGGGAAGTGGAGTGACCGATTCCTCAAAGTGTGAGAGCAGAGCTATGGTAACCTCTTAAGCCTGGCCTTCATCCTGTTCCTATTTAGAGAATCCGCAGGGCAGCCCGAGAGAGAGTGCAGTCTGCAGTTCGCCAGCTTTATTGTTTAGACTTGAAGGGAAGGTCATATGCCCTCCTTGACAGAGAGGTTTATGGTCTCTCTCTAATTAGCAGCACCCTCCACCAGACAGACTGTTGGCCACATTCCAAGAGCGGGGTTTGGTAGCAGCCACTGATGAAGGAGAAAACAAGGTTATTTACCCTGTGACTGTAACTCTTGGCACAAGTCCTCTCTTTAAACTCAGACGCGTTTTCCTTTTGTTCCAACTTGCCTTTGGAATTCTGAGTAGGACGTGAAGGGAGGAAAATGCGACTCTATATCAATATTTAGCAGTGTAAGCAACCCGTATGTTGGCCTCGCCCCACCTCCCCCCAAAAAGGCCACACATTCAGAGCGTTGCTAGTAAACGTAAATGCTTGAGCACATGCCCACACATAACCTCAGAAAAGGAAGTTTAATTTGCAACATCTATAAAATAACAGACAGTTTTACATTAGGACACTTAAGAAATCCCAGAGGAAAAATGTGATTGGGTTTAGCTCTCACTGGGAGTGTTAAAAAGAGTCCCGGGATTATATCTGGCTCGTTCTGTTCTGCTGGTTCCGACGGGCGGTGGGTTAAGCTGATAGAAACGCCTTTTGGTTGATTTAAACCAGATACTCCGACTATTTTTGTCCGGTTTGCGGGTGCACCACTGCAGAAGGCAGCACTGCCCCCCTCGGCCGTCCGCCAACTGAGGGCGCAGGAGCCTAGTCTCCACCAGCTTTACCCGCGGCCATAAAAACCTTTCAAGTCCCCCTTATTATTCCAGGCACATTCCAAGGGAGTTGAGTCACAGGGTTCGCTTGGCTTTTCTTCTGCTCTGAACTGCTTGTACCTGGTGGAATACGACATTCAACTTCGGAAATGGAATCCATAACCGGTCAAAGAGCGCTTTAGGGCAAACCCCAAATGCAAGCCTACTGTTGTTAACTTCTTCCGCACCTGGAGTTCGCTGGCGGTGCACCTGGCGTCCCATGGCCAGACCAGGATCGCGTCGTCAATACATCAGGGTTTTTCTTTGGGGAACCCCCATGCTGCTGCTAAGTCGCTTCCGTCGTGTCCGACTCTGTGCGACCCCATAGACGGCAGCCCACCAGGCTCCTCTGTCCACGGGGGGAATCCCATAGAGCTGCTCTATTCTCCTTGCCGGTTTGAGAAACTCCGAAGGCTGCACGGCCGAGGGGCAGGGGCTGGGTTGGGAACTTTTCCTTTTGGCAGTACTTTTCGGGAGAGTTTGGAGGCCTAGGCGGGGAGCCCAGGGGGCTGAGGTTCCGACGGCTTTTAAGTCAGCTCCGAGGGAAAATTCCCAGCCCCTCCCACGCGTCCGCCCAGACTCGCCGGCCGCCAGGCCCCAGCGGCCCGCGGTGGGCGAGTGCGCACATCTGGCCGCCCAGAAGCCACATCTGGAACGTTAACTCCAGCACCCAGATGTTCAAGGAGCTCGGGTAGTCCAAAAGGCGGGGCTACCGCGGCTGCAGCTCCTCCCTGTAGCCCAGACGACTGGGGTCCAGACTCGGGAGACGCCCCCGGCGGGGGAGAGCAGGGCGGGCGGCCGCGGCGGGAGTTTGGCGGGGTGGCTGAGGCCGCAGGCTGGGCTCGCGGGGCAGGAGCCGCGCTGAGGGGCTGGGGGAGGGGTGTTGGTATGATGGAGGCAGGTTGGAGTTGGGCCGCGGAGAAGAGCCAGTGCGCGGGGAGGTGGGGGAGGAATTGCTGCGGCCGCGCCAGTGCCTCGCCCCGCCCCGTCAGCGAGGCGGCCCCGTTGCGTGGGATTTTACAGCCCAAGTCCCCGGGAGGTGGCGGAGGAGGAGGGGCCGGCGGGCGCGCTTCCTGGGGGGAGGGGCGCGCCGACTGTGCGGGGGACTGAGGGCGGGGTTCCCCCTCCTTCTTGCCTCCGGTCCAACACTAAGACAGGCGTTTTCTCCTGCGGAGCGACTAGCCTCTGCCTCCCCGGCACCTTCCCGGGACGGAGAGAGGCGTCATCGCGGGTGAGGTTAGCCAGGAGGATCTCTGCTCTTCCCCTCTCCCCTCACCCACCCCCAACCAGGAGAGGGAGGAGCTACACGTCCCTCGGTAGAGTTTTTCCGAAACCAGAGCCTGGGACTAGTCCGCTGCATGCCGGCGGCTGAGCCCCTCTTGCGTTTGTTGGCACGCAGGAGTTTTGACGTCTCGCTAAGCAACGGTGTTTGCCAAGGAGTCCGGGCTGTCTCAGAGAGCTTGCGTCTGTCTGTTGGATGCTCCAGTTTGAACAAATCGTTTCCATTGATTTATTTAACCAAGGCGAGGGCAGGCCGTGTTCTTTTTTAAAAATTGTCCTTCCCCCAGGTTGTCCTTACATTTTGATCTAAAGGTGTCATAACACCCCAGGTAGTTGCGTAAATGTTTTGTGACAATTTTTAAAACCAGAAGGGGAAATATCCTAAAGGAAAAAAAATCACGACCTACAGGAAAATGATTTTAAAAGATGTTGGTCCTTTTCCACCTGTCATCCTTAAGTAGTCTCTACCAAAATAATATGTCCATTCGCAGCCTTCAACCTGAGGCAAATCTCCCTTCCCGTATTTCAAGCAAAGTACGAAAACAGGTCTTCTGGTCCCACCTTAGTCACCAGCTGAAACTGAGTCAGCTCTAGCGTTTCCTTTCCCCAAAATTGCTGACTGAGAATAAACAAAAGCATACAAAATATTAAGTGTTCAGGGTACAGTGCTCTTCCATTGCTTTGTGGCAAGTTACTCTCCCTCATGGGCTTCCCTGATGGCTCAGCCGGTGAAGAAACCTGTAATACGGGAGACAGGGGTTTAATCCCTGTGTGGGGAAGATAGCCGAGAGGAGGAAATGGCAACCCCCTCCAGTATTCCTACTTGAACAACCCGGGCTACAGTCAATAGCGTCGCAAACAGTCGGACACAACTGAAGTGACTTAATTACCCATGCACACTACCTCTTAGTGCCTGGTGCCTCAGTTTCTCCATTCCTAAAATGTGACCTGTACCTATAGTATAGAGATAGTGTAAAGATTTAGGGTTAGTGAGATCGTGCAAATCAAGTGCTTAACACAAAGCGCAACGCATAGAAAAAACTCCATCGTGACTGTTATTATTAGTGTTAATAGGCTCTGTTTATCAATAAAATAAGAGTTAGGCAGTGACAGTTGGATCGCTCTTTCAGTTAGTTTTTCCACAACCTGCAAAAAAGGCGGATTTTTCTTTCTCTGACCGTGACTGACCTGACTTTTCGAAAGAGGACGGAACTGGAACAGAAGGGGACCATGGTTCTGACTGGATGAGAGAAGTGTGCCCTCTTGTGGGCCTCCTGTTTTGTTAGCAGGGACGTCCCCCAAGAGAGGAGGAGGATGGTGGCCCTTGTGGGCAGGGCTCTAATCCCACTTTCCCTCAAAATGTCTCCCATGCAGTTTTCTGTCATCAACTTCCTTGAGAAATATTTTCCGAATAATAATCCAGCTCTCCTCCCTTCTCGCCACCCTAGATTCCTCTCCCTCACACTCTACATCCATCTATCAGCCACTCCTGTCAGCCCTAATTTATAGATGTGGATACATCACAAACCCCATACCTTCTTACTAACTGCTACACTAGCAACAGTCCAGATATTATTTCTTGGCAAACCTACTGCAATAAGCTCCTAACTACTCTCCCCGCTTCCACTGCTTCACCCTACATTTCATTTTTCACACAGGAACCAATCCTTTTAAAGTAAAAATGAAATATGTTCACTCACCTGCTGCTCAAAATCTTCTATTTCCCATCACACTTGGAATAAAACCACACACCTAGCAATGGCCCATGTGATTTGGCTCTTGTCTGATTCTCTTACCTCATCCTTACCTCATCCTCATTCTCTTACCTCATCCTCTGTCACTTTCTTTTTGTTCATTCCTTCTCCATCAGTCTTCTCACTGTTCCTCAAAAAATGTCAAACCTGCTTCTGCTTCAAGATCTTTGCATTTACTGTTTCCATTGTCTTCAACCCCAAATCTTAGTATGGCTTTTCTCCTTACCTCATTCAGGTGTCTGCTCAAATGTCACCTAAGAAAAGACCTCTTGATTATCCCATCTAGTTATAGATGCAACATAGTCATAATTCTTCTCTAACCAATTACCCTATTTTCCTTCATATCTCTTACCAAATCTCGTAAATGTTTGCCTGTTTACTTGATTATTGTTTGTGTTATCTCTAGAGTGTGTGATGCATGCAGATAAGGACTTGGTTGATGCTGTTCATAATACAGTCAGATAATCTCCAATCTAAAAGAGTATGTCTTATAAAAGGCACCTAATAAAACACTTGTTAAATGGATAGATAAAAAGAGTCTCATACCTGGAACAGCAGGGAGGCAATCAAATGTCTCTTAATTAGTATAAGCCTAAAAAAGTTTCATGCTTCCCTAACTTCATGACTTTATTCCTCAGTGGCTCCTGCTCCAAAATGAAACCTAACTAAGTGGACACGAAACCTATATGCATATAAGTATGTGAATCAGACTATACTCACCCAGTAGAGGAGGGATGGAGAAAGAGGAAAAAAAAAAACATGTAAGTAGTGTGGTTAATTCTGTGTTTACCATATTTAACTCAGCAAGTGCACGTACTGAAATAAACATGAGATGGAAGACATGAATCCATACTCTCAGTTCCTCTGTGCTCTTCATCATATGATCAATATGCTGTGCTAGATATTTAAGAGCTTCCCTGATAGCTCAGTTGGTAAAGAATCCACCAGCAATGCAGGAGACCCCTATTCAATTCCTGGATCCAGAAGATCCTCTGGAGAAGGGATAGGCTACCCACTCCAGGATTCTTGGGCTTCCCTTGTGGCTTACCTGGTAAAGAACCTGTCTGTAATGCAGGAGACCTGGGTTCAATCCCTGGGTTGGGAAGCTCCCCTGGAGAAGGGAAAGGCTACTCACTCCAGTATTCTGGCCTGGAGAATTCCATGAACTATACAGTCCATGTCACAAAGAACTGGACACTACTGAGCCACTTTCACTTTTTAGATATTTAAAGATAAGCTGATTGTCTGAACTGCGTGGCCCTCAAAAGCAAGGCAGTTGGGAAAAGAGTTTGAATCCACCTCAGTAGTATGTGGCCTTGGGCAAATCACTCACCCTTTTGGTGCCTCAGTTTCCCCATCTGTGAAAAGGGCCAGTGATACTGCCTCCTGAATAGGATTGTTATAGGAATTAAATAAATAATATTTGTAAATTCTTAGAGCAGTGCTTGGAATCTAGTTAGCTATATATGAATATTTTTTGAGAAAACATGTCAAATGTTTGAACTTGATTTTATTTCTCAATAACTTTATAGTATAAGGTATTGCTCTATTCTGATTAGTACTGGAATTTTCATTATGGTTTTAGGCCAGTAATTTTCATTTTAGCACCAAGCACAGTAATTATTTTACAGCCATTTCTACTCTAGCATTTATGCTTAGCTATAAATTCCAATTAGGCCTAAATATCCCAAACTTTGCAAAAAAGAAATTGTACCTTCAGGGGGTCACTCATTCTATTATAGTTGAATAATAGATGTTCCTTACTTTTTAGTTTTTTAAGCTTTTCTTAGCCATCTTTTCTGTAACATAATATTGTTATTTGGGAATTGAGTGTCAGTCAACGCTACAGAAAAACAAATACCAGTGCTTTTCCTAAATGTGTGTGCCAAGTCATCCCTGAACCAGGAAAACTGGGCCAGATAATCTCTAGAAGGCTTTTTAGCTCTGTTTTTCTGTAATTTTCATGAAAATAGCTCAGAAACGAGAGGTTTAGGACTTAGCACTATGTTAACTATGCCTGGTTGCTTTGTGAATCATGGACAGCAGAGATGGTTTAAACTCTACTGTATTATTTGGAACAGACTAGATTCATATTCAGATTCAACAAGAACAAAATCTGTTTGAACTGAAGACAGTATGTCAACACCTTTTCAGGTTCAACATTTTACCACTCTTTCCAAGGCCTCATTCACACATATATGCATCAAGGCCTCTTAAGAAAGAATTGGGCACTTCCCTGGTGGTTCAGTGGCTAAGACTCAACACCCCCAATGCAGGGGGCCCAGATTTCATCCCTCATCAGGAAACTTTATCCCACATGCTGCAACTAAAGTTTGAATGCTACAACTGAAAAAATATATATAATATCCATATAATTATATATTATATATATAATTACATACATATATGTATCCTGCATGTTGCAAGGAAGACTGAAGATCATGAGTGTCATAACTAAGACCAGGAACAGCCAAACAAATAAGTATTATTTTTGAAAAAGATGGACTGGAAACCCCTCCTGCCAATGTTTGTTAAAATCTCCTTGAGATTACATATGATATATTACATGTGATTACATATGATACATTACATACATATTACATTACATATGATACATGCCTCCTGCAGTCTATACCTTAGTAATAGTACCATCATTCATATATTCATTCCTTCAATAAATAGTGACTGAAGGCTTAATATATACTAGGAATTGTGCTAGGGCTGGCCACTTGATTATCCAAGTTAGAAATCTAGGAGTTAACTTAAATACACTCCTGACCCTTGCTCCCAACATATTAGATCAGCCACCAAACTCGTGTCAATACTACCCTCTAAATATCTCTTGAATTTTTGTTCACCTCTCTACTCACTCCCCCTGTGATGACATTGGTAAAGCCCAGCTAAGCCCAGCTACTGTAGAAAGCAGAGCATGAGATATTCTAGTGAGGAGGGACCAGCCCTGCATGGTAGAGTGAGGGGGAAGAAGGGCTGAGGCTAGGGAAGTTGTAATTTGCTGAGATGCACTGTATTACCACACTGGTTACTGTTGTAACCATCAAAATTAAGTCAGCAGGCATGGGACTTCTCCATGAGAGAAAGAGGAGGGGAGTGTACCTGCTGCCATGTCTCCTGGCTGCATTTGCCATTAGTCAATGTTTACTTCTCAGAGAGCTAACTGCCCCCCAATTTCTGGGCTGTATCATCTGACCACGTGGTGGCTTTTAGGAGGGCAGATCCCACGCCCAAGATGTGATACTTCATCCAGTTTCAAAAGTAGAGCAGCAACTTGGCACAGATGAGGCTCTTATCAGATAGAAGAGACAAAGGATTTGAGAAGGAACACAAGGTTTGTGTCTTACTATAAGCGAAGACTTCAGCATTTTTACTTCAAATTCTTGTAACTGCCCACTGAGTAGACTTTGCACCTGTCACTTCTTCCCTTCTAATTCATTCTTCATGCAGTATCTAGACTCATCTTCCAGATCCAAATCTTTCATCAGCTCTCCCCAGTTTATACCATGGCATGTCAGGTTCCACTGTGTCCCCTGGCCTGTTCATCAGTCTTCTTATTAAAGACAATTTTACCAAAAGACTCAGACAGTCAGTCCTCTCAAGCTTTCGTTAGCATTTATTGTTTGTTTGTTTTTTTTCCTGACTAAAAGATTAAAACACTGATTTTGGAAAATAATAAAAGTCTAAAAAAGGAAATAAAAATCAATTACTTTAAAGGAGAAAACTTCTATTAACATTTTGGAGTACTGTCTGGCTATGTTTTATCTTTGCATATATGCGCATTTTTTAAATTCTCAGGCATATATTAAATAAAGTTATACTTCAATAATTCGGAGAAGGCAATGGCATCCCACTCCAGTACTCTTGCCTGGAAACGCCCATAGATGGAGGAGCCTGGTAAGCTGCAGTCCATGGGGTCGCTGAGTCAGACATGACTGAGTGACTTCACTTTTATGTTTCACTTTCCTGCATTGGAGAAGGAAATGGCAACTCACTCCAGTGCTCTTGCCTGGAGAATCCCAGGGATGACAGAGCCCAATGGGCTGCCGTCTGTGGGGTCGCACAGAGTCAGACATGACTGAAGTGACTTAGCAGTAGCAGCAGCAGCAGCAGCTTCAATAATTACTATGTTGAAGTTTATATTCACCCAAAAATATGTCAAGACCACTCAAATTNCAGGGTTCTGCTAGCCTGTTTCTATCCTCAGGGGCCTGTCCTCCTATGGAAGAAGCGGTGGGGGAGTGCGGGGAGTGGGGGGGCATGCTTGAGCTTCTGTGTTGCCTGTTTACCACCAGCCACAGGCAGGCCTTCAGGGATGGGGCTCTTTCTGCTAATCCTTCTAAGCCATACAAAACTAATGGAGTTCCACCTTAGATTTCTCTTAGTGTCTTACAATTCTTGCTGCCTATTCCCAGAAGAGGCAGCCACAAACCCCACTGTTCTCAGTCTAGCCTGAATCTATCTGGATGTTTCTATCACCTCCTCACACAGATTCCACCCCAAAAGGGGCAGAGTGTGGGCACCTGCATCCAACTTCCTTCTCATAATGCCTCCTTTCATCTCCCCTCCCTAAACTGAAGCTTTCCCTAAACGTCCCTTTTGGACTGGAAGGCTCTGCTCTTACATCACGTCTTACTTCCCTGCAAGGTGACCTTTGCCCTTTCCCTTCCCTGGGGCCACAATGGTGGATTGGCTGCAAAATAACACAGTTTATGGGAGGAATTAAAAAACACACACACACATCAGTTCAGCATGCTCTAGATAATCCTCATTATGCTGTGGTAAATGTTATCCAACATTGCTGACAACTACACAGTTTTCAAAGCACTTTCTTATCTGTTATCTCATTACCGTCATGTTACAACAGGATGGTTGGGTTCCCAGAAAACAGACTCTGAGACAGAAATTTACATGCAGGAAGTGTCTGGGGGCGAGGGCTCTCAGCAACAGCATTGCAGGGAATTGAAGGAAGCAAAACTGGGCAGATAAAGAGGTCGGACTGTGATGCGTGGAACAGAGGGCTTGGCCAGTCTCACACAGATCTCTGGAGCTGGGATAGAACTTCATATTTTTACCAAATTGAGGCAAGAGGGCATGTCCTTTACAGTCCTGAAATTACAGTCATTGCATATGAGCTGCTTCCTGGGAAGAGGATGTGACCTTGGGTAGGGCAGCTGCTTTTAGCTACAAGCAATTCTCTAGAGGGACTAAGATGAGAACTGTTAGCCCACGAGCCCCAGGCGGCTGGAGCATGAGTGCTGCAGCCCTGAAGCGAGGCTTGGGGAATCATCAGGGCATCCACTGTATATTACCAAAAGTGAACCTGCTTCCTGCCCCTTCTCTATATTTTATGCATGGGAACCTGGGACACTGGGAGCATAACAAGATCAAGTTCTCAGAGCCAGTGAGTAACTTGCTGTGTTAGTGGCTCAGTCATGTCCAACTTTTTGTGACACCATGGACTGTAGCCCACCAGGCTCCGCTGTCCATGGACTTCTCCATGGATACTGAGTGAGTTGAATTCCAGTATCTTTCTGGTTGAGTTCCAGCAAGAATACTGGAATGGGTTGCCATTTTCTTCTCCAGAGGATCTTCCTGACTCTGAAATCAAACCCCCGTCTCCTGGATTATAGGCAGATTCTTTACTGTCTGAGCCACAAAGAAAGCCCAGTGAGTAACTGACATATTTTATTTGGCCTGCAAAATAATTCTATCAGGTATATCTTGTTAACCTCCCTTTTGCTGGCTCTCTGTGCACCAATGTCAAACAAAAATATGGAGACAGAGTTATGGAGAAGAAGGAAAGACTGACTTTATTTCTTTGCCAGGCAAAAGGGGAACACAGTAGGCAAGAACCTTAGGAACTATGCCCCCGCCCCACTCCTGGGGAGTGTGTGTGTGTGTGCGGGCACGCGTGCATACCCACGCACACACTGAATTGCATCTGACTCTTTGCAACCCCATGGACTCTAGCTCATGAGGCTTCTCTGTCCATGGGATTCTCCAGGCAAGAATACTGGAGTGGGTTGCCATTCCCTTCTCCAGGGGNAGTGTCTTACAATTCTTGCTGCCTATTCCCAGAAGAGGCAGCCACAAACCCCACTGTTCTCAGTCTAGCCTGAATCTATCTGGATGTTTCTATCACCTCCTCACACAGATTCCACCCCAAAAGGGGCAGAGTGTGGGCACCTGCATCCAACTTCCTTCTCATAATGCCTCCTTTCATCTCCCCTCCCTAAACTGAAGCTTTCCCTAAACGTCCCTTTTGGACTGGAAGGCTCTGCTCTTACATCACGTCTTACTTCCCTGCAAGGTGACCTTTGCCCTTTCCCTTCCCTGGGGCCACAATGGTGGATTGGCTGCAAAATAACACAGTTTATGGGAGGAATTAAAAAACACACACACACATCAGTTCAGCATGCTCTAGATAATCCTCATTATGCTGTGGTAAATGTTATCCAACATTGCTGACAACTACACAGTTTTCAAAGCACTTTCTTATCTGTTATCTCATTACCGTCATGTTACAACAGGATGGTTGGGTTCCCAGAAAACAGACTCTGAGACAGAAATTTACATGCAGGAAGTGTCTGGGGGCGAGGGCTCTCAGCAACAGCATTGCAGGGAATTGAAGGAAGCAAAACTGGGCAGATAAAGAGGTCGGACTGTGATGCGTGGAACAGAGGGCTTGGCCAGTCTCACACAGATCTCTGGAGCTGGGATAGAACTTCATATTTTTACCAAATTGAGGCAAGAGGGCATGTCCTTTACAGTCCTGAAATTACAGTCATTGCATATGAGCTGCTTCCTGGGAAGAGGATGTGACCTTGGGTAGGGCAGCTGCTTTTAGCTACAAGCAATTCTCTAGAGGGACTAAGATGAGAACTGTTAGCCCACGAGCCCCAGGCGGCTGGAGCATGAGTGCTGCAGCCCTAAAGCGAGGCTTGGGGAATCATCAGGGCATCCACTGTATATTACCAAAAGTGAACCTGCTTCCTGCCCCTTCTCTATATTTTATGCATGGGAACCTGGGACACTGGGAGCATAACAAGATCAAGTTCTCAGAGCCAGTGAGTAACTTGCTGTGTTAGTGGCTCAGTCATGTCCAACTTTTTGTGACACCATGGACTGTAGCCCACCAGGCTCCGCTGTCCATGGACTTCTCCATGGATACTGAGTGAGTTGAATTCCAGTATCTTTCTGGTTGAGTTCCAGCAAGAATACTGGAATGGGTTGCCATTTTCTTCTCCAGAGGATCTTCCTGACTCTAAAATCAAACCCCCGTCTCCTGGATTATAGGCAGATTCTTTACTGTCTGAGCCACAAAGAAAGCCCAGTGAGTAACTGACATATTTTATTTGGCCTGCAAAATAATTCTATCAGGTATATCTTGTTAACCTCCCTTTTGCTGGCTCTCTGTGCACCAATGTCAAACAAAAATATGGAGACAGAGTTATGGAGAAGAAGGAAAGACTGACTTTATTTCTTTGCCAGGCAAAAGGGGAACACAGTAGGCAAGAACCTTAGGAACTATGCCCCCGCCCCACTCCTGGGGAGTGTGTGTGTGTGTGCGGGCACGCGTGCATACCCACGCACACACTGAATTGCATCTGACTCTTTGCAACCCCATGGACTCTAGCTCATGAGGCTTCTCTGTCCATGGGATTCTCCAGGCAAGAATACTGGAGTGGGTTGCCATTCCCTTCTCCAGGGGCTCTTCCCAACCCAGGGATCAAGTATGTGTCTCCTGCACTGCAGGTGATGTCTTTACTACTAGGCCAACTGGGAAGCCCACCCCTGGGGAATAGTCTCCCTATGTAGTCAAGCCTTCTTATAGGTTGTTCATAGGGTTCCAGATGAACCAAGAACTTCCAAATGTACAAGTTGGATTTAGAAAAGGCAGAGGAGCCAGAGATCAAATTACCAATATTCATTGGATCATAGAGAAAGCAAGGGAATTCCAGAAAAACATCTACTTCTGCTTCACTGACTACGCTAAAGCCTTTGACTCTGTGGATCACAAAAACTGGAAAATTCTTAAAGTGATGGGAATACCAAACCACCTTACCTGCCTCCTGAGAAATCTGTATGCAGGTCAAGAAGCAACAGTTAGAAGCGGACATGGAACAAAGGACTAGTTCCCAATTGGGAAAGGAGTGCAAAAAGGCTGTATACTGTCACCATGTTTATTTAACTTCTGGGAAGAGTACATTATGTGAAATGCTGGGCTGGATGAAGCAGAAGCTGGAGTCAAGACTGCTGAGAGAAATATCAACAACCTCAGATATGCAGATGATACCACTCTAATGGCAGGAAGTGAAGAAGAATGAAAGCTTCTTGATGAGGGTGATAGAGGAGAATGAAAAAGCTAGCTTAAAACTCAACATTCAAAAAAATAAAATCATGACATACGGTTCCATCACTTCATGGCAAATAAAAGGAATAAAATGGAAGCAGTGACAGATTTTATTTTCTTGGGCTCCAAAATTTGTGTAGACAGTAACTGCACCCAGGAAATTAAAAGATGCTTGCTCCTTGGAAGAAAAGCTATGACCTACCTAGACAGCCTATTAAAAAAGCAGAGATATTACTTTGCCAACAAGATCCGTGTAGTCAAAGCTATGGTTTTTCCACTAGTCATGTATGGTTATGAGAGTTGGACCATAAAGAAAGCTGAACACTGAAAAATTGATGCTTTCGAACTGTGGGTTATAGAAGACTCTTGAAAGTCCCTTGGACTGCAAGATCAAACCAGGCAATCATAAAGGAAATCAGTCCTAAATATTCTTTAGAAGGACTGATGCTGAAGCTGAAATGCCAATATTTTGGCCACCTGATGTGAAGGACTGATTCATTGGAAAAGACCCTGATGCTGGGAAAGATTGAAGGCAGGAGGAGAAGGAGACAACAAAGGATGAGATGGTTGGATGGCATCACCAACTCAATGGACATGAGTTGAGCCAACTCCAGGAGATGCTGAAGGACAGGGAAGCCTGGTGTGCTGCAGTCCATGGGTTGCAGAGCTGAACACCACTGAGTGGAGAAGGCAATGGCACCCCACTCCAGTTCTCTTGCCTGGAAGATCCCATGGACGGGGGAGCCTGCGGGGCTGCAGTCCATGGGGTCACTGATAGTTGGGCACGACTGAGCAACTTCACTTTCACTTTTTACTTTCATGCTTTGGAGAAGAAAATGGCAACCCACTCCAGTGTTCTTGCTTGGAGAATCCCAGGGACAGGGGAGCCTGGTGGGCTGCCGTTTATCGGGTCGCACAGAGTTGGACACGACTGAAGCGACTTAGCAGCAGCAGCAGCAGTGACTGAACAACAGCAGCAACGTGTAGTCAGGTAGACTATGTGATAAGGATCAAGGCAGTAACAGTCCTACATTCCTTTCTTGGCAATTTCAAAAGGATGGGATTGCTGACAAGATTAGATGTGTTCAGGGTCTCAGGTGGTCTGTCTCCTAATCTTTCTTCTTTTTTATTATTTATTTATTTACTTAGTTGTGGGCATATGGGATATTTAGTTGTGCGATGTGGGATCTACTTCCCTGACCAGGGATCAAACTGGGACTCCCCATGAAATGAGAGCAGAGTCTTAGCTGCCAGATCACCAGGAAGTCACCAGTCTCCTAATTTTGACCAGCTTCTCTGGTCCCTTTAATCTTCTCTCAGGCTGTTCTAACCTTGATTAGCAACTGTTCCAATCTGCTCTTTGGAACTCAGGGAAGATGATGGAGGCCAGAGTCTTGCCTACAAGAATGGCAGACAAAAGATGCCACCATGCCCGGGGGCCCCACAAGACCCCACTCAGCATCATGCTTATATACAAGGCCACTGAGATTCAGAAGTTTAAATGATTCCTTCAAGTATTCAAGGCCAGCAAATCATAGAACAAAAATCCAGATCATCTAACTCCATGTTTGTGCTTTCTGTATCTCACATACTGACTTGTTCATGCCAAAGTTGTTGGGGATAAAGTAATTTTAGAACTGGAAGAGACTTCAGAAAGCAGTCTGACCCACTCATTTCTCAGAGAAGTAAAGTAATTTGGTAAAAAGTTCAAGGAAATGAGCTAGTAAATAACCTCTCTGGGCCTCGGTTTTCTTATCTGTTAAATGCAATAAGCTGCCCACTTAAAACGGAGTGGTTTAAAGATTCAAATAAGATAATGGATGAAAAAGAAACTAGAAACTGATTAAAATGGTATAGGAGTATCAGTGTTTAGCTATTTAAACACTATGTTGGGGGTAAGAAGGGACATCCAGCTATTAACAGCAGAGCCAGGGCAGTACAACAGAGTGTAACATTTTAAGTTTGGAGTATGTTTGCACAGAAAATTAGTTTATAATTCAATAAATTCTGCTAGTTCAGGTTCCTGTTAAAGCTGGACAAGTCTCCAGAAAAAAAAAAAAAAAAAAACACTCTCTGGCAGGTTTTAATTAGAAGGGACATCCTAGGATGTATTTGCTGAGAATAATTCTGATTGATATTCAGAATTCAAAATTGCAAAACTTCCTATTCTCAGATAAATAAAATAGCACAGCTTAATTTGCTTTGGTGTAAAGGAAACACCAAAGTTCCTTCCTCTTAACTTTGGAACTGTTTGTGACATAAAAACAAAAGATCCAAAATATTTCTGTGCTTTGTTGTGTTACGCAGGCTGAGTTCCTAAAACACCGCAATTAAACAAATTTAGGTTATTCTTTATCCACGAACAATCACAACTTCTGCTGTATTGGTTCTTAGCATGGAGCTTGGAATTTAAGAGTTTGTGAGTTGATTTTTTTTTTTCTCTTCTGGAAAAGTTACAGGTAAATTAATTTTCCATGTTTTTAACATCACAAAATAGGAAGTTCTAGTCATAAAGGTGCTCAAAACAACAATAAGAACTCTATCTTTTAAAAGGACAAAATGGATGTTATCTATTACTGCATAACAAGTCACTCCGAAACTTAAGTTGTGTGTTGTCTTTCACGATTTCTCTAGGTCAGGGAATCTTAAAGGGTTTGGACGTGTGGTTCTGGCCTGCTGTATCTCTCAAGAGGCTGTACTGGGATGTCAGCCGAAGTCTTGAGAAGGCTTGACTGAGGATGCGGGGCCCACTTCCAAATGGCTGGTAAGGTGGTGCTTGTTGTTGGTGGGAGACCTCATTTCCTTTCCCGGTAAACTCTCCAGGGTCACTTAAGTGTTCTCAGAGTATGACAACTGGCTCCCCCACAGTGAGAAACCCAAGAGAACAAGGTGGAAGCTTCAATGCCATCATGACCTAGCTCTAGAAATCACTCATCTTTGCCTACTGGTAATGTGGATCAGCCCTCAGCCCCAATGCAGTGTGGGAGGAAGCTACCCAAAGATGTAAAGTCAAGGAGATGAGACTCATTAGAGACTGTCTTAGAAAGGTTGATGGCTGATATGCGAATTTCAGTCATTTACATTGTCATAAATCAAACATGGGCTGTGAGAGAGGTTTGACAGCTCTCTTCACCTTTCTCCAGAGGAAGAGAAATGCCAAGATAGTTCAAAGAGATTTTACATGGAAAATCCAAATCCTCCAAGACTGCTTACACTGAGAGTTTCAGCCAGAGAGAGCTGAATGATCATCAGGGGCTTCCCAGACGGTCAATGTAGGAGACGCAAGAGACAAGGGTTCGATCCCTGAGTAGGAAATGGCAACCAACTCCAGTATTCTAGCCTGAAAAATCCCATGGACAGAGGAGCCTGGTAGGCTATAGTCCAGGGGGTCACAACAGAGTTTGAGTGACTGATCACGCACCCCAGGCGCACACGAATGACTTCTCTGGTTGCCGTCTCCACCCTCTGAAATGCAGCTGATCCACCCTCAGAATTCCAAGCCAAGTGTTAAAACGGCTGTATGATTTAAAGGCATGTAGGCTCAGCCAGCAAAGGGCAATATCAACTGTGGTGTCTATACTCAAGCACTCATGTAAGAGAAAAGGTTCTCTCCTATCTGATAGCTCAACTCTGCCAAAGCCATCTTACCATTGGTACCTCTTATGTCAAAAGCATTGAGTGGGTGCTGAGAGGACTACATGCTCAGAATATCTGACTCCCCAGACCCAAATTCCAACTCTAATCTCCAATTGGAAGGCAAATAGATATCTTGAATATGTCATGTCTGAAACCGAGCTCATAATTTCCACCCCTCTAATACTCAAATCCTATTATTCTCCTCTTAATAAATGCTACCCCACCATCACCATCCACTCAGCAGGTCAGGCAAATAACCTGAAGAATGTCTTTGAATCCTCCTTTTCCTCAATCCCTAAATCCAGTTTTTCGGTACACTTTATGAGGTCTTCTCCAAAATCTATCTCAAATTCTTCCACTCTTTTCCGTCTCCACCACCATCATCACCATGAGCACTACAACTCTAAACAAAGTCATCTCTAATGGAACGAAACATGAGTATTCTAACTAGAGACCTTTCTCACTCTTGGGGTCTTCTTTCCATTTTCCACTCTCCCAATAGTGTGGTATGCTAGGAAGCCATCAGTCAAACACCATGTCACTGAACAACTGATGTCTGAGATCAGAGAGAGCCTGCCTCCTTCCCAGTTTTAACCATAGAGCTCTGAAAGATGTACCACCAATATCTACATCATCTTTTTCCTTGTACTCTCACGTAGACTTGGAAATGGGTATATAGTCTCATTCTGTTTAGTTAGGATCACTGTAAGACAAACCAGTGATCTTGGAGCACTGAAGTAGGTTTAATTATATTTAATTATAGTTTACACATTACAATATTCGTCTTAGTTTTTTATTGTGGGGTTTGGTGAGAAGTCATGTATGGATGTGTTTTGCAGGGCATTAACCTTTTAAACAAACTAAGCCTTAACCCCCAGGGGATAGAAACCACTGGTAGAGTGAGCCGTGTGAGTCAGGGTGGGAGTCAATCTGTAACATTTTAAGTTAAAAAAAAAGAAAGATAGCTCTGAGTGTGTATGACAAACAAAAAACCACATGAAAATGATGGTAAATCTAGACCTACGTCAAATATAAACATGTGTTCTTTAAAGAAAAGGATTTAAGGGCATGTGACTTTATGCTTATTGTTTTGGGGGCTGCAGGGTCAGAGGGTCATCTTGACCAAGAAGACAGTCACATGAGTCATGAAAAATTCAAGTGTGTGCACATTACGGAGAAAATGACATGTGTAGTCACTGAACTGCTGCTGCTGCTGCTGTCACTTCAGTCATGCCCAACTCTTTGCGACCCGATGACCTGCAGCCCACTAGGCTCTTCTGTCCTTGGGATTCTCCAGGCAAGAATACCGGAGTGGGTTGCCATGTCTTCCTCCAGTGGGTTTTCCCAACTCAGAGATCAAACCTGTGTTTCTTATGTCTCCTATATTGGCAAGAGGGTTCTTTACCATTAGCTTCTTTACCACTATGAGCCTGGGAAACCTCACAGTAGCTGAAAGAGGAACCTAAAATCTTCTGGTGAAATATGAATTTCTCAGGCCTTTCTTATCTCACTCTTTATTTGGAGTTCAAAGAAGATATTGATGGTTGAATTATCTCTCCATGGAGAGATAATTTCTTATAACTAAAAATATGAGGAAGGTTATTTATAAACAGAAAAAGCCTGAAGCTAGGACCAGCTCTTTTGACCATATTAATAATGAAATTTCCCTTGGGTGGAATAAATGTAAACCAAACTTACACTAAATGAGTCATTGGAATGCTCTTACATTTTTCCTTCCAAATTTTGAATTTTCCTGTGTGAGTGTTAAGAAAGGCTATTAAAGTTGTTACCAAAGACTTATTCAAATCAGAGTATGATTCAGGGTTGCTGAAAATAAATTTTTTTTTTCTGTTTGTGGTCCTTATTTATCCAATGATTTAAGTAAGATGTATAGTATAGTTTACTTTTAAACTCTCTTTTAAATTTTAAACTTTTACTTGTAAACTCTCCTTTAAATTCAGTGTGTATTCTGCTATTACAAAATGAAGGGATGATTATTTACCATAAACCCATAATGATGCCATGCTTCAATGATGCCAATGCCCAAAGCTAAATCAACATCAGAGATCTTCCATCCTAGTTCAAAACACTGTGAATATTATCTAGAACTACTTCCAGATATATTTTAAAATTCTAAAACAAAAAAAAGACTTCTCAAGTAATTCAACTTTACTTTAGTCTTGGAGCTCTTTAACACACTTAAAAAAATTTTTTTTTTTTGGTTGTGCTGGATCTTCATTGCTCTGTGTGGGCTTTCTTTAGTTGCTTTGAGTGGGAGCTATTCTTTAGCTGCGGTGCATGGACTTCTCATTACAGTGGTTTCTCTTGTTGCAGCGTGTGAGCTCTAGAGCGAGGGGCTTCAATAGTTGTGGTGCATGACCTTAGATGCCCCATGCATGTGGGATCTTAGTTCCTGGATCAGGAATTGAACCCATGTTCCCTGCATTGGCAGGCAGATTCTTAACCACTGGACCACCAGGGAAGGCCCAAGAGAGTATTTACTCTAGTAAATATTATAATAACACTATTTGCACTTTTAAAAAAATTTGGGCATCACAGAGCCATGAGGTGAAAGGGCAGGAGCCCTGTTAATTGCTTCTTGGCCTTGGTTGATTCAACTGGGAGATTTAAAAGAAGGCCCAATGGTGGTTTCTGCCAGCCCTAGACAAGTTTCTGCTGCTTTCCTACTTGGTGCCCTATATATATATTACAACACACTGACCACCTCTGAGTTTCATTTTGTCTTTTCAAAGCGGAAATGATACCACCAACCTCCCACAGTTGCTCTGAGACTGAAGCAAGCTAATGAATGTGAAAGCACACTGTACTGTGCAAATGTAAGCCATCATTAAACTCTTCATGTGAAGATGACTATTTTGGAGTAGGTGCTGCCTGTTAAATAAAATGTATCACTGTATTTAAAAAAAACAAATACATTCTTAAAAATGTTTTTTCAGTCTTTAAATTTTAGGTTGAGTGGTTAGATAGGTGACCTCTTTTTGAAGAATTATAAAAGGAAAATGGGGGCAGGCATTGCCCCAGAGGGAGGACATATACGTATCCATACAGCTGATTCACTTCATTGTACAGTAGAAGCTAACACATTTAAAGCAATTATACTCAAATAAACAAATGAAAAGAAAAAAGGAAAGCGTAATCAAAAATTCAAGGAAAAGAGGCATCTTAGGACAGATTAACTTATTAGAGAACATAAAGAATCTTGAGTCTCAAAATGGAAATCAAGAAGTATCTGAGCATTATGTGAATTGGTACATCTTGAAATGTCTTATTAAAAAGTGACAACCATATCTGATTTTTAGGAGCTTTGACATTATGTTTATATTTTGATTATTTACTACTTATGATTTGAGTAGGACAGTCTGAACACTGTCAATGCTTTCCTCAGCAATGCAGGCAACAAATCACCTTGACTCAATACATGTAAAAAGAGAGCTCTACCCCAGGACTGGGTGGCCACTCTGCCAGGTGTTTTTTGCTCTCTGCAGCTTTTGCTCTACCTCATCCAACACAATACTTCTCTTAGGAGTGAGCCAGGTCATTGCAGACTAGTCCAAGCCAGTTTTTTATTTCTCTCCCTCATTGTACTCTCCACTCATTCCAGCACTGTTTCACACACATGTGTACGGTGTGTTATTATAGGTATGGTTTATGCTGACAGGCAACATATACTGGTAAAGATCATCAAAGGACCCATGTCCCCAGCCTTGCATTTGCTCAGAAGGTTGGTTGATGAATGTCAATGCATATGTTTTAAGTTAAAATGCTTAATGTATGTATCTTTTCAAAACTTGACTCTTGCTTCAAATGACTTTTTTTATTGATTTTTTTGGTCATGCTGTACAACATGTTGAATCTTAGTTCCCCAACTGGAGATTGAACCCGAATCCAGTCTTAACCACTGGACCACCAGGGAAGTCCCCAAATGATTTTTTTGTTGTTAACTAGATCAGTCTGGGTGTTCACTGGAAGGACTGATGCTAAAGCTGAAACTCCAATACTTTGGACTCATTGGAAAAGACTCTGATGCTGGGATGGATTGGGGGCAGGAGGAGAAGGGGACGACAGAGGATGAGATGGCTGGATGGCATCACCGACTCGATGGACGTGAGTTTGAGTAAACTCTAGGAGTTGGTGATGGACAGGGAGGCCTGGCGTGCTGTGATTCATGGGGTCGCAGAGTCGGATATGACTGAGCGACTGAACTGAACTGAACTGAACTGATGCAACTTCCACTTCCAATTGTGTCAAAAAAAGAACGCTCTTGTGTGTTTCCCCAGGGGCCAAATCTAGAACTGATAATCTCAATCATGGAGAGAGAGATGCTGATTCCATATAGATAAGGAATTTCTAATGGTCAAAACTGTTCCCCCCAAATGCTTGGTTGGTTGATAATCCTGAAAGTGGAAGGTTTTCATCAGCGGCTAATACAATGTTTCTTAATACATGTTCATAATCCTCTCACCTGTTCACTGACCTATTCATTAAAAAACATATTAAGCACCCGCTACATGCTCAATATCTGTTTGATACAGTGGGGTATTCCCTGGTGAGATTCCCCAAGGAGATACAGCTTAACTTAGAGGACTCCAGGTTGGACGATAAAGGGGATGGGATAGAGAGAAGCTGAACACACTAACTTGATTTTCTACTTAGACTGTAAAGGTTCATTTGAGGGCTTATTGGAAATGCAAACTTTCATGCCCCACTTTAATCAAAATCTTCATTTTAACAAGATCTCAGAGTGATCTTTGTTTGAAAAACACTGTTTCTAGGTTTCTTTCTAACTCTGAGATAATATGTTTCTGTGAGTCTACAGCCTTCTATGCTAGTAATGAAAGATCTTTGGAAGAGTGACTTCATAAGGTTTGGAGCCATGGTGTGGCTTTCCAATATGGCAGGCAACATGCTTTAATGGTGTCACCTCAGTCTACATGTTCATTTCCAGGGCTGTCTGGGAAAGACCTAGGTCCAAATGCCTTTTTCCTAGATCAGTCTAGTGGAAGCATCTGTGCTGCATCTCTATTCTCCTTCAGTAGCGCAGCATCTGCCCGACTTTGGGATTCCACATGTTGTTACGGATTAAATCAAGTGAAGAAAGAAATCTTATTTACATGTGATTCGTACTAATGTTGATGATGTTCTGATATTTTACACTTATTGTAGGAAACCTAGATTTTTCTTAGTAAAAGATGGAATCAGTGGGACTTCCCTAGTGGTCCAGTGGCTAAGACTCTGAGCTCTCAATGCAGAGGGCCTGGGTTTGATCCCTGGTCAGGTAACAAGTTCCCTTATGCTGCAACTGAGNACATAAATGAAAATACACTTTACTGTGTTTAAAAAATGAATAAAATGTCTTTCAACAAATTTTCTAGGCACGCACAACACAATTCTGTGACACAGTTTAATGTATCAACAGTTTTCAGTGGGTCAAAACACGTTCCTTGCAAAACACTGATTTAGAAAATAATGAGGATGAAAGTAAAAGTTAAAACTTTGGAAAAATTACAACATTTATTTAGGAAGACAATTTTCAAGGTTTTATTTAAACCTAAAAAGTCAGAAGAAAACACAGAACCTAAGGAAAATTGAAAGAAAGAAAATTTCAAGTAATTGAAATGACTAAATAAATTTTACAATAACAGAAATTGCTTTTAAAATGCCAAGAGTTGGGTTCCTTATAAAAAAAAATAGTACCCTTTGAGAAATTTAGCAGAAGAGAAAAAGCATGAACATAAGAGCATATATAATAAAGAAACATGGGAACATTTTAAATTGTGAAAGAATACTTAATACAAATAGTCCATATAAATTTATATTTTTAATATAAAAATTCTAAATATGGTATGGGCAGTTTATAATAAAATATAAATTATCAAGATGACTCCATGGGAATAAAATATCTTAATAGGTCCATAACTATGGACAATATTTTTCAAATTTGAAGAAGTATCTTCAAGGAAGGCTCTAGAATCACATGGTTGTATAAATGCGATCTTTCAAGTATCAGGGAACAAATATTTTTCATGCTTTATGAACAATTTTAGAGTATTTAAAATGTGGAATGATAGTTTTTAATATTTAATGAAGCCAATATATTCTCAATATCAAAATGTCAACAAAATATTAGAGACAAATGTGTTAAGTGAAAGCTGCACAATTTTGATTATAAACATTGGTGAGAAGGAACTAGAAGGGAATCCTAACCAACCGAATGTTATCAGTGTTAGCCACTACTATTCCAGGTCAGAAAAGATAGTCTTAACATGTAGCATTGCGATTCAGGCTCCTTTTAAAACAAATTATTAAAAAGCTGTATCTCAACATATAGCAAGTTAAACAGTCCAAAAGGAGAAAACTTAACTATAAGAGATGACACCATAAAAGAGCAAGAAAAACAATTAGAAACAGAAATTTTGGAATAGGGAAGACATTTATAAGTTTATTGACAAAGAAGAAAACATAAAGGGAACAGTCTTTATTAGCAAGACTTTCTATTTTGTTCTTTTCCTCATGTTTTTTCCTCTTCACTAATATTACATCTTTCTGACTGGTATATTGTTATTAATAATAATAATTTGCCTAGATCTAGAATCCTATGGACAGAGTAGCCTGGTGGGCTACAGCCCATAGGGTCACAAAAAGTCAGACACTACTGAAGAGACTTAGCATACAGCGTGCCCAGAATTTAATAAGTGCAATCACCAGCCTAATTAAACTTCAGCTTTCCAAAGCTGAACAAATAACTGAATCTGAGAGAAAGATTTTACAGGTTAAAAGGCAAGAACAAAATCATAACAGAGCCAATAAACTAAATAAAAATTAAAGCTTTCAACACTAAAGATTAAATTAAAGCATAATTCATAAACTATGAAAATATTTGCAACAAATATCAGAAAGTGAAAATATCCTTAACAAAATTTTCTGTAAAATTTCCAACAACCAAGAAAATCAATTCTAACTTATTCACATAAGCAATTATTAGCTGTTACAATAGTTTTCATGGGAAAAGGGTCATGATTTATTATTAAATGGAAAACTAACACAAAACTAAATATAGATAAACAGATCCAGACATAGATAACCTCAATTCTAAAACTAATATGTAGTCATATTTAAACTTACATACCTCTGTGTATTATACATAAATTTATATTTGTATATTTATATGAAAAACCTTCAGAAAGGTGTTATGTTGGAGGTAGCAGCAAGCCATGAAATTCAAGAAGTCTTCATTTTTGTAGTTAGCTGGCAGTTAGCTTATTCACGTTGGTCTTCCAGTCAAAAATCTCACTTTCTGGTCTTCAATGCCACTAGGTCACTCCTCAAAAAGTCCCCCAAAAACATGTGTAATAAAATCATGATCTCCACAATCGACACACCCACGTTCCATTCAACATTCTCAGTGGGAACTGGGCAGCAGGAACAGCTGATGGCTGACAAAGGCCACGGAGCAGCGATGTCCCGCAGGTCTGTGCTCTGGGACAGCTGTGAGCCTGACCTGTGTCTAATTTTTGCCATGATTTACTCTCTGTACCATGATGATGACTGATTCTGGCCCTAATAGGAATCAGATTTCAGATAATCCACTCAAGCAGTCTGTCAACCTTGCCATAAGAGCAATTAAAGGCCTCAGGAAAGTAGAACACAGCTTTTATTCCATTAGCAGAATAATATGAATTGTATTAGATTCTTTGGACAAAGCACAAAAACTACACTGAATTTTTGTTTTTTTCACTTTAAAGATTTCATACTTAAACATTTCAGGTTTCTCTTGCTTTCAATTCTCACTACCTGCTCATTTAGCTTTTTTTTTTTTTTAATTTTTATTGGAGTATAGTATTTTGCAATGTTTTGTCAGTTTCAAATATACAGCAGAATGATTGTTACACATATATTCATTCTTTTTCAGATCTCATATAGGTTATCCCAGAATATTGAGTAGAGTCCCCTGTGTTATCCACTAGGTCCTTGTTGATTATCTCTTTTTGATAGTAGTGTGTGTGTGTGTTCATTCCATCTTGACACAGCCTGGTTCAGCTCTGGCTGCGTTACTGAACCTGCATTCCCCAGAACCACAAATCAGTTCCTCTTCACTATCCTCAAAGGCCCTTGGTTCAGCACTCTTTCTTTTTGCATTCCCTGTGGTTTCAACAGGTTTCCTCTTGAAATGATCCTTTTTGGGGGAGTATTGCCCTCGTCCAAGGTAAGGAGCAGCAGCTGTGCTTTGCTGGAGCAGCCATGAAGAGATACCCCACGCCCANTAGGAGTTGGTGATGGACAGGGAGGCCTGGCGTGCTGTGATTCATGGGGTCGCAGAGTCGGATATGACTGAGCGACTGAACTGAACTGAACTGAACTGATGCAACTTCCACTTCCAATTGTGTCAAAAAAAGAACGCTCTTGTGTGTTTCCCCAGGGGCCAAATCTAGAACTGATAATCTCAATCATGGAGAGAGAGATGCTGATTCCATATAGATAAGGAATTTCTAATGGTCAAAACTGTTCCCCCCAAATGCTTGGTTGGTTGATAATCCTGAAAGTGGAAGGTTTTCATCAGCGGCTAATACAATGTTTCTTAATACATGTTCATAATCCTCTCACCTGTTCACTGACCTATTCATTAAAAAACATATTAAGCACCCGCTACATGCTCAATATCTGTTTGATACAGTGGGGTATTCCCTGGTGAGATTCCCCAAGGAGATACAGCTTAACTTAGAGGACTCCAGGTTGGACGATAAAGGGGATGGGATAGAGAGAAGCTGAACACACTAACTTGATTTTCTACTTAGACTGTAAAGGTTCATTTGAGGGCTTATTGGAAATGCAAACTTTCATGCCCCACTTTAATCAAAATCTTCATTTTAACAAGATCTCAGAGTGATCTTTGTTTGAAAAACACTGTTTCTAGGTTTCTTTCTAACTCTGAGATAATATGTTTCTGTGAGTCTACAGCCTTCTATGCTAGTAATGAAAGATCTTTGGAAGAGTGACTTCATAAGGTTTGGAGCCATGGTGTGGCTTTCCAATATGGCAGGCAACATGCTTTAATGGTGTCACCTCAGTCTACATGTTCATTTCCAGGGCTGTCTGGGAAAGACCTAGGTCCAAATGCCTTTTTCCTAGATCAGTCTAGTGGAAGCATCTGTGCTGCATCTCTATTCTCCTTCAGTAGCGCAGCATCTGCCCGACTTTGGGATTCCACATGTTGTTACGGATTAAATCAAGTGAAGAAAGAAATCTTATTTACATGTGATTCGTACTAATGTTGATGATGTTCTGATATTTTACACTTATTGTAGGAAACCTAGATTTTTCTTAGTAAAAGATGGAATCAGTGGGACTTCCCTAGTGGTCCAGTGGCTAAGACTCTGAGCTCTCAATGCAGAGGGCCTGGGTTTGATCCCTGGTCAGGTAACAAGTTCCCTTATGCTGCAACTGAGACTAGGCACAGTCAAAAATAAAAACATTTTTTTCTTAAAAAGTACGAAATCAAGTATATGAATGTACGCAATACCTCAGAAAGTGTCATCTTCTGCTAAATACCTCTCATCTGTCATCAGAAAAAAAAATTCACATGCCTTCCACGGCCAACAGCTCTAAAAGTGACATACCTCAGTTCAGTCGCTCAGTCGTGTGCAACTCTTTGCGACCCCATGAATCGCAGCACGCCGGGCCTCCTTGTTCATCACCAACTACTGGAGTTTACTCAAATTCATGTCCATCGAGTCGGTAATGCTATCCAGCCATCTCATCCTCTGTCCTCCCCTTCTCCTCCTGCCCCCAATTCCTCCCAGTATCAGAGTCTTTTCCAATGAGTCAACTCTTCACATGAGGTAACCAAAGTACTGGAGTTTCAGCTTTAGCATCATTCCTTCCAAAGAACACCCAAGACTGATCTCCTTTAGAATGGATTGGTTGGATCTCCTTGAAGTCCAAGGGACTCTCAAGAGTCTTCTCCAACACCATAGTTCAAAAGTTCAAAAATCACTTCATGGGAAATAGATGGGGAAACAGTGGAAACAGTGTCAGACTTTATTTTTTTGGGCTCCAAAATCACTGCAGATGGTGACTGCAGCCATGAAATAAAAAGACGCTTACTCCTTGGAAGAAAAGCTATGACCAACCTAGACAGCATATTAAAAAGCAGAGACATTACTTTGCCAACAAAGGTCCANAAGTCCAAGGGACTCTCAAGAGTCTTCTCCAACACCATAGTTCAAAAGTTCAAAAATCACTTCATGGGAAATAGATGGGGAAACAGTGGAAACAGTGTCAGACTTTATTTTTTTGGGCTCCAAAATCACTGCAGATGGTGACTGCAGCCATGAAATAAAAAGACGCTTACTCCTTGGAAGAAAAGCTATGACCAACCTAGACAGCATATTAAAAAGCAGAGACATTACTTTGCCAACAAAGGTCCATCTAATCAAGGCTATGGTTTTTCCAGGAGTCATGTATCGATGTGAGAGTTGGACTGTGAAGAAAGCTGAGCACCAAAGAATTGACATACCTCAACCATTCCTCACTCTCATGCCATTGTCTCCCTTACGTCTTCAGGCTATTCATCTGCCCTTCTGTCAGTTACTAGAGCTTTATTCTGCATTAGGATCTTTGCATGTGTAGTTCTCTCCACATAAATCTTTTCCTGGGTTTCAATGAGACTTGCTGTTCATCCCTTGGGTTTCAGTTCAGGTATTACATTTTCCAAAGATACTTCCCCAATTCCCCCACCTGCAGAAGGTCCCCACGTTATTCCCTCTCACAGTCCATAAGTACTTTCTTTACAGTACTTCATCTCTGTTTTTATTAGGTTTTTGACTTGTTTATTGTCCCTTTCCCCCTACTGGATTAGGAGGTCTGTGAGGGCAGAGACTCTATGTGCAGCTCATAGTAGGCTTGCAATCAATATTTGTTAAATGAATTAATGAACACAGTAAAGTTACTTTTTTTTTTTTTGCTGTGCTAGGTCATCCATGTGACATGCAGGCTTCTCTATTTTGCCACGCCCCATGTCCTGTGGGATCCTACCTTTGACCAGGGATCAAACCTTTGTCTCTTGCATTGGAAGGCAGATTCTTAATCACCAGACCACCAGGGAAGTCCTCAAAAGTCACTGTTTTATTTTCAAGTTTCATCTGCCTCAAATGAAGCTGTAGGCAGTTATAATCACTTGCAGAAAAATGTCACAAACATGAAATAGAATAGCTTCAAACTTTGATCACAAAAGTAAGGTAATTATGAAAGATTAATATGGTGAATTTTCTTTTTTAGGTTGGAATATCTCTTTTGTCATCTTTAACCTTGATATTACTCCAGCTATGTTATAGTGTAATTTTTTTATATAAGTAGATGACATCATTTTAATCCAATTTTTAAAATTCTTTAAATCTCTGACAGTGCTATTAATCAAACACAAAGCTATAAAATTAGCCTGGTGTTGTTCTGTCCTTTGCTGATTTCCTGATTGTAATGCTCACCGTTGGCCCATGAGCACACTCATTCGGCAGAAAATCAGTTTATTTGATGGGTAAGAGCATCAAAGTATTTCTTTTTCTTGGTTAAATCAATTCCCCTTCTGCAGAGATACAGTATAAATGGAGCTGATATGTCAAATGAACCTGTAGATACTATTTATCTGAATTCTTCAAATGCTGCCTAGTTCATCTCTGAAAAATAGAGTGGGTAACATGGAGGAGACAAATGTCAAATACAAATTCAATGAGTTGACCAGCCTGGTAACATCCCTTGGCTGGCAGGGCTCATCTTTCCCTTCCTCTTCACTAAGTTATACATTTTTTGAGGCTTAAGATGTCCTCTTCCATGGCAATGTTGCACACATATATGCTGACTGCCTGATTGATTTATAATATTAATAATTATGTGGCCTTCTCTGGTGGTCCAGTGGTTAAGACTCCGAGCTTCCACTGCATGGGGCATAGGCTCCATCCTTGGTTACTCGGCGGGTCCCGCTGCCTGCCTTCTAAGATGCATCAGGTGAGAACTAAGATTCCACATGCCGCATGGCCTATATATATATATTACTCATTATACACATGAAGTGGTTTGATCTCCATGCAAGAGTGTTCCACATAATACAAACTATTTAGGATCCAAACACAATTAACAATTCCTCTCCAAGCAAAAAACTTCCATTCCATCTGCTTCACTGAGCAGCATTAAGTAATGTATAATCATTGCAACTAATACTCTATGTTGAGTGCATAACATATGCTAGGCATTGCTCCATATGATTCACATATATTATCTATAATACACTATTATAGCATGCTAGCCTTGAAATGCACGTGAAAGATCAAATGTAGAGAATGGGCCATTATATAGAACTTTGTTGTTTGTTTTTTCCCTAGCCTTATTGAAATATAATTGACCTATAACATTGTGTTAGTTTAAAGTGACAAGTTGATACACATATATATTGCAAAATGTTTATCACAGTAAGGTTAGTTAACTCATCCTTTGCCTCACAAACATTTTGCTGTTGTTATAGTGAGAACTATATAGAAGTATATAGTTCTATAGTGAGAACTATATAGAACTATGATGAGCACATCAAAGTTCTACTCTCAAAGCAGTTTTCAAATATATGGCACATATTTTTAACTATAGTCATCATTCTATACGTTAGATCCCTGGAAATTGTTCAGACATGAAGTTTCACCCTTTGACAAACATTTCCGTATTTTCCTCAACCCCCAGCCTTGGGCAACCACCATCCTACTCTGTTTTTGAGTTCGATGCTCTGAGTCCACGTATAAGTGAGATCATAAAGTACTTGTCTTTCTCTGATTTGTTTCAGGTTGTATAGTGCCCTCAGGGTTCAGCTGTGTTGTCGCAAATGGCAGGAATGGCTTCTTTTTTATAGCTGAATAATATCCCACTGGAGAAGGAAATGGCAACTCACTCCAGTTTTCTTGCCTGGAGAATCCCCGTGGATAGCGGAGTTATTGGGCCACAGTCCATGGGGTCACAAAGAGTCGGACACGACTGATTGACTAAGCACAATATCCCATTGTCTATAGAAATCACATTTTCTTTATCCATTCATCCATCACATAGATTGTTTTCATGTCTTAGTTGTTGTAAATACTATTGCAGTTAACACATGAGCATAGATATCTTTTTGAGATAATTTCATCTTATTTGGACATACACCCAAAAGAAAGATCATTGAATCAAATGGTATTTCTATTTTTAATTTTTTGAGGAACTTTCATGCTGTTTTCCACAGTGGCTGCACCAGTTTGCATTCCTGCATGCACCAGGGTTTCCTTTTCTCCACATTCTCTTTAGTATTCGTTATCTCTTTGACTTTTTGACAATAGCCATTCTGACAGATGTGAGGTGATATTTCATTATGGTTTTAATTTTCATTTCCCTCATGATTAATGATGCTGAGCAGTTTTTCGTGCACCTGTTGGTCATTTGCCTGTCTTATCTGAAAAAGTGTCCATTAAGGTCCTATGCCCATTTTTAAACTGGATTTTCTTTTGCCATTATATAAATTCCATATATATCATTAGGTATGTATATGGTTTGACTTTTGTTAACACATTTAAGAAAAACATATGGATTTACCCTCCTTTCCTTAGGTCTTAGTGTTGGAAAACAACTAATGCCATGTGAACAGGAGAGAAATTTGCCTTTACTTGTTTTCTACCTAGTGCTGTTATATTATAATATCTATAGTTTCCTGATGAGGAAGCTGAGGTTCAGAAATGTTTAGGTCTCTCTGCTGGTGAATGTTAAAGTCAGGCTTAGGCTGCGGTTTATCTTATTTGGGAGTCCACAGTCTTCACAAATATTCTATAAACTCCCTCTAATGCTTATTTACATTTCTGGTAATTAGTTGTGGTTTCTTTTATTAGTCCCCAAAAGTAATGTTTACTTTCTAAAAAATAAAATCAAAGAAATATCTGAAAGAACATTAGGATGAGAATCTAGGGACATGTGTTGTAACCAGCACTATCCTAAATGGACAAATGGGCTACACAGTCCATGGGGTTGCAAAGAGTTGGATACGATTGAGTGAGAAGCACACACACATATCCTAAATGGGATGAGCCTTGAAAAGTTGCCTAACTTTGATTCTTAATGAGGTATCTGGATAGAAGAATTCTATTTCATTCTAAGGCCTTTACAGACACCTTCAGTGAAAAATAAAAAGGTCAACTTGTGGCTCTGTTATATCTCATCCATACAAATACCTATATTTCTTACTTGTTGTAAACACTATGTAGATGTTATTTTACCTTTGCTAAGTAATTGTAATTTTCTAAACCAATAATTTCAGAGAATAGTAATTTAGAATAAATTGTCATAAAGGAATTATTTTACAAATGTACCCGTCACTCTTTATTGTTCGTATCAGTTATAAATAGTGCAGTATCATACATCTAGGTAAGTAACCTAGATTAGGAGTTTTTAACCTGATTGCATACTGGAAATACCTGGATATGGAATGAAGGGTAGGAATACTTTTGGAAAAAACATGATCTTAGAGCCTCAATAGACCAATTAGAATCTCTGGGGTAGGGCCTTGGTGTCAATATTTTTTAAATGCCCCCTGCTCCATGATTTTAATGTATAGCTGGAATTTACAACTGCTGATGTAGAATAAATCATTGTTTGCTGCACTACAGTATCTGATCATTGCTCAACTGCTTTGTCAAGAGCCAACTGATTCGGTAATACAATGGTTTAATGTACAATCAACTTAATTCAAAAATGGTGTTTCCTTATTCTAATAGTATCATTTGAACTCACAGAAGTTTTTCATCGGCAATCTTAAATTAGTCATTATAGTTTTTTATGGCTATATTCATCTTTGAATCCTTAATAATTATAGAAGTAGAACTGCTCCCTATCTAGGTACTTGATATATTATAAGATGAAAGGAAGATGTGCATTTGGCTGTATGAAAAAAAGAAGTTGTGGATTTGGGATTTGAGTTTTGAAGTTTCCTTTTGAGTTCTAATAAGCTGTCTTATTTTGAAATCTCTATTTTAAAACTAAAACAATAATATAACTTCATATTTTTCTCCCCAATTCTTCAACAATTCTTAAATGTCAGCGTTTATTTCCACAGTGAAATAAATGGGACTCAGAGGTTTTTGTTAATTTCTCTCCAGAAAATTCAGTAATAAAACTTAAATTTATATTCACTGATACTGAAAATCTCTTATCACCGAAGGACTCTGAAAGTCATGATGAGACATAGCTAGTTCTAGATCAGGACGCAAAGGAGACTCAACTCTTTGGATGGCTGATTAAAGGAATTATCTCAAATTCTACAGTCATAACATTGGAACAGTTTTGGTTGTAATTTATTTATTTACATAGCCATCTGCTCTTAAGCACTGGAGGAAAGAAGATTATTATATAATGCACAGATGAATCTGCAATTCTTTGCACCAATACATTTGAAAGGCTTATTTAGTCCCTACCTTGCTGCCCAAGTTGACCCACTCTCTGTGTGCAGAGCCACTGGCCCTGGGCCGTTGGTAGAGGCCAATCTCAGAGCCATCCACTGAGGCCTCTTTTTTTCCCTAAGAAGTGGGAAACAGGGAAAAGGCTTCTCTAACCTTCCTTCAACCGGGAACCACCTGCCAGAACACAGAGACTCCTCTCAGTGGGAGCCACAGCACTCTAGCATGGGGCAGTATCCATCATATCCACCCTATAAAATTCAAGGCCAGGACAGTCTTAGGAAGGGAAGGAAAAGACAGGTGTAACCAGTGTTGCTTAAGTCCTGCTGCTGCTTTGCAACCTTACTGTGGATTACAGAATTAAATGTAAATCAAAACGTCACCTCCTTGGACTTCACTGGTGGTCCAGTGGTTAAGAATCCACCTGCCAATGAAAGGGATGCAGGTTCGATTCCTGCTCTGGGAAGATCCCACATGCCAAGGGGCAACTAAGCCTGTGTGCCACAGCTACTGAGGCTGCAGGCTTCAGCTACCGAAGCCTGCAAGCCTAGAGCCCACACACTGCAGCAAAGAGTAGCTCCCACTCTCAGCAACCAGAGAAAGCCCATATCCAGCAACAAAGACCCAGCACAGTTAAAAATAAAATTAATTAATGAACATCTTTAAAAAATATCCCCTTCTTAAAGATGGAGGCGATGCCATCCAGTTCTGACTCTTCCTATATTGATGTGCTGTGTTGAGTTGCTCAGTTGTGTCTGACTCTGCCACTCCGTGGGACTACAGCCCGCCAGGCTCCTCAGTTGGTGGAATTCTCCAGGCGAGAAGACTGGAGTGGGTTGCCATGTCCTCCTCCATATATTATGTATGTATGTGTGTGTGTATGTGTATATATATAGGCTCTGTGCTGCCCATCATTTCCTTCTTATGTGCCTGTATTGAGACATGGTTCCTAGATTTCAAAGTGTTCCCATGAGAGGCAGCAAAAAGATTTCTTCTGCTGTTCAGGGTGCTGCTGAGGGGGAGCACTCCTGTAATCAATCCAGTGGTCTTTTTCATGGTCAGTTTTTTTCCCCACTTGAATATGAAGTAAGCTCTGATTAGAAAGCTGATCAAAAGCAGGGTGGTGAAAAACCACTTCTGGAACTACAAGGGTACTTTTGTTAAATGTGAAAATCTTCATTGAAGGTCAGTGGAAGGGGGAAAAAGGCGGTCTCCTCATTGAAAGTTGTAACGACGATAGCCACTGCTGATTTTGTTTGACTGCTAATAATGAATTTGCTTATTATAATACTTCACAGACACTGTACTGAATTCATATACATGTATTAGCCTGCTTGTGGCAGGTGAGATAATGTGATTGTCTTTTCTATATTCAGGGGAACTGAACCTGATCTTTTAATGAATAGATACAAGAATCTTGTGCTGTATTTCTATTCAAAGGAAATCTAAGTATATTGACTCAGATAATTGTTTTTGTTTCATGCATCAGATGTATTTTATATTTATTTTTTAAACAACATATATTTTTCTTGTTTCTTAGAATCATGCAAGAGGATTTTCTGTACAATTTTAAAGGGGCAACAAAGGCCAATATATTTTTTAAATTCTTATTTAATCTGGTTTCTTAGTGTTTCTGAAGAGCTTGCTTTTTAAACATGCTTTTATAAATTTGCATACTTTCATTTTGGCAGTTGTATTCTTCAAAGCAAGGACTATGTCATGAATGTCTTTTTTACCCTAGTAGTTTTTTGGCATGATGGCATACACATATTAAGCTCACAATTAATATTTATTGGTTGGTTAATTTTATGTTACATACAAGACATAATTTATTATAATAATGAGTTTTCATGCTTCCAGACCCTAGCAAACTTTTTGAAGTAGTTTTCTTTCTGTCTCAATTTTCCCACCTGTTATTCACTCTACATCCACTGAAATGTAGTTCCTATCCTCACCAATCCACTGAAAAAGATTTTGATAAGATCCCTAGTGACTACCTAGTTGAAAATCCCAGTGGCTATTTAAAAAATAATAATTAACTTATTTTAATTGGAGGATAATTACTTTACAATATTGTGATGGTTTTTGCCATACATCAAAATGAATTGGCCATAGGTATACATGTGTAAGCAAGGTGAAAAGACAGCCCTCAGAACGGAAGAAAATAATAACAAATGAAACCAACTATTGTAACTATAAACTATGAACAACTATGAAACAACAAAAGAATTATTCTTCAAGGTACACAAGCAGCTCATGCAGCTAAACACCAGAAAAGTGAACAACCCATTCAAAAAATGGTCAAAAGACCTAAACAGACATTTCCCCAAAGAAGACATACAGATGGCTAATAAACACGTGAAAAGATGCTCAACATCACTCATTACTGAAAGTGGAGTCGCTCAGTCGTGTCCAACTCTTTGCGACCCCATGGGCTGTAGCCTACCAGGCTCCTCTGTCCATGGGATTTTCCAAGCAATAGTCCTGGAGTGGATTGCCATTTCCTTCCCCAGGGTATCTTGCCAACCCAGGGATCGAACCCAAGTCTCCTGCATTATAGACGGACGCTTTACCATCTGAGCCACAGGGAAGTTGAGGTATCATCCCACACCGGTCAGAATGACCATCATCAAAAAGTCTACGAACAATACATGTTGGAGCAGGTGTGGAGAAAAGGAAACCCTCTTACACTGTTGGTGGAAATGCAAACTGGTACAGCTACTATGGAGAACAGTGTGGAGATTCTTTAAAAAACTGGGACTAGAACTGCCATTGCTGGGCATACACCCCAAGGAAACCATAATTGAAAGAGATGCATGTACCCCCAGTATTCATTGCAGCACTATTTACGGTAGCTAGGACATGGAAGTAACCTAGATGCCCATTGGCAGATGGATGGATAAGGAAGTTGTGGTACATATACACAATGGAATATTACTCAGCTACAAAAACAGAATGCATTTGAGTCAGTCCTAATGAGATGGATGAACCTGGAGCCTATTATACAGAGTGAAGTAAGTTAGAAAGAAAAATACAAATACTGTATATTTATGCATATATGTGGAATTTATAAAGACAGTACCAAAGATCCTATGTGCAGGGCAGCAAAGGAGATGCAAATGTAAAGAACAGACTTTCAGACTCAGTGGGAGAAGGCGAGGGTGGGATGACTTAAGAAAATAGCAATGACGTACATACGTTACCATATATAAAATAGATGACCAGTGCAAGTTCAATGCGTGAAGCAGGGCTGGTGAAGCTGGTGCTCTGGGACGACTTGGACGCAGGGTTGGGGAGAGGTTGGCTGTTTTTAGTTGATAGTTTCCTAGACCTCTCTGTGTATTCAGCAACTCTCTCATCAGTCAGTTCCATGTTATTTCGCACTTCTCTGTTCCTTCTCAGTGTCCCTCATAGATTTCACTTTCTTTGTAGATTCATCTTAGTGCCACTTCTCTTCTTATTCTACCCTTCTTCAGTGGGCACTAGCAGGACTTCAGTGTTATATGCTGGTGAATCTTAAATTTACCTATCCAAACAGACAAGGTTTTTCTGAGTTCTCAAGTCTCCTGCATTAGCATGCAGGTTCTTTACCACTAGCACCACCTGGCAAGCCACTATAACAACAAATACTAGCAACCAATTCACTATTTTAAAAACTAGAAATAAAAAGAAAGAATTAAACATTTGTCCTGCCTCTGCTTTATGAACTGTACTTTTGGGAATCTATATAGTAAATGAGGGAAACTTTTTAATTTTGGCTAATAAATGAAGGACCAATAGAATTATAATATCATCATTATGCAATCCTTAATGATTTAATGAATCTACTTATTGATCGCCAATATCTACTTGCATGATAAAACAAGAGATAAACAGACATTAGTGTCTCCTAAGGGAAACACATCCCGTTCATCAAAACCCTTTGCCAAAGGCAATCTAATCTGAATAATTTTTAAACCTGTTAGACTCAATTTCCCTGGTGGCTCAGACGGTAAAGCGTCTGCCTACAGTGTGGGAGACCTGGGTTCAATCCCTGGGTCAGGAAGATCATCTGGAGAAGGAAATGGCAACCCACTCCAGTACCGTTAACTGGAAAATCCCATGGACGGAGGAGCCTGGTAGGCTACAATCCATGGAGTCGCAAAGAGTCGGAGACGACTGAGTGACTTCACTTCACTTTAGACTCAACTATCAGTTTATAAACAGAGAATGGAAGAACATGTTACACCATAGAGTTACAATAAACAAAATTCAATCTGTGTCTACAGGACAAATGACTTGGTTTCTTCAACAAATAAATTATAAACCAAAGGGAGAAAAAAGAGATAGAAGGAATGCCTAGAAAAAAATTTAAAAGACATAAGAAACGTAGTGAATTATAATGAGTGAAATCTATATGGATCTTGATTCAAACAAACTATTGAAAATTATTATGAGGCAGTTGGAATGTTGAACACTGTATATTTGATAGTATTAAATAATAATTATTAAGTGTTTCAGGTATTAGAGAAGGAAATGGCAATCTACTACAGTATTCTTGCCTGGAGAATCCCAAGGACAGAGGAGCTTGGCAGGCTACAGTCCATAGTGTCGCTAAGAATTGGACATGACAGAGTGAGCATGCATGCATGTGTTAGGTGTGATAATGTTATTTCAGTTATGTTTTTTTAAAAGACACATCTTTTAGAGATACCTGCTGAAATATTTATGGATGAAATGGTATGATGTCTGGAATTTGCTTCAAAATTATATGGAAGGAAGGAATTCAGTAGGATGTAGTTGAAATAATACAGGTTATGATTTAAAGATTCTTGAAGCTGAGTGATTGGGTAAAAGGATTCATGTAAATGTCCCATTATATAAAGTTTTCCTTTTTTGAGAGTCTTGAATCTCTGACTCTAGTACAGAGCTCTTTCCACCACTCCATTACACTGATCATGGAAAAATCAAGAACAATTCCAGAATTTTCTACATTTCTTTTTTAATTCTAAAGAGGTTCCCAAAACAAGCAGTAAAGACAGTGGTTAAAAATGTCAGCCCTTAGAGTTCATGAACCCTGTTTTCTCATCTGACTTTGCCAAGAAATTCCTATGTGGTCTATGGTAAGATTAGATTTTCTGTCTTGATTTGGTTACCCTCCAAAAGTGGTCAGATGTCAAGGTCCACATTATGACTTGTCTGCAGCCCTTCCAGCCTAGGAAGGCTCTGCCACTTCATAAAGATGATGCATAAAGGGAGCTTATTTTAGGAGAAAAATTTGATTTTAAATAATTATTAATACAATGAGTTAGATGAAAATGTAAAATGAAAAACCAGAGGGAAAGAAAAGATACTTTATATGAAAGACTGTTATGTTATATGAAAGACTGTTACAGCTTTATAATTAACAACTGTTTTTCACTGTAATATAAGACATTATGAGCAGGGTCCTCCATAACCATTTTTTTCTACATGTAGTTGTTCTTTCTGCTTGTTATTTGAAATATAGCAATATGAATGCATTCTACAGTGGTTCTAGTCTGTAGTTAACATTAATTTTGTGTGTAAAGGCGGCTCGTACTTATATTTTGAGATGTTTTCAATGCCAATATCCACCACATACAGCTTTGCAAACAAATGAAAAACGATGTTCATTTGATGCCGATTTTTTTTTTTGGCCTCTCTTGCCTCCTGCCCTAAATAAATGAGGTGGTAAAATAAATGAAATAAACTTTCTCTTTCACCCACCTGGCATCAATTGTTTCCAGTTCCAATCATCTAGTCAGGGATAATTTGTCAGCCAAAGAGGTTGAGGGTCATCCCAGAATTCTCAGTTGCTTATGTAACAACCAGACAAAACCCTTCTGTATAGCTGTTCTTTCTTCATACCAACCTCTCCCATACATTTGGACAGACATGCTTTCTCAACCACAAACATATGCATCCTCTAATTTTCTTTCTCATATCTGTAAGTTATTTTGCCCAAGATATATTTATTCATCTGTTTCATATTTAGATTGCCTCCTGTAATATAATCTTTAAAATGCTGTCATAACTTTTGGAAAAATTTTTTTAATAAAGAGAAAATTACTTGCTGGGTAATTATATAACAGGGCTGTTACATAGTCTACAGGAGGGAGGAGAAAAGGGAGGGAGAGATTTGAAAACAAAATGGACTTACCAGAAAGTTTTGAAACATTCACAACTCACAAAGATTAATGGTGAATCTTGGGTTGAAATTTCTTGCTCTGGAATATTTATAGGAAATGTTGGCAGCTAAACAAGATGAAAATTATTTTCAGATTGAAAATTAGAATGTGAAGAAAAAGCACAATGAGGATGTATATGTATGTGGAGGGGATACCTCAGAAATGTTCAAAACCAGCTGTTAATAGATTTTCTACTGGGTCTACCATAAATGTGCAGAGACATACAGTATTAGAATGGACCTGGGATTATAAATGTCAGAAGTTCATAAATAATATTTGGAATTTAAAGCCCAAACATTCTTCATATTTTTCTCTATCATATAGCTTTTTCAAAAATAGACTCACACAAGTCATATCATAAGAATGAGGGCTTAGCTACCCTCCAAACTCTAGGGTCAAATGGTTAACTTAGCCAACCTGAACTTTGAATATTTATTTTGTAATTCACACACTACCAGAGAGCCTTGTATTTCAAAAAAGTTTTATTGAGAATCTTAGCTATTCCAATAAGAACATTCAAGCATTTACTGCGGTTTTAAATAAAATATCTTAGTAACTACACTGTAAGACATGCTTTAAAAACTTCAGGAAGTTGTATGATTTTAATTAAGATAGAGGCAGATTCTGAATTAATAGTCATTGAGTGGCAGAAATGGGCCAGATGCTCACCAGCCTCCTTTCCCCCTCCTGGATAAATAAGAAGACTTATGTCCCGGTTCTGCTTGCAGTTGAGTTGGTTTTATTTGACTAGATCCTGGCCAATGGAAAGTGAAGGAAACCAAATATACAGTTCTTCCAGACTTATCTTTAAAACATCCTGGTTGACTCTCCTTGCTTTCTCTCTTTACTTAATGGTTGAATAGATGGTCCAGCAGAGGAGTCCATGGAGGCACTAGGAGATAGCAAAGCCAAAATGCAGAAGTAGCCTTGGTTTTGAGACCCTGTCTGGAAGACAGCCTCCAAGGAGAGCTGTCCAGTCCGTATTGTATTGGGCAGGGATGTAAGAAAGAAAACTTTTAACTATTATAGATTGTGGGAATACTTTCACAATGTGAAGGATGGTACGTCAAATCGCCATGACATATGCTTCAAATATCTTACAATTTTGTCAATTGTACTTTAGTCAAAGTGCATTCCCTTTTGGGGGCAATTGAGGACTGAGCCCTGAACCAGGAAGATCTGACACTATCTTCAGGTAGATAGTATTAGAATTGAAAAAAATAGAAATTTTTATTATTAAGCCACTGAGACCTGGGAGAGGTGCATACCATTAGCTTCTAATATCGATTACCTTGAGGAACATTGTATGTTGGCATTTGGTATACAATCCTCTTATTTACCAAGAGCCACTGTGCTCTTGGATACTAGAATTTCCTCTCAGTATTTCAGAGCAGTGAATTTTAACCCCATGATTTACCATTAATTTTAGGTTGTGGAAGTTTTGAAGCTTTCCAGTGTGTTCATTTTGCTTGCACTTACCCTCTCATGAAGTGTGTAAGTAGCTCTATTTTATAATTATGAGGTGTGGATTTTTCTTTTTAGGGAAAGTTTCCGTGTTAGGAAAAACCCAGTTCTTCTGTACTTCTCCTTTACTCTCACACTGCTAACCATACTCACACCACTTCTGACACCAGATGTGTGGGGTTTTCTCCCCCACACCAAACAATTCTGTTAACACAAAGCACCAAATCAGCTAGGTGTCCTACACTTGAGCTCAATTTTAACATCATCTACAGGAAGATAGTGTCAGATCCTTCTGGTTCAGAGTTCAGTCCTTAATTGCCCCCAGAAGGGAATGGCAACCCACTCTAGTATTCTTGCCTGAGAACTCCCATGGACTGAAGAGCCTGGTGGGCTGCAGTCCATGGGGTTGCAAAGAGCTGGACACCACTGAGCAACTCAAACTTTCTCTGCACCTGAAATGCCAGTTTGTTTTGTTTGTTACCTGTGCTTCTAACCAATTGGCACAACCTCTTTGTTGGGTTCAACTGATTTGCTACAGAGGCTCACAGAATTCAGGAAAACAATCAAACCAGTTTATTATAAAAGGCTTTGATAAAGGATACAGATGAACACCCAGAAGTAAGAACTGCATAGGGCAAGGTGAGCAGGAAGGGTCTCGGAGCTTTTATGCTCACTCCAGGTACACCATTCTTCCAGCATCTTCATGTGTTCACCATAAGCTGTCCAAACCCTGTACTTTGGGAATTTTTATGAAGGTTTCTTCATGTAGGCATGATGTATCCTTAACTCCGTTTTCTGCCCCTCTCCCCCTTCTTGTGAATGGGGAGTTGGGTTGAAAATTCAAAGCTTCTAATCATGGCTTGGTCCTTCTCATGATTGGTCTCTATTCAGGACCCTGCCAAGAATCGACTTTTTAGAACAAAAGACACTGCTGTCAATCAGGAAATTTCAAGGGATATAGGAACTTTGTGTTAGGAACCAGGGTCACAGATCAAATATTTGAACAAAAGAGACTCCTGGTGCTTTTATCACTTAGGAAATTACAAGAGTTTTAGGTTCCTGTGTCAGTAATCAGGAACAGAGACCTATATATATATACACACATTTTATATATATATATATATATATATACATACATTTTTTTTCTATCATCTCAAAGTTTCTAATAACTATAACAGCATCTTGTATCTACTCCTCCATTCTCAGCAAAGAGGGTTCAGGATTCATCAGCTCTCCATCACCTGTTCAACACAGACTGTTTAAAGAACAGGTCTTGTAGCATGTGCTTGGAAATCCCGAGGCTGACATCTGTTTCATCTACCATTACAAAATCTTAACAACAAAATCTCTGGGTTCTTCACCATTCCCAACATTGTCAATCTGTTGGCAAACCTACCTACAAATTCTTTTGTCCTTGAAACTGCTCTGTGTTGAACCAGTCTTTCTCAAATCAAATTCATCAGCAATTCAAAACCAATCTATTTTCCACGCTCCTCAATTTTCCTTACCCATGAATGTTGCCATTTAGCTTGAATGCACAGTCTTGACCTTACCCAAAACCTTCTGGTTCTAGGGCAGACTCCACCCTAGTAGAGTAATTAGAGTAACTTCGACAAGAAGAGGCATTCTCCCAGGGTTCAGCTCAGTTCAGTTCAGTCGCTCAGTCATGTCCAACTCTTTGCAACCCCATAAATCGCAGCACGCCAGGCCTCCCTGTCCATCACCAACTCCTGGAGTTTACTCATACTCGTGTCCATCGAGTCGGTGATGCCATCCAGCCATCTCATCCTCTGTCCTCCCCTTCTCCTCCTGCCCCCAATCCCTCCCAGCATCCGAATCTTTTCCAATGAGTCAACTCTTCGCACGAAGTGGCCAAAGTACTGGAGTTTCAGCTTTAGCATCAGTCCTTCCAGTGAACATCCAGGACTGATCTCCTTTAGAATGGACTGGTTGGATCTTCCTGCAGTCCAAGGGACTCCCAAGAGTCTTCTCCAATACCACAGTTCAAAAACATCAATTCTTCGGCTCTCAGCCTTCTTCACAGTCCAACTCTCACATCCATACATGACCACTGGAAAAATCATAGCCTTGACTAGATAGACCTTTGTTGGCAAAGTAATGTCTCTGCTTTTTAATATACTATCTAGGTTGGTCATAACTTCCTTCTGAGGAGTAAGTGTCTTTTAATTTCATGGCCACAATCACCATCTGCAGTGATTTTGGAGGTCCCCCAAATAAAGTCTGACACTGTTTCCCCATCTATTTCCCATGAAGTGATGGGACCAGATGCCATGATCTTCGTTTTCTGAATGCTGAGCTTTAATCCAACTTTTTCACTCTCCTCTTTCCCAGGGCCCAAACCTAACCCAAATTTCAGACCTTCCCTGGATCCTGGCAAAACTCTAAAACAGAGATTCCCAAAGTTTAGAATGCATCAGAATTATCTACTGGATACTTGTTTAAAGCAGATTCTTAAACCTAATAGCTTCCGAATTTTAATGCATAAGGTTTTGGGTAGGCCCTAAGAATCTATATTTCTATGACACCCTTCAGGTTTAACTGTTCCTAATGATCCAAAGACCATACTTTGAGAAATGTAGATGGAGTGATGTTAGATGTCAAGTGACATATTTAAGATACCCTGGGGAAAATGTTACTTTGTGTCAAAACAAACTCTACTAAAATAGATTTATGACCCTCTCAGGATTTTGATGTCTGCTCCCTCCTTTCCTTATAACTCTGAATCTCCTACCTCGCTGACTCTTGACCTTGGCCTAAGATCTCTGAGCCATGACTCATGCCTTTTGTTATGTGTCCTTAGCTTTGCCTTTCAATGTTATTTCGGTCCTTACATTGTGCAAGGAAATCACCCAAAGTTCAGATTATTGAGGTGTGGGGTAAAAATCTTCCTCTCCCAGGCACAACCGACACAGCATTTCTCAAGTTCCTTGTGGATGGAAGGAGCCATGGGATTAATTCTGGCTAATGAAATGCGAGCAGAAGTGTTAATAACATATGTGGGATTCTTTAGTCTCTCCCACTTCTTCTACCGCTTCTTTTTGGCCACGTTTCAGATGGTGCAGCTATAAGCTGGTGGAGTTTTCATCTGCTCAAGTCCTTCAGGGACTATGTGGGGCAGAGCTTTTGATTCATATGGAACATGAGGTATGAGCAAGAAATAAACTTGTATTGGGTTAATCCGCTGAGATTTGGGGGTGGTTTGTTATCGCAGAGAAAACAAATCTGTTCTGACTAATTCTGACTAATTTGAAGCTATGTTGTGCTAGAACAGAGTTTGCCCAAGGCCACCTCTGTGCTTGCTTACTTAGTTTACAGCTGCTGACTGCATTAGAGAATTAAACACATACTGAGGCTAGCAATGTAATAAGTTGTCTTTATTTTGTGATAATGGTTCGATGAGCACCTAATAAATATGGTTAAGTAAATAAATCTTTAGTTTGAGATAGAAATATTCAGGGGAATTTTCTCAGCTCTTTGAATCTCACTGGTACAGAGCTGATGAATTATTTATCATTTATCTTTTTTTTGGGGGGGAGGCCATACTATGCAACAGCTTGGAGAATCTCATTTCCCCTACCAAGAATCAAACCTGGGCCCATGGCAGTAAAAGTGCTGACTCCTACCCCTAAGCTCTGGACCAAGAGGGAATTCCCAAGCATTTTATCTTCTTCTTCTTCTTTTTTTTTTGTAGCACTTATTTTTTTACTGTATTTCAAGCATTCAAATACGAAGCTCATTTGCACTGACTTTAATCTGAACAGAATTTTCTACATTTCTTCTGGGTCTTTGCTATTATGTAGATGCATAACCTTAATGTATTTTGTAAGTTCAGAAAAACATGACAATTTGTCCCAATAAAATACATTAAAATGACTGAGTCACATATTTTAAAATTTAACTCCACTGAAAGAAAGAAAGAAAGAGAAGTCACTCAGTCATGTCCAACTCTTTGTGACCCCATGGACTGTAGCCTACCAGGGTTCTCTGTCCATGGGATTTTCCAGGCAAGGGTACTGGAGAGGGTTGCTATTTCCTTCTCCAAACTGAAGGTAGCATGAAATACAGAGGTAGTCACAGCTCTGAAGAGGCATGTAAATTTGTGCAGTGGATTTGTATTCTATGTGTCCTCTATAAAAACTTTCATTGTCTATATAAAGCAAGTTAGGTTGTCTAGAGAGTCCTTGTTTTACCTTTGCAAACACTTAAGTTGTGTACTTAAAAGAATGGCCTCTACATAGATTCTGCTGTAGTGATTCTGATTCTTGGCCCCAATTCAGTTCAGTTGCTCAGTCATGTCCGACTCTTTGCGATTCCATGGATTGCAGCATGCCAGGCTTCCCTGTCCATCACCAGCTCCTCAAGCCTACTCAAACTCATGTCCATCATGTTGGTGATGCCATCCAACCATCTCACCCTCAGTCGTCCCCTTTTCTTCCCACCTTCAATCTTTCCCTGCATCAGGGTTTTTTCAAGTGAGTCCATTCTTCACATCAGGTGGCCAAAGTGTCAGCTTCAGCATTAGTCCTTCCAATGAATATTCAGGACTGATTTCCTTTAGGATGGACTGGTTGGATCTCCTTGCAATCTTAGCCCCAGAGCAGGATGCAAAAACTGGCCATTTTCTTTTATTTCTCTAGCCCTTCCCCACTCCAAATGTTTAGTTGCTTTTAAAGGTTTCTGTTTGGTTTGGTTTTTAGTTTTTTTTGTTGTTTTTTTGTTTCTGGCCTAGTTGAATGCACTCCTAGTCTGGCTGACATTCTGGGCTCTGATCCAGTTGAGTTTAATATTGTTTACTGTCAGAGTCTTCTTGGGAGATTGGTATTTTAATTAACAACATATTGATTTTAGATACTAGAAAATTTCATTTGACCCAAAATGTTTCTCCATTCTAAACCTTCTCAGCAGACTTCTTACTAAATCCTAGTCTCTCCCTAAAAATGATGCCAATATATTTTGGGCATATTTACATTGTGGCTCAGATGGTAAAGCATCTGACTACAATGCAGGAGACCCAGGTTTGATCCCTTGGTTGGAAAGATCCTCTGGAGAAGGAAATGGCAACCCACTCCAGTATTCTTGCCTGGAAAATCCCATAGATGGAGGAGGCTGCAGTCCATGGGATCTCAAAGAGTCAGACACGACTGAGCGACTTCACTTCACTTACATTGTTGAATGTAGTTTTCCTTATACAACTCAATCAACATATTTAGTTCATCTTGGCTAAAGTGTTCCTTACCATATTTGCTAGTTTTTTCCCTTTTCCTATGTTTTAATTCACTTATATCACCAAGAAAATCTTTAGCGCCATATAAAGACAGGATAATTGCTTTGAACATAATAGTTATTGTTAATAACCTGTAATGCTTTAAATCTTAACATGTTTATTAAGATAATCTGGTGGTAACTGTAATTATTCATTAAGCTCCTGCATTGTGATCTCTCAGGCGTGCCCTTTGTAAATATCCCCTCCTTCTTAATATTTAGAATAGACAATTCTAACTCCAATAAATATCAAAATGGAGGGAAATGCATGGATGATCAGATCATTGACTAAATCAGAGAAGAAAAAGCTCATGTTGTCCGGGTTGGGTTCCCCAGTCCAGAAGAAGACCCTGAGATGAAGATTCAAGTTCAAGCAGTTAATTCAGGAGACGATCCTAGAAAACACTGAGAGGAAGAGGAGAAGTGAGGCTGGAAAGGGAAAGATGCCAACAAAATGTAAGTTATGAGGCAATTTCTTCTGTGGGTAACTGGGGCTCTGTCCCACTGGGGAACTCTGGGAAGGAATGGGGAACATTCTCCTGAGTTCTCCCAGCTAAGAGATGCAGCTGAGGTGTTTGTCCCTCAAGCTGGTTGAGGTTGCTCCTGGGGTATTAAATCTCTGGCATTCTCGACTTGTCCTGCACGGCTTTGCACTGCTGTGCAACCAAAGCTATGCTCTCAGTGGTGGTGTAAGCAACCAGAGGCTGTAGAAGTGGATCCTGAGAGATGTGGGAGGGCCTCAGTGTCTGCTACTTGTAAGGAAAGGAGATCAGTTTCACTAATAATCAAATACACACAAATTAAAATAACAGTGAAACACTATAAAGAAAAAAGAAAGTTGGCACTCATAGGCTACTGGTGAGGGTAAAAGTTACCATCATATTACTGTGAGGGCCATTTGGGATATGGATCAAAAGCCTTAAAAATGTGCTTCTCTTTGATCCCAGGAACTCTGCTTCTAAGAATATATTCTGAGAGGATAATTACAGAAGTATGCAGTTTTTACTGAATCATTGGTTATAAAAATGAAATAACCAGAGAAATCTAAATGTCTAATAGTAAGTTATTGGTTGATCCCTAATTCATCCATCTAATCCATCCATCAAATGGAATACAGTGGAGTTCTGTGAACTGATGAAGTAGAAATGATCACCTGGAAATAATTTCACAATATACTTATAAGTGTTTAAATCAAATTCTCCTATTTGCTAGAATATGTATGAGTGTGTTGTGTGCACATAAAAATTCTGGTGCATATAAAAGCAGCTATTGCTGATTAGTAGGAATATAGGTTTTAATTTTTTTCCTCTTTTAAATATAGTTTTTGTAACTTCAGAGTTATTTATAATGGTATTATAATATCTTATAGCAAAACTAAAATTATTTTTTAAAAGTGGACACATATATAGTTTATGAAATTATTATATAAAGCCCCTTGGGTTGTAATAAGTAATACATCAAAAATGCCAGCTGTATAAAATAGATGTAGAACAGTAATTTATAAGGGAAAGCTACTTCTGTGACCTAAAAAACATAAGATATATATCAGTCTAATTTTAGGGAAATTTTTTTTTTAATTGCAATCACCTGATTCTTTCCTAGAAAAATTCCACAGTACTATCTCTTTTCCTTATACAAAAATATGGGTCATAGTAATTTTTTCTTGAGTAGAGTGGTAGCTCATTTAATTTCATAACTTGGAGGAAAAACATATCATAGAAGAAACCAAAATTACAAGTAGCCTATATTTAAAAGTTCATGTATATCCTGTAGCTATAAATGTAGAATATCAACAGAGAATATCTTTCCTCATAAGATCAAAAGGCTGTAGAAAATAATTATGAGCAAATGTCATGACTCTTACTTCCTAAAATGAAGGTTCCATATATTATCTAATTTATTTCCCACCAAAATCTCTTTGAGATTCAGTTCAGTTCACTCAGTTGCGTCTGACTCTTTACGACCCCATGAATTGCAGGCCTCCCTATCCATCACCAACTCCTGGAGTTCACTCAAACTCATGTCCATCGAGTCGATGATGCCATCCAGCCATCTCATCCTCGGTCGTCCCCTTCTCCTCCTGTCCCCAACCCCTCCCAGCATCAGGGACTTTTCCAATAAGTCAACTCTTCGCATGAGGTGGCCAAAATATTGTCGTTTCAGCTTCAGCATCAGTCCCTCCAATGAATACCCAGGACTGATCTCCTTTAGAATGGACTGTTTGGATTTCCTTATAGTCCAAGGGACTCTCAAGAGTCTTCTCCAACACCACAGTTCAAAGCATCAATTCTTCAGTGCTCAGCTTTCTTCACAGTCCAACTCTCACATCCATACATGACCACTGGAAAAATCATAGCCTTGATTAGTACATCATTATTATTATTTACTGCTGTATCACAGATGAAGTACTTGAAAGCTTAAGAAGTTTTAACCAATTTTTTTCTGTCTCACCTGAAAAAGCAGTCATTTTAGCAATCAGAGATTTTTCTGCCTCTTAAGTTGATTTATTTTCTTCTAACACTGCACAAATGACTCAGAGATACAAGCTTCTTGTCCCAGGCTCCACTAGTTGAGTTATGCATAAGCCCATGTTCCCTCATAGATTAAATAAGCATAAGGAGTATGTATAGATTAGGGCAGTTTTTCCCAAACTATAGTGCATCAGAATCATGTGGAGGACTCACTTTTTGTTTTTTTAATAGAGATGTAATTGACATATAATGTTGTGCAAGTTTAAGACATACAGTGTGTTGATTTGATAATTGGAGGGCTTATTAAAGCACAGATTTTTGGTTTCCAGCCCACAAATATTTGAATCAGTAGGTTTGGGGTGGAGTCTGTGAATGTGCATTTCTAGCAAGTTCTCGGGTAACCGTGATGCTGCTGGTCCAGTGACCATTCTTTGAGAATCGCTGACTTAGGGTTCATTAACCATCACTACTCCTAGAGTTGGTTTTGTTTATCTGTCTATGGCATTTTAACCACAATTTAGATTATGAATTGTTTATATATGTGTGTGTACATGTATATATATTTGTGTCTATGCATAATATATATTTGAGCTCTTTTCTGTGGGTGTAGATCTACTTTTTATGATATTTTAAACTATCTCAGGTTTTCCCCAAATTATTTGTCTTTGTGATATTGTACCATTGGGTTGACATTACAAACAGTATCTCTAATATGAAAATTATTTGGGGTAATTATTTTGGGTAAGAGTGATTTTCATAGTTATCATTTTTGATTAAATAACATAAGATGATGACCAACTTTCATTGTCTTCAGAAATTAAGAAACTAATATTTGATGTGCCGCTCACAATTGCATGTTGCATCCCGCTATTTTCTAGCTTTTCTATATCATTCTATCTCATCTCTGTCTATGAGAGATCAAATACTGTTGTTATGGAGACAGAAAACAAATACAGTAGAAGTGCCTGAAATATGTGCTATTTACTTGTTCCTCTCCCTTCCTCCAGATATCCTTGGAACTTGAAAGTAATTGCACAATCTCCCTATGCTAGAAGAAATCTTAGTATCTGGATCACAGACTACAGACTCTTTAAGCTCAGCTGGTAAAGGATCCACCTGCAATGCAGGAGACCTGGTATGATCCCTGGGTTGGGAAGATCCCCTGGAGAAGGGCATGGCAACCCACTCCAGTATTCTGGCCTGGAGAATTCCATGGGACTATTCCATAGGATCAAAGAGTCTGACATGACTGAGCCACTTTCATTTTCGCTTTTCAAGATTTATTAAGCACCTTTCTTGTGCCTGAACACTGTGCCAAGTTGCTAGGGATACAACAGTGATTAAGACCAAGCCCTCAAGAAACTGATAATTTTGACAAGCAATCAGAAAATTGTATTTGTGTGCTAAGAGGCACAGTACCTTCTNTTTATTAAGCACCTTTCTTGTGCCTGAACACTGTGCCAAGTTGCTAGGGATACAACAGTGATTAAGACCAAGCCCTCAAGAAACTGATAATTTTGACAAGCAATCAGAAAATTGTATTTGTGTGGTAAGAGGCACAGTACCTTCTGCCTGTGGATCCAACAGATCAAAGCAGAAATCCTCTTTGATTGCCCTAAGTGCACATTGCCCATTTCAACAGATAATCTCTTATCCTATTAAGTTAAGGACAAAGTTAATTTTATCTATACCATTCATTAACTTTTGTGTCATTTTGGCATTTAGTTCTTTCAGACTAAACGTTCTGAATCTTCTAATATTAAAAATATAAAAATAAACAATAGCTGCTGCTGATACTCTTAAAATGTGCTTAAGTGGGTTTTCACTGACTAGATATGAAATCTAAAGATTGATGTTGTTGCCTTTGGAGGCAGTTGTCCTCAGTGAGAGAAGATGAAACTGCTGTCGAGATTCAGGTTCAAGTAAAAATTTAAAGTGTTAGTCCCATCTGTTTCTTTTGTAACCCCATGGACTGTAGTCCACCAGGTTCCTCTGTCCAGGGAATTCTCCAAGCAAGATTACTGGAGTGGGTAGCCATTCTTTTATCCTGCACTGCAGGTAGATTCTTTACAGTCTGAGCCACAAGCGAAGCCTTTCAGCAGTTAAAGTGAAAGTCGTGTCTGACTCTTTGCGACCCCATGGACTATACAGTCCAGAATACTGGAGTGGGTAGCCTTTCCCTTCTCCAGGGGATCTTCCCAANACTGGAGTGGGTAGCCATTCTCTTATCCTGCACTGCAGGTAGATTCTTTACAGTCTGAGCCACAAGCGAAGCCTTTCAGCAGTTAAAGTGAAAGTCGTGTCTGACTCTTTGCGACCCCATGGACTATACAGTCCAGAATACTGGAGTGGGTAGCCTTTCCCTTCTCCAGGGGATCTTCCCAATCCAGAGATCAAACCCAGGTCTCCCACCTTGCAGGCAGATTCTTTACCGGCTGAGCCACAGGGAAGCCCAGGAACACTGGAGTGGGTAGCCTATCCCTTCTTCAGTGGATCTTCCCGATCCAGGGATTGAACCAGGGTCTCCTGAATTGCAGGTGGATTCTTTACCAACTGAGCTACCAGGGAAGCTCAGGGTAAATATCTGCAGGACCAGTCCCCAGGGATCTTCAGATTCAGATCAAGGACCAGAAACTTCTGATGTTTAGCTTTTAACTTTGGAAAAGAATCAGGGGAGAACATCCTGACAGTTGGGCACAGCTAAATGCTCTTTCTCAACAATGGGTTCCTCTTCTTGGATAATATGCCTTCTTTATTTCTAATCGTGGAGACCATTTGGCTATTTGAGCTTTCTGTTACTTCATTTTTCTAATGACACAGGTTCTTTGTTTAGATTCATTCTCTCTCACAGGGCTTTGGCTTGAAATAGCTCAGGAAGGGGATTTCATGTCTTGTAGTTAATCTGATTTTAGAAATAGCCCTTTCATTTCTCACTGTAATTTTTAGCATAATACGTTAGTCAAAGTTGTCTCATTTGTTTCCTCTTATTTCTGCATTTTCACATGTTTTTTTTTNCGAGTCGCCGCCGGCGCCGGCTCCGGTGAGTGCTTGAGGGGCGCGGGCCGGGAGACTTTCTTTGTGAAACTCCGTCGGTGCGAGCCGGGCCGGGCCTCTGAGGCTGACGAGCGTCCGCGAGGCGGAACCCGCCCGGTCGTCCGGGTTCGAGCCCGGCCTCGCGTCGCTCGGCGTCAGGACCGGGTCTGTCGCCTGCCCACCTCAGTTTCCGCGGGAGCGTTTCTGTGTACGCGCCAGCGGGGAGGGGAGCGGTATACAGTCGGCGTCTAATGCGCGCGGTGCCACTCCTTGCCTCCGGCCCCTGAGGCGGCGACTGCCTGCGGCCCGGGAGCACGGGAGAGGGAGACCGCGGCCTCTGGGAGACAGGTGTCGGTGCAGCTCCGGGATGCTCAGGTGCAGACAGTCCCAGGTGGAATCTGAGGGAGTGAGCTGTCCGTCCTCGGAAGGAAGCAAGTATGTCAGAGTGTCAGCACAGAGGGTGCTTTGGAATGCTTTACATTCATCTCAGCTGGTGGTGTGGTTGGGGTATTTATCCGTTTGAGTGCCGGAAGCTGAGTGAAATGGACTGAAACCGAGTGAAATGGAGGTGTGGCTCCCACTGGGTGGGATGGGATGCCCCCGAGCACCCTGCCCCCAGACAAGCCAGGGTTTGGGAATAAACTGGAGCGCTTGATAAAAATACAGGCGTCACGACTCACCCCGGGCCCAGGCACTCCAAGGCAGAGAAGCACATTTGAATTTTTAACAAACTTAAGTTACTATGTTCAGAGCTCACCATGGCATCCTGGTATCACTCGCGGTGCTTGGCTCATGGTAGATGGTCAGTAAATATTTGCAGGAAGACTGACTTAGGGAGCTTCCAAAATAGGAGTTCTTGAGGTATCTTCAGGAGCTTTTTGATGTTAAGATCTCTGTCAGATATACTGTATGTGATTTTCCTCAGGTCCCAACTTTTATGACTTTATAAATTCCTTGTTTTCAGTATATTTTAGGCAAAAGCAGGGTATATACATTGCTTAGTATATAAGCCATCAACTGTGTATACCCTAGCTAGGTTGAAATTAATTTCTGAAACTGAATTCTGAATAAAAAATGCATTTTTTTTTCTTTTCATCACTTGGGAATGCTTGGCTTATAGGATTTTGTTCTTTTGAGGCAGGTAAATATTTACATTTTCAACAAAGCAAATCTGAATTACTGTTTATTCAGAAAGTTGGCAATTTGCTTAAACCTCTGAGTATTTGTTAATCTTTATGTGATATTTTGAAATTGAGATTTATGTTTAGTTCAGAATCAATGCTGAGTAGAATTGTTTGAAATTTATTTGAAATTTCAGGGGCTGTTTTTTTCATGTGTTTTGAATTTCAGTAGTTGATTTAATTTTAGTAGTTCTTGCTGATGGGTGAAATATGAATGTATAGGAAGGCAAAATTTTAGAAATTGAGATTGCATCTGAAGAAAAGTTGAAAATTAGGTGCTCTTTTTCTCCCACTGTTTCATTTTTGTAGTTCCTGCCGTGTCTTTTAAGGAATTCCTTCTTTTGAGATATAATTGACATATTTAGTTACAGGTGTACAATATAATGGCTTGATTAGTTACAGGTGTATAACATGATTTGAAATTTATATATTGCAAAGTGATCACAATAAGTTATATCGTTACAATTTTTTTCTTGTGATAAGAGGTTAAAGATCTGCTCTTTTAACAACTGTCAATTATGCAATACAATGTTATTAACTATAGTCACCATGCTGTACATTATGTTCCCCTGACTTTTTTTTTAAGTATCTTAAAGAAACAGCCCAGCTTTTTTGAGATAGAATTATCTTACAATACAAAGTCTTTTGTGACTAGTTTCTTTCCCTTACCACAGTGTTTTTAAGGTTTATCCATGTTGCATGTGTATCACTTATTTATTGCTGTGTAATATTCAATAGATATACCACATTTTATCTTTTGATGCATTGATAGACATGAGTCCCCCCACATACACACATTTTGGTTATAATAAATAATACTCCTATGAACATTTGTATACAAGTTTCAGTGTTTTGATTTTTCTTGGGCATACCCTGTTTGCTGGGTTATATGATAACTCTGTATTAATGTTTTGAAGAGTTGAAAATCTGTTTCCTAAGGCATTGCATCCTTTTTCGTTCCCACCAGCAGTCTGTGAGAGTTTTACAATCTTGCCAGTACTTGTTACGGTTTGTCTTTTTAATTTAGCCATCTTAGTCCGTGTTAAGTGGTATCTCATTGCAATTTTGATTTGGATTTCCTTGATGACTTGATGACTAATGATATTGAGTGTGTGTGTCTGTGTGTGCACGTGTACGTGATCTTACTGCCCATTTGTATATATTTGGAGAAATGTCTGTTCAAATCTTTTGTCCATTTCAGGTGTCCAGTTTTTCATTGGCTTATTTGTCTTTTTATTGAGTTGCAGGAGTTTAAAAATTTTTGGTAAGTCATATATATGATTTGCAAATGTTATCTCTCACTCTGTAGGTTTTGTTTTCAGTTTTTTGACAATGTCCTTTTTTGCAAAGTTTTGTGTTGAAATCCAAATTGTTTTTGCTTTTGTTGCTATATCAAAGAATTCATTGCCAAATTCAAGGTTTACCCCTATGCTTTTTTCTAAGAGTTTTATGTTTTTAGTCCTTAGATTTAGGTTGTCAATCGATTCTAAATTGATTTTTGTATATGGTGTAAAGCAGTGGCCAAAATTCATTCTTTTGCATATGGTGATCCAGTTGTCTCAGCACTATGTATTGAATAAATACATATTCTTGTTCCACTGAGTGTTCTTTGTACCCTTATTGAAAATCAGCTGAATATGTTGGGTTTTATTTCTGGATTCTCAATTTTATTCTATTTTCTGTCCTTATGCCAGTACTATACTATTTGGTTACAGTAGATTTGTATTGATAATAAGCTTGTAATAGGTTTTGAAAGTAAGTGTAAGTCTTATAACTTCATTCTTCTTCAAGACTTTTTTGACTTTTCTGGGTCCCTTGCATATGGATTTTGGGATCAGCTTGTCAATTTCTGCCCAAGAGTAGCTGGAATTTTTATAAAGATTGTGTTTAATCTGTTCTTTCAATAATGTTTTGTAGTTTTCAGGCCCAGGTCTTAAACTTCTTCCAAAAATTTATTCCTTAGTGTTTATTTTATTGTATTAGTTGCTGTTGTACCTGGAACTGTTATCAACTTTTCATTTCACATAATTGTTCATCACTAGTTCATTGCTAGTGTATAGTAGAAATACAGTTGAGTTTTGGATATATCTTTTAAAATATTTATTTTTAATTGGAGGATAATTGTTTTACAATGTTGTGTTAGTTTCTGCTGTACAACAACATGAGTCAGCTGTTTCTGGTGTACAGCACTGTTATTTAGCTGTAAGCACACATATATCCCCTCCCTTTTGAGCCTCTCTCTCACCCGCCCCTTAGATGTTATCTTTCAACCTCGTCATTTAATGGTAGTCTCTTCAAGTTTTCTGTTTCAGATCTTTCCTTGAAAATGGTAAGGAACAAAGGTCTTTGAAAGCTCAAGTATGGATGCAGATGTAGGTTCATATCTCCAGATTTTGGCTCTGCTACTTACTAGTTGAGTTTTTGACAAATCTTAACTGTTATTACATCTCGGTGTTCTCATATACGCAATGGGACAGTGATATCCACCTCAAAGAATTACTAAGTAAGAGAGAGAGTAGGTAGATATTTAGAACAATGCTTTGCGTGTGGTAGGGATTTGGTACTTGTTGTTTACCTTCTTTTGCTAATTAACTATTTAAAAGTAAGCCCCAAAGCAAACAAAACTGCCAAACCAAAAAAAAAAACCCACCCTCTTTCCCCCCAAAATAAACAAACACAACCCCCTACAAATAAACAAACCTAAAACACAGACAAGACAAAAAAAAAAAAAACACAAAAAATGAAACAACCAAACCACAAAAACCCACAAAGAAAAAACCACAGACAAAAACCTCAAACCTCTTCCTGTCCCCATCACTTTTCTGTGACCCAAGAAATCCCTGTGAGTGCTTGAGGAACAGTGAAGGACAAAGTCTCCCACACCACACAGTTGTATTATAGAAGGCTGCTAAATCTAGACTGTGTGTATGATACTTGATAGTGTATTTGTATGTATTATTAAAAATAAAAGTGTAACTGAAAGCTGATTTTATTCCACAGTTCTTATTAATGTGCTGTTCTTTTACTACTTATTTTTCCTAAAATCAGAAGCAGTGCTTTTTCATTAAGTTTGATGGTTACAATTCTTACTTCTTTAGAGTGGTTGCTATTTTAGCAAAACTCTTAGAGACAGAGAACCTGATGTTTAAACTTAAATTTAATAGTACTTTTATTTTGAGGTTTCTTTAGTAGCTAGAGTAGATTGCTGATTTCTGTAGGAGGAAATCAGAAGTAACAATATTAAGGCAGATATGGTGCTTGGAACAAATCATGTTCACTGAACCAAAGAAAATAATTGTTTATATTGTAAGTATCATTTAAACAAAAGCTTATCTTCAAGATCACAATTAAATATATAGCCCCCACATCCTCAGACTGATAACTCATAGATATTTCTATAAAAAATTTAAATCATAGTGTCTTTATTAAAAAAAAAAATACACAATTTTGGACTTTCCTAGGGGTCAGTGGCTGAGTCCACACTTCCACTGCAGGGGAACAGAGGTTCAACCCCTGGTCAGGGAAGATCCTGCATGTGGTGTGGTACAACCAAAACAAAATTAAACCCTTTTATTATTACAAAAACTATGTTTGCATTGTATGAAATTAAAAAATATAAGACAAAAATACTGCCCTCATAAAGTTGCCAATATACTGATTACTATTAATACTTTAATGCATAACTTTCTGGAACTTTTTCTGTACATCTTTTTTTTTTTGACTGCATGACTTGTGGGATATTGAAATCAGAGACTAGTCCATTTTATTGGAAATCAAAGTAGTACTGGGAGATCGGAGCTTCCCTAGTGGCTCAGATGATAAAGAATCTGCCTGCAATGTGGGAGACCTGAGTTCAATCCTTGTGTTAGGAAGATCCCTTGGAGAAGGGCATGGCAACCCGCTCCAGTATTCTTGCCTGGAGAATCCTCGTGGACAAAAGAGCTTGGTGGGCTACAGTCCACAGGGTCGCAAAGAGTCGGACACGACTGAGCGACTAAGCGCGTGCACACACAGACACACACACACAGAAACAGACAGACAGACACATAGATTGAGAAAGCAGTAAGAGTAACTAGAGAGTAGAACCGTAAAAGTGGGGAGGCAGGTGGTCTTTAAGGGCTCTAATGGCCCTTACTGCGACCACTACCAAAAATTTCTTTTCATCTCCAGACTGTATTACATCCAGGAGAGGAAATTTCAGTCTGGAGAATATGCAGTATTTAATAATTAATAGTGTGAAGTTAACTTGCAGTATTCTGAAATGTGAGTTGTTGAGATTCTAGTTGACAAATAATGATTTGTAATGGGGATGTGGTACTATGTTGTGGGTAAAGAACAGATTGCTAAGAAATAGCAGGTGGTCTCCATAATGCAGGGAACCTGACTCTGTGTTGTGGTTTGGCAAGAGTAAAAAAAAGTTTAGCTGTGACTGTTAAGATATGGGAAGAAATCTTACTGTATACAGTTTCCCTTTTCATGATTATATATATGACATTTCCATGCTATGACTGTATAAGTTTGCTATAGTGGAAGTTAAAAAATTGCCATAGTAGTGTTTCTATTAATGTGGACTTAATTTCAGAAAATGATTGGAAATTTTTAAAATCAGTATTCTTTTCACTTGCACAAATGCATAAAAAATATCACTTTGATGAAGATGGAACTTCCTAAGATGATTATTTCCCTCTGTCATCATAAAAGGAAAATCAGAAAACTTGATGCTTACATTTTGCAAAATCATGCGTTGGTGTCCATTTTTAGATAATAGGCACAAGAAGAAATAGTTTTTGAAGATGAGAAGAAAAAAGCAAGAATAGGTTAGAAGAAAAGATATATTGGAAAAGAATCAACCAAATAAACAGAAAGTAGAAGCAAGCAAAGGCGAGAGAAGAGGGTAATTATTAGATTTAAAGGACAATATTCTAAAAATTGTGAAAGTTGCTCAGTTGTGTCCAACTCTTTGTGACCCCATGGATATACAGTCCATGGAATTCTCCAGGCCAGAATACTGGAGTTGGGTAGCCGTTCTCTTCTCCAAGGGACCTTCCCACCCAGGGATCAAACCCAGGTCTCCCACATTGCAGGGGAGTTCTTTATCAGCTAAGCCACCAGGGAAGCCCAAGAATACTGGAGTGGGTAGCCGTTCCCTTCGCCAGCGAATCTTCCCTACCCAGGAACCGAACTAGGATCTTCTGCATTGCAGGCAGATTCTTTACCAGCTGGGCTTAAAAAAAAAAAAAAAAATTGATATCCCTGGTGGCTTAGTTGGTAAAGAGTCTGCCTGCAATGTGGGAGACCTGGGTTCGATCCCTGGGTCGGGATGATCCCCTGGAGAGGGAAATGGCAACCCATTCTGGTATTCTTGCCTGAAGAATTCCATGGATAGAGGAGCCTGGTGGGCTACCGTCCATGAGGTCACAAAGAGTTGGACATGACTGAATGANCCTGGGTTCGATCCCTGGGTCGGGATGATCCCCTGGAGAGGGAAATGGCAACCCATTCTGGTATTCTTGCCTGAAGAATTCCATGGATAGAGGAGCCTGGTGGGCTACCGTCCATGAGGTCACAAAGAGTTGGACATGACTGAATGACTGACTTTCACTTTTCATTCCAAAAATTACTGGGATCTCTGTTTGAGGCTTGCAGGACTTTAGTTTCCAGACCAGGGATTGAACCCATGCCACCTGCAGTGGAGATGGAATCCTAGCCACTGGATTGCTAGGGAATTCCCAAGACAGTCTTGGAAAAGAATAAACTTAGAGGTCTCACTTTCCCAGTTTCAAAATCTGTAAAGTGAAAGTAATCAAGACAGTGTATTACTTGCATAAGAATAACATAAGTCTATGGAATTGAGAGTCTGGAAATAAATCCTCACATGTATGGTCAACTGATTCTCAACAGTAATGTGAAGACCATTCAAAGTGGGCAGAATAGTCTTTTCAGTGAAAGTTGTTGGACAGCAGACAACTGGATATCCACATACAAAAGGTTGAATGGACCCCTATCTCACACCATACACAAAATTAACTCAAAATGTATTGAAGACCTAAATGTAAGAGCAAAAACAATAAAATTCTTATCAGAAAGCACAGGTCTATAAGTGACAACATTTTAAATGCATGCATGGTAACCTTTATATATTTATGAGATTATTATGCCAAGTTATAGAGCAGAGGAAGCCATCAACTTTGTAAGACGTACCCTGTGACCTTCGTCTTCTAAGAGCTTGCTGCTGCTGCTGCTAAGTCACTTCAGTCGTGTCTGACTCTGCGACCCAAGAGATGGCAGCCCACCAGGCTCCTCTGTCACTGGGATTCTCCAGGCAAGAATACTGGAGTGGGTTGCCATTGCTTTCTCCTCTAAGAGCTTAATTTCCTGAAATTTTGTTAGTATAGTTTGATACTGAAGAGTATATATTTAATAAGGCTAAGCACTTAGGTTGAAACAGTACTTTTAATTTTGGAGTGAATTTGTTGTTGTTGCTAAGTTGTGCCCAGCTCTTTGTGACCCCATGGACTGTAGCTTGTATCTCTGGGAGTTTGCTCAAATTCATGTCCATTGAGTTGGTGATGCTATCCAACCATCTCATCCTCTGTTGGCTCCTTCTCCTCCTCTTTTCCAAATGAGTTGGCTCTTCGCGTTATGTGGCCAAAGTATTGGATCTTCTATATCAGTCCTTCTAATGAGTATTCAGTGTTGATTTCTTTTAGGATTGACTGGTTTGATTTGGTCATTCTTATTTCCCTCTCAGAAATTTTCGTGTTACTAATATCATTTTGGAATTCAGGCACCTTTAGTGGACATTTTACCTTGTGTATAGTTTCTTGTCCTTGGGAAAAATGTATTATGGGGATTGCACAATTTCCTGAGAGAGTACTAAAAACAGTCACAAATGCNTTTTCGTGTTACTAATATCATTTTGGAATTCAGGCACCTTTAGTGGACATTTTACCTTGTGTATAGTTTCTTGTCCTTGGGAAAAATGTATTATGGGGATTGCACAATTTCCTGAGAGAGTACTAAAAACAGTCACAAATGCTTTTGTTCTGTATGTAATATTTTTGTGTTGAGTGCTGTCTTAAATCTTTTAGGTTATGCAGAAATGGGATTTTTGAAAGTTGCTCCACTGTCAAATAATACTCTTGTTAAATTACTTCCTAATGTCTATGAAGATTTATGAGAACTATTCATAAAAATTGTTCTGGAAATTGGTCATAAATTCAAAATATATTTTATAAAAAGTAAAATTTTCATTAGGTATATTTGGAAGAATCATGTAAATTATAAAATACTGTATGTTGGCAGTGTTCTTTCCATAAAGTATAGGGTCTGTTGATTTCAGATTTTAATCACTAACATTTTATGTTTACTGTATTTTAGGTACTGTTCTAAGTCCTTTACATAAGTTAACTCATTTAATTCTCACAACTATCTTTCTTATGAGATAGTTACTATTGTTACTCCTTATTACACAAAAGAAAACTGAGGTACGGCAAGGTTACTAAGTGGTATCCTGCTCAAGTTCCACAGTTAGGAAGCCGAGTTGCCCTGGATTCTAAGTTAGTAGGCTCTGGAGTTTACTTTCTTAACCGTTGCACTGGACTATCTGATTTGAATGATCATTAAGCAAATAATCCATTATAACTATCTTTTGCTATGGGATATTAGACTTATTGCCAGACAGTAATATAGGAATGCCCCTGGATATTTTGTAAACATCTAGTTTTCATTTTGGGGTTTAAGGTTATGTTGGCACAGTATTCTGAAATTTGAGTCTTTATAATGATAGCTCAAAAGGATGAGTACTTGAAACTGAGTTTATTCTTTCATTTTATTATCTCACAACTTTATTAATCAAAATATAAACTTAACTGCAGGGTAAGCAGTTTATTTTTAAGTATTTAAAGTTATAAAACTGTTATTAAACTAATACTTAATGCAATATCTGACATAAATGTTTCNACGGCACACAGCCTGGAAATCTGTGCAGGTCGACCACAGCACAGAGCCCGGAACTCATCGCTAGCCAACCACTGAACAGAGCCCGGACCTCGATGAAGGGTGACCGCGGAACACAGGCTAGGGCTCGGCTCAGGGCGACCACTGCATACAGCCCGGACATCAGTGAAGGGCAACCACGGCACACAGTCCGTACCTCAGTGAAGAGCGACCAAGGCACACAGCATAGACCTTGGANCCTCGATGAAGGGTGACCGCGGAACACAGGCTAGGGCTCGGCTCAGGGCGACCACTGCATACAGCCCGGACATCAGTGAAGGGCAACCACGGCACACAGTCCGTACCTCAGTGAAGAGCGACCAAGGCACACAGCATAGACCTTGGAGCAGGGTGACCCTGGCACACAGCACGGACCTTGGGAGATGGCGACTGCGGCACACAGCCCAAACATTGGGGCAGGACGACCAAGGCAAAAAGGACCAACTTCATCGCAGGGCGAACACAGCACACAGCCCGGAACTCAGCAAAGGGCCACTGTGGCACACAGCCCGAAACTCAGTGAACGGCGACCACAGCACACAGCCCAGAACTCGTCGCTAGGGGACCGCGGAACACAGCCTGGACCTTGGTGCAGGGTGAACGTGGCACACAGGCCGNGACAGAGAGTATAGAGTCCTGACCACTGGACCATCAGGGAATTCCCTACTCTTCTGCTTTAGAGTACATATTTATTTCTAGTTGAAGTTGGAGGAGTTAGATTGAGTTTGTGTTCAATACTAGCTGAATTTTTTTCAAAATGTAGTTGATTTGCCACGATTGTCATAGCATTAAAAAAAATAATTATTTATTTGGTTGCTCTGGGTCTTTTAGCTGTGGCATGTGGGATCTAGTTTCCTGACCAGGGAATGAACTCAGGCCCTCTGCATTTGGAATACAGTCTTAGCCACTGGACTACCAGGGCAGTCTCTGTCATAGCATTTTGATTGATCAGAGGAAGTTGTGAAAGTGAGTTTGTATCAATTTGGCTCAAACATTAAAAAAAAAAGTCTTGTTTCTTCTTGTGTAGTATTTTATCACATTTTGTATATAGTTACTTTAAATGCAGCAGTATTTTAACATTAACTTTTAAAAATACTCTCCTGGAAGTGTCTTTTCCTTTAGATGAAATCTCCAGGTTTCAAGATGTGATGCTTAAGTACTTTGCCTCCTGAGAGTGCACTGTGAAAAGATTGCTGTACCAAAGCATGACTGTTTTTAATAGAAGCAATTAAACCTCTGCAATATTGGAGTATCTTTCCTTTTTATTAGTTGTGCATCAATCAAAACCAGGACCAAGTGCATCAGGCATCCTATGACTGTTTCAAAGGGTGAACGTTTATGAATTCCAAAAGGGGTGGGTCTAAGATTTAGAAGGACCAATGGCAATGCTTTTGGTCAAGGTATTTGGAGAGCCTCTACAAATTTTTCCTTTCTTAATGCCATTTGGGCATTTGACTAAACCGGAGGATTGAGGGTGGTAAACACAGTGAAAGTATTGTAAAAACCAGCCAAACTACTCAGGCTTGTCAAATGAAGTGGCCATAGAATGTGTTCTTGATCATCGTGAAGTTTGAGAAGCATTCTTTTGGTAGGGATAATTTTTTTCCTAAAGGATTTTTTAGCCACAAAGGAGGCAGTGGCCTATCTGCAAGGGAAGGCTTCCATCCAGTGTGATAACACACAAACCATGACTAAAACATATTTATATTCATGAGACAGAAGAAGTTGTATGATATGCATTTTGCCAGACCTCAAATGGTCCATTGGGCAGTTTAAAATGTCCGAGAGCCGTACTAACAGGCTTCCCTGGGTTGTGCTTAGATATATGAGACGAGTGAGGTAGGCACTTTTTGTGGCCTTGTTACTGTTTTCTCACCAATATTGATTCATGAGGGCTATCATTTTGTTGGTAGACCAGTGTCTTATTGCATGTACGATGGTGAGGACTAAGAATTTGAGAGTCTGGTAGGATGAGGTTGTTATTTGATCCAAACCAGAACTTTCTCTTTTTATCAAGTCAACAATTGTTGAGTTTCCAATCCTGTTTTTGTTTTTTCTGAGGCCATTGTTGGGCTTCTCTAGCCAGTTTTCCTAAGTTATCATTTAGGGAAATAACCCTTTTGACCATGACAGAGGTTTGGCAATTGTTGGTTCCTTTAATGATAGCATTCTTTGCAGAGATGTCAGCAAGGTGATTTCCCTTAGCTTCCAGACAGTCAAGTTTAGAATGCTCTGGAATTTTAATAGCTATCCTGGAATGTGAAGTCAAGTGGGCCTTAGAAAGCATCACTACAAACAAAGCTAGTGGAGGTGATGGAATTCCAGTTGAGCTATTTCAAATCCTGGAAGATGATGCTGTGAAAGTGCTGCGCTCAATATGCCAGCAAATTTGGGAAACTCATCAGTGGCCACAGGACTGGAAAAGGTCAGTTTTCATTCCAATCCCAAAGAAAGGCAATGCCAAAGAATGCTCAAACTACCACACAATTGCACTCATCTCACACGCTAGTAAAGTAATGCTCAAAATTCTCCAAGCGAGGCTTCAGCAGTACGTGAACCGTGAACTTCCAGATGTTCAAGCTGGTTTTAGAAAAGGCAGAGGAACCAGAGATCAAATTGCCAACATCCTCTGGATCATGGAAAAAGCAAGAGAGTTCCAGAAAAACACCTACTTCTGCTTTATTGACTATGCCACAGCCTTTGACTTTGTGGATCACAATCAACTGTGGAAAATTCTGAAAGAGATGGGAATACCAGCCCACCTGACCTGCCTCTTGAGAAACCTATATGCAGGTCAGGAAGCAACAGTTAGAAGGGGACATGGAA
>SJYV01005065.1:0-19389 GCA_006410875.1 Neotragus pygmaeus | reverse complement strand
AGATCAGTCCTGGGTGTTCATTGGAAGGACTGATGTTGAAGCTGAAACTCCAATACTTTGGCCACCTGATGCCAAGAGTTGACTCATTGGAAAAGACTGATGCTGGGAGAGACTGGGGGCAGAGGAAAAGGGAACAGTGGAGGAAGAGATGGCTGGATGGCATCACCAACTCGATGGACATGGGTTAGGGTGAACTCCGGGAGTTGGTGATGGACAGGGAGGCCTGGCGTGCTGCAATTCATGGGGTTGTAAAGAGTCAGACACGACTGAGTGACTGAACTGAACTGAACTGAAAGTGGCAGGTAAAAGTATTGCATCCAATAATTCCTGAAAATAAGGGCCATTTTAAGTTTATTTTGCTCTAAAAGTAAGAAAGCCAAGTTCCTCCCACAACATTTCAAAATCATGAGCTATCTAAAGCATATCTACTTTTAATATAAATATTGGCAGTTTTGTCATTGGCTAAAATACTCAGTTCATTCGCTCAGTCGTGTCTGACTTTGCGACACCAGGCCTCCCTGTCCATCATCAAAACTCCCAGAGCTTACCCAAACTCATGTCCCTAGAGTCAGTCATGCCATCCAACCATCTCTATCATCCCCTTCTCCTCCTCCCTTCAATCTTTCCCACCATCAAGGTCTTTTCCAGTGAATCAGCTCTTCACATCACGTGGCCAAAGTATTGGAGTTTCAGCTTCAACATCAGTCCTTCCAATGAACACCCAGGACTGATCTCCTTTAGAATGGACTGGTTGGATCTCCTTGCAATCCAGGAGACTCTCAAGAGTCTCTCCAACACCAAGGTTCAAAAGCATCAATTGTTTGGCGCTCAGCTTTCTTTATAGTCCATACATCCATACATGACTACTGGAAAAACCATAGCTTTGACCCTTTTCGGCAAAGTAATGTCTCTGCTTTTTAATATGCTGTCTAGATTGGTCATAGCTTTTCTTCCAAGGGGCAAGCTAAAATATTGGCATGCTTCATTTTACTGTACTTCGCTTTATTGCGCTTTGCAGATGCTGCATTTTTTTTTCTTTTTTTTTTTTTTTACAAATGGAAGGTTTTTAGCAACTTTGCTTTGAGCAAGTTTATTGCTGGCATTTCCCCCGCCTAGTAGCGTTTACTCCATATCTCTGTGTCACATTTTGGTAATCCTCACAATATTTCAAAAAAATTTTATTTGTTATGGTTGTCTGTGATGCTAGTATTGTGGTTGTTTTGGGGCACAATTAATTGCACCCATATAAGACGCCAGACTTAACTGGTAAATGTTGTATGTGTCCTGACTGCAATGTAGGTGGTCTCTGGGTCAGGAAGATCCCCTGGAGAAGGAGATGGCTACCCACTTCAGAATTCTTGCCTTGAGAATCCCATGGACAGAGGAGCCTGGTGGTCTGTAGTCTATGGAGTCACAAAGAGTCAGACATGACTGAGTGACTAACACTGCACCATCATTGGATGAATGGATTTTTTATAATTCTAGCTGTTGTGTTTTGTGGACCTGTTATTTTTGTTTTTCTGTGAGACACATGTATTGGATGCGAGAGGTAAAGGAGAATCTACTGCTTCTGTCACTCCCTTTATAGCCATCACTGTCTTGTTTCTTGTAACTCAAGTTAGGTTTTGGTCTCTTGTTCCACTGCAAAAAACAAGCCTGAAGAGATGGGGCAGGAGGAAAGCCCCTACAGACAGATCTGCTGGGTTTTGAGGAGTGATTTTCTTTCTTCCCCTTGAAGGGGAGAAACCTTTTTTCGCTGGTACATTTAAAGCACTTCAACTGTAAAGAATCACCAATTTTGTACAAGTGTAACACAGAATGCTCAGAGGACCTGAGCTTTTAAACTTTGGAGGTCTAAACTTTATTGTTGGCCACTGCTAAGTCTGTCTGGTATTTCGAAGGAATATTGAACACTGCAAATAGGCACTGAAGGGGTAAATTTATTAAACCTGTGGGGGAGAAAAGTGCTACTGTAATGAACATGCAAAGATAAGGAAGTGAAACAGCCTCATTACTGACATGGAGAAAGTTGTAGGGGTCTGGATAGAAGATCAAACCAGCTACAACATTCCTTTAAGCCAAAGCCTAATCTGCAGTAAGGCCCCAATTCTCTTTACTTCTGTGAAGAGAGGCGAGGAAGCTGCAGAGGAAAAAACTGAAGTTAGTAGAGGTTGGTTTATGAGGTTTGAGGAAAGAAGGTGTTTCCATAACAGGAAAGTGGAATATGAAACAGCAAGTTCTGACATAGAAGACAGTTAACCAGAAGACCTAACTAAGGTAATTAATGAAGATGGCTACACTAGACAACAGAGTTTCAGTGTAGATGAAACAGCCTTCTGTTGGAAGAAGATGCCATCTAGGACTTTCATAGCTACAGAGAAATCAGTGCTTGACTTTGAAGACTCAAAGGACAGGCTGACTCTTATTAAGGGTTAATGCAGCTAGTCACTTTAAGTTGAAGCCAATGCTGTTCATTATTCAAGAAATCCTAGGGTACTTAGGAATTATGCTAAATCTATCTACCTGGATGACAGTACATCTGTTGACAACATGGTTTACTGTTTTAACACCCACTGTTGAAATCTATTGCTCAGAAAAAAAGATTTGTTTCAAAATAGTAGGGCTCATTGATAATGCACCTGTTCACCCAAGACCTCTGCTCATACAAATTATGCTATTATGAATATCCTGGTATATATAGCTTTGTTTACGTAGGTTAATGTATCTGAAGTCTAATGTATCTGAAGTCGGAAAAACTAGAATTTGAAGGGTGTGTATCTTTTACATTTTTTTTTAGATATTCCTAAATTGTTCTATGATTACACCAGCTTGCACTTCCACCAGCAATGTATGGGTGGGACTTTTTCTTTATCCTCTTACCATTAAAATGTATTTTTTTTCCCCATTAGTAGGAGAGGTGAAAAGTGATATTTCACAGGTTGATTTTCTTTTAAAATAATTGAAGCCACACATTAAAAAATATGATTAGAAGCCATATGAATTTCCTTTCTCATGATCTGCCTTTTCTCATGATTTGCTTTTTCCACTGGATTTTTTTTTCTAATTTATTTGTAGATTTTTATATAGTAAGGGCTTCCCTTGTGGCTCAGCTGGTAAAGAATCTGCCTGCAATGTGGAAGACCTGGTTTGATCTCTGCTTTGGGAAGATCGCCTGGAGAAGGGAAAGGCTACTCACTCCAGTATTCTGGCCTGGAGAATTCCATGGACTGTATAGTCCGTGGGGTTGCAAAGAGTCAGACACGACTGAGCGACTTTTACTTTTCTTTCACTATATAGTAAGCAAATTAGCTTTTTATCATGTATTACAAATATATATTTTTAACTTACTTGTGACTCATCTTTTTACTTTTTTAAAAATAATTTTTTCCATGCAGATATTTAAAACTGATAAGCATTTTTTATATCATTTGAATAGTCAAAATTTATAACAGGACTGGAGCTATGTTAAGTAATTGTATGTGGCTGAATAGGTCTGAGTCAATTTGGTCCATATGTTATTGACACTTTTGCCCTTTTAAGATGAGCCTATCAGAGGGTCAGAAGAAAACATCAACAATGTTAACGGATGTTGACATTCATAAACTATACCTATATGAAATATTGAGGAAAGAATATCAGAGGAATTAAGTGGTATTTCAAAACTTTGGGTTTTTTTTGGTCTTCTTGAGTAGTACTGATATATTCACCCTAGTAGTCTATGAATTTAATATGGCCATTTATTCCAGGTACTATATAATCTGAGAAATACATGCAAACCTTTAAAAAAAAACCTCTCTCTATTGCCAGATTTATCAATTGCAGAGAAGATAGAGAAGGACAAGTGAAATTATATCTCTTAAAAAAAATCATACACAAAAATTGCCTTTTCTTAGCATCCTAAGGACCACATTGTAACCAGCTGAGTAGACTCAGGCATATTTTGACAAATTAGATGCCTCTGTGAACATTTACTAAGTGTGTTTTTCTCTTATTTGTGGGCATTTGGTGGTGAAGATGGTGTTGGAGTTCCCTAGTATTGATAATCTTTCTGCAGTAGCACTAACTTTTTCATGATGTTTTTCTTTGCTCTCAGAGGCTTTATTTAATAGTTTACATCAGTATTTCGAGCATTTTCTCATCCAGCTAGGTACTCCACCGAAAAGGTACTTTGATTTTATTATGCTGTCTTCTCTATCGGATTTACAATGTGTGAAATAACTCTTAGCAGGCTTCCCTGATAGCTCAGGTGGTAAAGAATCTGCCTGCAATGCAGGAGACCCCGGTTTCATTCCTGGGTAGGGAAGATCTGCCGGAGAAGGGACACCCTACCTATTTCAGTATTCTTGGGCTTCCCTTGTGCGGGAGACCCGGGTTTGATCCCTGGGTTGGACAGATTCCCTGGAGAAGGGAAAGGCTACCCACCCCAGTGTTTTGGCCTGGAGGGCTCCATGGACTGTTGAAGTGTCTTCCATTAAAGAAGAAACTTAATTTAACTTTGTTCATCCCAGTCTACTGCGGACTTAGGGGTCCCTTGGGACATGTTTTGGAAAATGTTACTTTGTATTACTGTATATGGAGATAATAGAATGCAGACTCTTTTCTTAATTTGATTCTTATCTATTTTGAAGTAGAACCAAATTACCCTGAGAAGCAAGGAATGCTGTAATAGTAGGATTATGTCTTTTTCACTTTTAGGCCACATATGAACCTAACGAATTTTACTTCTGTTACTGTTACTGCTCTTTTTATGTTGTACGCCTGAATTCTCAAATGTCAAGTTTATTCTATAATTTATGGATAGTACTGCCCTTAAGTAGAGTCATGATGATGATTGTTTCCCAAAATGAAATGTCTTATACATTGTTAAATGTCTTATATTAATCCATTAGTTTGGTGTGGCTGAAATCATTAAAAAATTAATCAAGACTCTTCAGGAAAATCCTGGTCATTTACTCAATGTTCCATAGTCCATTCACCTTCAGGCAATATGTTTCATGATCATAATTAATAAAACAGAAACAGAACCCTAACCAGAGTATACATTATTGGCTACTTCTATATTAGTACGAGGAATTTGAGGGATATAATTTGGGTGCTGATATTTGAGATTTCTAGGAAATTTTAAATTGTCCTAGAAAGCTAGGGTATGATATCCCTGTGAGTAGAGGAAAAAATCTGCTTGCCTCTGTGGGAGATTGGGTTTGTCTTCTTCCTCCTCTCTGTGAAGTCTGTTCTTTTTTAATGTAACTACTTCTGTGAGGAGTCTGTTACTTTTGTACCTGTTATATCTGTTACATCTGTCCACTTCTGAATGGAGGGACTGGACTGAGTTTTAAAGAAAGATGTGAGGAAGGAAATTAAATTTTTTGTTTCAGTTTCACTTAGGGCAAGCCTACTTGAAATTGCAAACTGTTTGTCTTGATACTGCTGTCTTAAGCATCTATCCTTGGGATTCTAATGCAGTTTCTAATTTTCCTTTTTTAAAAATGAATAACATTTGACTCATTTATTCTTTTTTGTTTTAAGGTCACTGCTATAAAATCATAGAAAACTTAGTGATTTGGAAAAATCAACGTCAGAGACAGGGCTAAAATTGCCAAGATACAATTTACAGCAGATTTTTTTTTTTCTTTTTGATGATCTCTTAAAAACTGACGTTTGTCTTTGAAATTCCATGGTGGTAGGCAAATTATAGTTACCAAATTTACCAGTCTAAAAAGATTCCTTGGTACATGAAAACTTATTTTTTTTAAAGGTTATTATTTTTTTTAATTTAAGACTTACATGTGCTCATTATATCACATTGGGTTAAAAGAAAATTTTAAGAAAATAACTCATAATCTTGTATCCAAAGATATCTTAGCATAGTTGATATTTTGATCTTGTTCCTTTTGTTAATTTCCTAAAGGCAGCCATCTTAACATAATTGAGATCATATTGTCTGCGTTGATTTGGATTTTGTTTTTTCTTAGTATAACTTTAAATTGCCAAGGAAAAGCCTGATTATTTTTTGCATTTATTCATTCTCTCAAACAAAAAATATATGCATATATAAATATGTATTTTTGTAACTGTGTATATAGGAGAACACATACATATACACATATGTATTTAAGGTACTGTGTTTGCTGCTTCTTGGAAAGTGTGTTGTCTTTCTGGGTGTAAAAGTTGACTGTAGTATAAAGCAGACTATGAAGAATGTCCATATTCTTTTGAAATTTCAACAAGGAATCTCTCTGGATTAACTGAACTTTATCTCACAAAGTTTTTTTGTTTGTAGATTGCTCTCTTTGGTGCTAAGACTATTGGCCGGAGAAGTCCTGATGGACCAGTGCTGAGCAAAGCTGAATTTGTTGAGAAAGTTCGTCAGAGTAATCAGGCCTGTCATGATGGAGATTTCCACACAGCTATTGTTCTGTACAATGAAGCCCTGGCTGTTGACCCTCAGAACTGTATCTTGTACAGCAATAGATCCGCAGCCTATATGAAAATCCAGCAGTATGACAAGGCACTGGACGATGCAATCAAAGCTCGACTTCTCAATCCCAAGTGGCCAAAGGTAGAAATTTCCTTTACTTTCACAGAACTTTTTGTGCTTTCTTATTTTAATGTAACATTTTATTGACTGAGTACAGTTATTAATATTTTAATAGTCTGTACTTCAGCAAGATGTGGAATTGGCTTCATTGAGCTGGTACACTAGTGAATGCCTTCCTTTTTTATACTTTGGAAGTATGCTTTCCATGTCTAATTCTTTTCCTTTGTGTTTGAGATATACATTTTTTTTTTTTACTCCAACTTAGCTTCTTGATAGGATGCATTCTAGTTATTTGTCTAGGTTTTGGATATCTCTTTTTTTGCACTGATATTTCAGATGGAGTATTATGATCATGTTTCTTCAATTTAAAATAATTTTATTCTCTATCAACAACTGCTTGTTTTCAGAATGGTAGTTGATCAGAGAAGCTTTTTTTCACTAATAAATCAGTATAATTATCTGTATTCCTTTGAATAGTTTAAGGCTTGAGTTGTTATCTTTATTTGATATATACTTTATTTTAATTGTGCCTGTTCACCTTCTAACACCCAGTTTTAGAAATGCTTTCTTAAGATGTGATCAAAGTGTTTGAGATTTTTTAAAAATTGAACTACAAACCCATTTCATTCTATTTTTGGCTTTCTGATGGACTAACAAATATTAGTGGAAATTTCCCAGAAATTTAAAAACTATTCTTACTGTCTTATTAGTGATATGTCATAGTCATGTTGCTTTCTGCTTTAATTCTGGTAGGTATTTTTGGCTTCAGTCAGTGGAATTTCTGGTAACGCTGCTACCTTATAACTTGTTTAGGATTCTGTAATTCCCTAAAGGATTTCTTTTACAACTATAATCACTGTAAATGAAACAAGATCTGTTTTTAAAAAAATGTTACATGACACTGTTTGGGAGTTAGATTGCTGTTTTCAAAGGACAGACCTAGGTTCAAATTTCTTCACTTCTATTAATGACAATATGGCTTTAGATAAGTCTCTTAACATCTCTGGGGTTAAAATGAATGGAATGATAATACTTATCTTTAAGGTTATTTAAGAGTTAGAGATAATTTGTTACTTGTACATACTTGGTATTTCGTGTATAACAGCTGTGATTGTGCATTTTTATTGAATATTCAAATTAGTAAGTTATTCTAGTAAACCTTGGTCTGTATCCTCTCTTTTTCTTTCTTTTTTAAAACCTGTAATGATACAGGGAGCCCAATAAATATAGAGCGCTTAAATTTCAGATCAAGTGTCTTCATTCCTTCTTTATTGAAGTCTACTTATTTTGTGTTCTTATTATTTGTGAATAGCTTCAAACTTTTATCTTTTCCCTTTTTCTATGTCATTTCCACTTTCTCATGTCCACTTCTTATGATTTTTGCACAGAAAATGGCTGGAAGGTGCACTTTTATGATTATAGATGAGAGATCAACTTTTAAGATAATTTCTCTCAATTTTAGCCTCTGATTTTTTTCCCTTATGATAAGTGTGTTTACTGTATATTTACAATTTTCATTAATATTTCAACTCCATATTTGGCTCTAAGCAATGAAATTTAGAATTATGTAAAATATAAATTAGGGTTTGTTACTGAAGTCATGAAAGGGTCTTTCTATATAATATGATTCATAATAAAATTAACTTATGAAGAAATTTCTACCGCATAAAAGTTTCCTTTGATAAAAACTTGCTTTTATACTTTTCTAGGAATATACTCATTATATAAAAGAAGATTCATTTCTACTCCCTTGTAAAGATATGTCTGGCAAATTTTTATCAATTCCTTTTCTTTTTGACTTTTTTGATGGGCTTTTTCATTATAATCCATTCTGAAATCTTTCTCCAACTGTCATTGTTGTCTAGTTTGATGTGGTAAAACATACCTTCCAATTTCTCTTTCTCTCTCTGTAAAAGTTAATTTTTTATGTTAAGATCCAAGGGTTCCAGAGATTGGATGGAGAGTTTTTTATTCTCATTTATTTTGTCTGAAAGAAATAGTGATTTTGGTGTGATATGGGCTTCAAAAGAAGTATGGACGAAAACACTATGAGATCCCCTCAGAAAACAAGCCTGATCCCATTATGACACCTTTATCTCCAACTGCCTCTTAGCTGTTGTCTGTGCATATATTCATTCTTTCTGTGTCTTTTTTAAGAAATATTTGTCTTACTGAAAGTTGTAAAGTTTTTCTTTTCCTCTAGAATTTTTGAAGTTTTACCTTTAGGTCTGTGATTCATTTCAAGTTAATTTTAGGGACTGAATGAGGTAAGGATCAAGGTTTATTTATTTATTTTCCATATAGATAACCATGTTCCAGGTACATTTGTTGAAAAGACTATGCTTTCATCACTGAATTATCTTTATCACTTTTTCCACAGACCATTTGATGGTCAAAGTGCGATGATATTACTGCACTGTTTTGTTCCATTAATGTATTATTTATCCTTATCAAAATCATATTGTTCTGATTACTATAGTTTTGTAAGTTTCGACATCAGATACTGTGAATCTTCTAACTTTATTCTTTTTCTAGGTTTTTGCTATTCTCTATCTTTGCATTTTTATACAAGTGTAGAATCAACATCAATTTCTTAAAAAAATCTACTAGGAAACTAATGGGATTGCATTGAATTCTTAGAGTAATTTGGAGAGAATTGCTGTCTTAACATTCCAGTCCATGAATATGGTATATCTCTGTTTATTTAGTTTTTATTTTATTTCTTTTTGCAACTTTCTGTCACTTTCAGGGTTCAGGTCTTTCACATCTTTTATTAAATTTATTTCTAAGTATTTTGTTTTTTGATGCTATTACAAATGTATTTAAAATTTTTCATTTAGCAATTTTAATTGCTAGTGTATAGGAAAAAGTGTGTCATGTGATCCTGTTGAATTTTCTTTTAAGTTCTAGTAGGGCTTTTTGGATTCTCTCTGTGGATGATCTTATTGTCTGCAGGTAATGACAATTTTGCTGCTTCCTTTTTTTTTTTTTTGGCCTTTGCCTTTTATTTCTTTTTCTTGTGCCATTGTACCAGTTAGGATATCCAGTACAATAATGAGTAGAAAAGATTAGAGCAAATTTCCTCTACTCATTCCTGATCTTAGTGCAAAGATATGAGCTTTGTATTGTTGATGATGATGCCCTTAATCAGGTGGAGGATATTCCATTCAATTTCTATTATGATTGAATGTTGAATTTTGTCACATGTTTTCTTCATCTGTTGAAATGATATTTTTTCTCACTTACTTTGGAATGTTAAGTCAGCCTTGCAGACATGGGATAAATACCACTTTGTCATTATATGTACCATTTTTATATATTGTTAGGTACAATTTGCTATAATTTTGTCAAGAGTTTTCGCATCTGTGTTTATGAGGAATTTTGATTTGTGTTTTCTTTTCTCGTGATGTCTTTGCTGGTTTTGGTATCAGAATGTTATTGGCCTCATGATGAGTTTTGAAGTGTTCCCTCTTCCTGTGTTTTCTGGAAAAAGGCTGTTTTGTCCTTAAGTATTTGGTAGAATTGACCAGTCTATTCTAGAGTCTGGTAGAACTGACCATCTTTTCCATGACTTTGTGGGAAGGTTTTAATTATGGATTAAATTTCTTTGATACAAGGCCGTTTAAATTTTCTAATTCGTCTTGGATTAGTTTTGGTATTTTGTTTCTTCCAGTTAATTTTTACATTTAATCCAGGTTGCAAATTTATCAGCATGAAATTATTAATAACATTCTTTTATTATTGTTTTCATTTCTCTAGGATCTATAATGGTATCCTTTCTTTCATTCCTACTGTTGTTAATTTGTATCTTCTCTTTTGTTTCATTAGTCTGCCTAGATATTTAGCAATTTTGTTCATCTTTCTGTTCAATCAGTTATTAGGTTTATTGATTTTCAGTATTGTACATTTTCTCTTTCATCAATTTCTGTTCTTTATAATTTTCTTCTAAGTATTTTTCATTTAATTTGCTGTCTTTTTCATTTCCTAAGATGGGAGGTTAGGCCATTGATTTTATTAAAAATTTTTTCCTGTATTTCTTTTTGGCTGTGCTGGATGTGTGTTGCTTTGCACGGGCTCGGGCTTTTCTCGAGTTGTGGCAAGTGGGGGCTACTCTCTAGTTGCGGTGCGTGGGCCTCATTGTGGTGGTTTCTCTTGTTGTGGAGCACAGGCTCTAGGCACGTGGGCTTCAGTAGTTGTAGCACACAGTCTCAGTAGTTGAAGTGTGTGAGCTTTAAGTTGTGCAGACTTTTGTGGTTGTGGTAGGAGGGCTCTAGAGCATGGGCTCAGTAGTTGTGGTACACGGGCTTAGTTGCTTGGTAGTATGTGGAATCTTCCCAGACCAGGGGTGGAACCTGTGTCCTCTGCACTGAGAGTGCAGTGTCCAACTGCCCTCCAGCGAAGACCTAGGCTATTGATCATAAATCTTTCTTCTTTTTTAGTATAATCATTTAAACCTAAAATGTTCTCTCCAATCACTGCTTTTGCTGTATCCCACAAATTTTGACATGTTTTCATTATAACGATAATGTTAAGAATGTTTTCTAATCCTCCTTATGGTTACTTCTTTGATCCATGAGTTATTTAATGAAGTTTGTACTTAAGTTCCTAATATTTGGGTTTTTTAAAGTTATTTTAATATTGATATCTAATCTATTTCCATTGTTATTTAAAGGACATACTTGGAATGATATTATTGCTTTTCAATTTCCTGAGGCTTGTTTCCTGGCCAGCATATGATTTATCTTGGTGAACCTACTGTGAGCAATTGAAGAGAATGAGTATTTGGCAGTAGTGAGGTATAGTTCTATGAATATCAACTAGGTCAAGGTAGTTGACGTGAAGTGAAGTCGCTCAGTCGCTTCCGACTCTTTGCACCCCCATAGACTGTAGCCTACCAGGCTCCTCCCTCCATGGGATTCTCCAGGCAAGAGTACTGGAGTGGGTTGCCATTGATAGTGTTGTTCATATCTTCTTTGTCTTTGCCAACGTATTTAGGTCTAGTTATTCCATCAATTGCTGGGATAAAGTTAAAATCTCCAATTAAGATTTTGGAATTGGAGATTTTCCTCTTTAATATTGTCAAATTTTGCTTCATGTGTTTTGAAGCTCTGTTATTAATATAAACACTTTTATTAATATGTCTTCTTGTGGAATTGATCCTTTTATTATTATGCAAGGTTTTTCTTTATTTCTAGTACTAATTTTGGTCCTAAAATCTATTTTGTTTGATATTAATATAGCCACTCTAGCTGTCTTCTGCTTACTTTTTGCTTTATGTATATTTTTCTATTTATATATTTTCAATCTGTCTCGGCTTTTACATTTAAACTTCATCTCTTTTGAATAGCATATAATTGTGTCTTGCTTTTTAAGTCAGTTTTGGCAGTCTTTGTCTCTTAAGTGGATCTTTGTCCACTAACATTTAATGTGATCATCAATGCTATTGATTTTGCCTTTACCTACCATTTTATTTCTGTCTTCTGTTTTTGTCTCTGTTACTCTTTTCCTGCTATTTATTGGTTTATTTGAAATCTTTTTGAGTTGATTTTTTTTTTTCTTGTAAGTTTGCCATTGTTTTCAGTGGTTGTTGATGATATTGTTTGGCTAGTAATTTTCTTGGTTAGAATAAAACTACTTTATTTCTTGAATTGAAGCTTCAGCTTCAATATAGATATTGTCTTTAGTTGAATTGCTTTGAATTTGCTTCATACATGTTAACTCAAGGGTTATCCAGAGATGTTGGAAGGCAGAATTTGTGTATTCCTTTTCTGCCTCTTCCTTCTGAGATCCTCTTCTTCCTTGGCTAAAGACTATGACTTTTTTGTGCTTCAGTAGTCTGATTCCACAGGCCAGAGAGACAGCACTCTTGTCCTGCTCACTTGCAATCCGCACTTCATCTCTGTACCCTGAAAATGGAAACTGATTTCACAGCTTTCTTCCTCCAGGATCCACTGCTTCTCATTACTCTCCAGTGCTTTCAGTGGTCACATTTCCCCATTTATTTCTTGCTATTCTGCTGACAGACCTGTTCTTGTTGATCCACTCATTTCCCTTTTCTTTTTGTTTATGCCAGGCTTTATACTCGGGGTTTTTGTCCCTGCTGCCATGGGGTCTCAAAGAGTGGGACTAGACTGAAGCAACTTAGCACGCACCTACTATTATTGGGCTACATAAGTGAAAGTTGCTCAGTCGTGTCTGACTCTTTGTGACCTCATGGACTGTATGGAATTCTCCAGGCCAGAATACTGGAGTGAGTAGCTGGTTCCTTCTCCAGGGGATCTTCCCAATCCAGGGATCGAACCCAGGTCTCCCACATTGCAGGCAGATTCTTTACCAGCTAAGCTACTGGGGAAGCCCATTGGGCTAAATAGAGTAGGTCCAACTCAACTCTTATTTTTAAAAATTCAGTTCAGTTTCTCAGTTGTGTCTGACTCTTTGCAACCTTCCCTGTCTGTCGCCAACTTGCAGAGTTTACTAAAACTCATGTTCATTAAGTCGTTGTTGCCATCCAGCCATCTCATCCTCTGTCATCCTCTTCTTCTGCCTTCAATCTTTCCCAGCCTCGGGGTCTTTTCAAATGAATCAGTTCTTCGCATCAGGTGGCCAAACTATTGGAGTTTCAGTGGCAGCATCAGTCCTTCCAATGAATATTCAGGACTGATTTCCTTTAGGATGGACTGTTTGGATCTCCTTGCAGTTCAAGGGACTCTCAAGAGTCTTCTCCAACACCACAGTTCAAAAGCATCAGTTCTTCGGCACTCAGCTTTCTTTATAGTCCAATTCTCACATCCATACATGACTACTGGAAAAACCATAGCTTTGACTAGACGTACCTTAGTCGGCGAAGTAATGTGTCTGCTTTTAAATATGCTGTCTAGGTTGGTCACAACTTTTCTTCTAAGGAGTATGCATCTTTTAATTTCATGGCTGCAGTCACTATCTGCAGTGATTTTGAAGCCCCCCAAAAGTAAGTCTGTCACTGTTTCCACTGTTTCCCCATCTATTTCCCATGAAGTGATGAGACCAGATTGCCATGATCTTCATTTTCTGAATGTTGAGCTTTTCACTCTCCTCAAGAGGCTTTTTAGTTCTTCTTCACTTTCTGCCATAAGGGTGGTGTCATGTGCACATCTGAGGTTATTGATGTTTCTCCTGCAATCTTGATTCCAGCCTGTGCTTCATCCAGCCCAGAGTTTCTCATGATGTACTCTGCATATAAGTTAAATAAGCATGGTGACAATATACAGCCTTGATGGACTCCTTTTCCTATTTGGAACCAGTCTGTTGTTCCATGTCCACTTCTAACTGTTGCTTCCCGACCTGCATACAGGTTTCTCAAGAGGCAGGTCAGGTGGTCTGGTATTCCCATCTCTTTCAGAATATTCCACAGTTGATTGTGATCTACAAAGTCAAAGGCTTTGGCATAGTCAATAAAGCAGAAATAGATGTTTTTCTGGAACTCTCTTGCTTTTTCCATGATCCAGCGGATGTTGGCATGAGGCTTGCTTTATAGCTTAGCATATCATCTTTCCCAAGAATGTTCCTCCTGCACTTGAGAACAATGTATATTCTGCTATTGTTGAGAGGGGTGTTTTTTAGATGTTCATTAGGTCTTATTAGTTTATAGTATTGTTCAAGTCTTCTGTGGTCCTGTTCATTATTGGAAGTTTTGACGTCCCTAACTATCATTGTTGAATTTTCTTTTTCTCCCTTTACTTCTATTAGTTTTGTTTCATGTATTTTGGGGGCTCTGTTGTTTGGTGTTAATATTTTTATGATTTTATGTCTTTCTGAAAGATTGATCATTTTGTCGTAAAATATCCTTGGTCTGTAGTAACAATTTTTGCTGTAAAATCTATTTTGTCTGGTATTAATATAGCACCATTTCTATTTTGGTTGTTGCTTACATGATATATCTTTTCCCATACTTTTCCTTTGAACTTGTTACTTGGAAACTAACATGAGTATCTTGTAGATAGTCTATGACTATATCATGGTTTTGTTTTTTAGTAACAATCTATTCTGCCGATCCCTCTCCTTTGATTGTAGTGTCTAATTCATTTATATTTAATGTAACTGCTGAAAAGGTAGGGTTTATACTTGTTTTTTATATGTTTTCTATATGACTTTTTAAATGTCTTATTTGTTTTTTTTGTGTCTTTTTTTTCTGTTCTCTTCCTGCATGACTTCCTTTTTTATGTTAAATATTTTCTTATGTACCATTTATATTTCCTTGTTTTTTTCTATATTTATATTTATATATTTTTACTATATATATTTTTAGTTATTTTCCTGGTGGTTGCCCTAGGAGTTATAATTAACATCTTTATTTAAAACAATATAGTTTGAATTTATATAAATTTAGTTTCAAAAGTATACGAAACTTTGCTATGATACAGCTTCATTCCTCTCTCCTTCCTTTATGCTGTTTGTTGTCCTACAAATGACATCTTTATATACTATAAGCCTTTCATCATAATCTTATAATTATTACTTTATGCCATTGTCTTTTAAATGAAACAATTTCTACTTCTTAATTGGTATTCTGTTTTTGGTGAGACATTGTGCTCAGGCTTTCCTTTAATTTTTTTTTTTCTTTAATTCCTTAGACATAGTTTCCTTTAGTACTTTGAATATGTTTATAGTGCTGGCTTAAAGTTTTTGTCTCCTAAGTCCAATATCTGGGACAGATTCTATTGCCTGCTTTTTTTTTCTGACAGTGTATGGGCCATACCTACCTGTTTCTTTAAGTATCTCATATTTTTTTTGTTGAAAAATGTACTTTTTAAGTAGTAATATATTTTAGCTAGGGCCTTCCTAGGTGGCGCTAGTGGTAAAGAATCCGCCTGCCAATGCAGAAAATAGTCCCTAGGTTGGGAGATTCCCCCCCTACCCCGGCCCGCTCCAGGAGGAAATGGTAACCCACTCCATTATGCTTGCCTGGAGAATTCATCTCAAAGAGTCCTACGCAGCTGAAGTGACCTAGCACACATACATATTGTAGCAACTTTGAAAACCATAGTATTCCTTGTCCCCTGGCCTGGGCTTATTGATTGTTGTTGTTGCCTTTTGTGAGTTAGTGACTTTCCTGGACTAATTTTTTAAAGTCATCTGTAGCCACTGAAGTTTCTGCCTGGCTAGCTGTTGATTGCATAGAAATTCCTTAAATGCCTTGAACCAATAATTCTCCCAGCCTGTGAAGAGTTCTGTCTGTGTGGGGGGCATATTTTGAACATTCTGGCAACTTGCAGCGCTGTCTTAGCCTTCACTTCCTGCTTGTGTAAAACCTCAAGTTCAGCCAGAGGTAAGAGATTAGAATCCTTCTCAAATCTTTCTTGAGCATTCACATTCCTAGATTTCTAAGAATATTTTGGAGCTTTTCAGGGCCTCCTATGAACATCTAATTTTCCAGATTTTTCTTTATCTTGTTTACGCAGTTGTATTACTTCTTCAGGCACCTGTGATGTTAAGCTATTGTCACTGATTTTGTTTGACACATGCCCTGAGGGGAGGGCTGTTTGTACTGAGTTATCTCTGAGTCGGGTCAAATAAAGTCTTAAGACTGAAGGTTTCTTAAGAAGCTGCCAAACAAGTCAGATAGTGGTAGGGATAGGGTGCTTGGGAAACTCCAAACCATTTTTACCCCCACCATTGGTTCCTAAGCTTCTGCTTTTCACAAGTATTGTGTTTGAGAGACTGCTTGGTTTTCACATCTACCATATAGTTGGGAGAAGAGGATAAAAATAGTGTAAGGTAAAACCTCACAAACTTGTTGTTCTTTGAGACTCAGCTGTTTTTCTTGGAAACACTTCTTGGGCTGCTGCAAGTTGTTGGTTAATTTCCAGAGTTCAAAGAAGTTGATTTTTGAAAAGTTTTGGTAATGTTCTTGCTGCTTTTATGGAAAAGCAGAATTTTGGAAGTCTTATGATGCCATTTTGGAAGAATTTCTTCATAATTTTCTTTATGGAAAAATGTAAAAGACCATTGTGAGAGAAATGGAAATTAGGAGAGTGAAAGCAGAAGCAGGCAGACCGATGCTGCTGCTAATTTGGACTAGACTACTGGTGTTGCATGGAAAGAAACGGAGGGGCATGGAATAAGCTTTGTAAAAACTCACTGATTGTTATAATTCTAAAGCTCTCCTGATCCTTATAACAACCACCTGTTATAGGTGGTAAAGTTAAGTTCAGAAAGATTTAAGTAGTTTGCCTACAGTCAGACTAAGAAAACAAAATCAGAATTAGAAATGCTATTTACCTGACTCCAGTTTTTTCCACATCTGTGCATTCTGTCTCATGACATTAAAATCAAAGTTATGAGTCAAATATTAAATTCAGAATAAATATTTACAATAAAATAGACTGTCTTCCTTACTTAATTTCTTTGCATAATTTCATTCCTGCTTTTAAGGAAGTGAGACTTTAGTTATTTGAAGTTTTTGGTGGACAGTTGGAATGATAAGAAAGAGGAAGAATGTGACACTTGCCTTAAAGTTAATTGGTCTCTATATTTACCGTAAGTGAAATCCAACACAGTCAACTATTTCTTCTTTTAATGCTATTGATTACCAGAACAAATGTTGTTACCAATTTATCATGGTTTCTTGTTATTAATATAAACTATTATTTCATATGTCTTTTTTCCCACCCTGTGTGCAAGGTGTTTATTAGGGAGTAGCCCAGGAGCAATCTTATGCTTCTGGAAGGGAAGAGGGGAAGAGGCAGGATGGCAGAGAGAAGACAAGCTGTGCTGAAGGCCTAAACTCATATGTCTTAAAACATGATTTTATGACAGGCTTATTATTTGTATGCCATTGAAGCTATATTTTGGGTATTATATGTTAATCTGTAAGTTGTATGTTCATACATACATATTTTTCTTATTAAAAAAGTAACTCAAAATTATTTTTGGAAAAATCTCAGACAATAAAAATTATATTCCTCTCATTCCATTCCTTATCCCCCTTTCCAGTTCTAGAGTTAACTGTTTTTATTCAGTTTCAATATTTTGAGATATTTTATGATATATGTACAACTATACACACATGCATGAATCCAGTTTAGTATTTTTGACTTTTTATTTAAGAAGATAAAAGTCTCTAGTAAGAGATGAGGTAGAGTGGTTGAGGGCTTTTGTCTTTTCTTGGGTACATGTGAAAAGGCACAAAGTAGTCTTTGTTTCTTTGTTCTAGAAAAGACTAGAGATGACAGACAAAAGTATATTTTCTAGTTGCTACCATTTAATTGGTAGCTTTTTATATTTGTTGCTGAAGTGAGTTTTAAGCTCACTGGTCATTTACTTATGTTTACATTAAGTTTTTATTTTACTCTTGTTGATTTGAGATGAAAATTGCAGTTTTTTACTGAGAGGAATTTTTCTCATAAATGTGAGCCTGAGGTAATGCAGAGTACACACCATCTCCTTGGAAACCAGACTTTCGTGGGGTAGAACCAAGTACTTTTAAGATGGGTACTTTATCCTTAGGAAATGATTCAGGAAGTCTGGCAAGAAGGGAAGTCTTGCTGTAAAGGAAATTCAGGAAATGGGAACTTAGTTATTAAAGTCTCAGGTTTGTTTGTCATAATTCATTTCAAGAATGTTCTAATGACCAAGCTATAAACATATGGTAAGTAACAATTTCACTTCCAGCTCCTAGGTGGTACGAATTTATCAGTAAGGAAAGGGAATGCATTGTTTTAAATGAAGTGAAAATTTAACTGTCATTTATACTTGACAGTTGATTGAACTGTAGATGTATGCTTTGGGGGAGATAATATTCAAAATGTATTAGGACACTCAACTTTTCTGTTTCTCTTGTTCCCTAATAAAGAGTTAGTAACATTTTTTATGTTAATGAAAAGAGAAAAACTATCCTAGGGGTTTCCACAGTCATTTCAGAAAAATATTTTTTAATAGTCTCAAAGAAACATTTCCGATTAAAAGTTATGAAAGCAACTCAAACAATGGCAAGGAAGTGTTTTTCCAAAAACTTTTAAAAAATGATAAGATTGTTAGATGACCAATATGTGTTAAAAAAAAAAAATCTTTTTTTGAAATTGAGGTATTACTACTACCAAAATTGGAAAATTCTTCTTATATTTGTGTCACTTTTTAGCAACACTGGAAGTCACTGAGTAAAGCTAGTCATTGATTAAATTTAGTGATTTCCCTACTTCCCCCCTTACAAGAGGTTATACTGTTTTAGTTTTGAAGAGTGCTACTAAAAGCATTATTTATTATATTTTAAAAGATAAAAAATATTTTACCTTCAGATGGCTTTCTAGAATGTTGACACTGTTACCTTCATTTGAATTCTTTGGAACTTCTCATTAATTTGAGGGAAATGTTTTTTCATGTTAATTGAAATTCAGTGAGGCTTTTAAGAATTGAAGTTAGAATTGCTTCATGTATTTATTAACATATTTTTTGAGATGTAATATACTCTTTTGTCAAAGAATCTCATTTACTTTCTTTTATTTTGAAATATTTTCATGTGTTTATTTAGATATTTCTGTTCAGTTCAGTTCAGTCGCTCAGTCGTGTCCGACTCTCTGCGACCCCATGAATTGCAGCACGCCAGGCCTCCCTGTTCATCACCATCTCTCGGAGGTCACTCAGACTCGCGTCGATCGAGTTCGTGATGCCATCCAGCCATCTCATCCTCGGTCGTCCCCTTCTCCTCCTGCCCCCAATCCCTCCCAGCATCAGAGTCTTTTCCAGTGAGTCAACTCTTTGCATGAGGTGGCCAAAGTACTGGAGTTTCAGCTTTAGCATCATTCCTTCCAAAGAAATCCCAGGGCTGATCTCCTTCACAATGGACTGGTTGGATCTCCTTGCAGTCCCAGGGACTC
>SJYV01005064.1:0-13791 GCA_006410875.1 Neotragus pygmaeus | reverse complement strand
TAACTTAGGACATCATAGTAAAATTTCTGGGAAAGAAAGGGGAAAGTTTTCAATGAAGTAAGAAAAAAGATTTCTGCTATATTGAGATGTGTTCTTATAAATAATTGTATTAAGCAAAGTGCATAATAAAATCCACAGGGATTATGAGTAAATAGAGCTGTAGGCACAACATTCAAAACCTTTGTCAGCAACACATAAGAATGAACTCAGGTGGAAATCTAATAAAAGCAATAGCACTATTTCACACACATTAAATGATTAAGAAATACATAAATATTATAAAATTATGGCACTTTTCCTTGAAAAATGGTCAAAGTCTACTTGTGAAGGAAAGTGTGCAAAAAGCTGCAGCACAGTCTTATGACAAGTAAAAATAAAAAAAAATAATAAAGTAATTCTCTCTGATGATCAGTTTTCTCAATACCTACTTTATAGACTTATTTTAAGTTTAAAATATAATCAAATTGCTTACAAGAATGTCTGGCACTTTATGTGTTCACTAATTGTCATTAGTCATCAAAGAAATAGAAATGAAAACTTTGTATTTATTTGTGATAGTGAGTGTGATAGCACTTCATACCCAATAAAATGGCTAAAATAAAAATGACTATGCTTAGTGATGACAGAGATGTGGGACAACTATAATTATCATATATTTTAGATGAGAGTGTAAAATGTTACAACTACTTTGGAAAACCTTATACAATTAAATAAATATTCATTCTATGTCCCAGAGATAGCAGCTCAGGGATACATACCCAAGAATACATAATGCGTATGCTCACAAAAGATTGGTAAACTAATATTCATAACATTTTTTAAAACCTGGAAACAACGCAATAGCCATTGACAAGAGAATGAATATGAGAATTTTGGCATATTCTTATAGTGTGATATTACTTAATAATAAAAGATTTGAACTACTTATCTATGAAACACTACAAAAAAATTTTTAATTATCATGGATGATTTTAAAAAACAATAAAACATTGCTGAGTGAAAGAAGCCAGATGAAAGATTATTTTACAACACAACTTATANATATTCTTATAGTGTGATATTACTTAATAATAAAAGATTTGAACTACTTATCTATGAAACACTACAAAAAAATTTTTAATTATCATGGATGATTTTAAAAAACAATAAAACATTGCTGAGTGAAAGAAGCCAGATGAAAGATTATTTTACAACACAACTTATATGTCATTCCAGAATCGAAAAATTAAAGCTTTAGTGATCAGTGATTACCCAGAGGTATGGACATTGGAAGAAAAAGTTCAGGAGGATCTTCCAATGATTATAGATATAACTCTTATTTTGAGATAGTAGTTCCACAAGTACACGAATTTGTCAAAACTCATCATATTGTAGTCAAAATCTGCTCATTTTAGCTTACATAAATTTCATCTTGGTAAAACCGATTTTAAAAATCTGACTCTTTGCAACCCATGGACTAAGGCCTGCCAGGCTCCTCTGTACATTGAATTATCCTGGCAAGAATACTGGAGTGGGTTGCCATTACCTCCTCCAGGGTATCTTTCTGACCCAGGGTTCGAACCCACATCTCCTACAGCTCCTGCATTGGCAGTCAGATTCTTAAACACTGAGCCAACTGGGAAGTCCCTACTCATATACTAGGATATATAAAATTGACTGAAGCACTGATTCATGTCACAATTGGATAAATCTGAAAAGCATTATGTTGAGTACAAAAATCCAGAAATAGACTGCCTGGTATATAAATGCATTGCATTGAATTTCTAAAACCAGCAAACAAAGCTAACATACTAAGTCTGACCAGTGGAATGTTCAGGAGTGGTTTTGGGAGCTTAAATAAAAAAGAGAAAAGTATACGTTTCTGAGATGATGAGAATATTCTATATCTTGATTTGGTATAACTTGTCAAACATATAATCAAAAGTAGCTGATTTTCTTACATGCTAATTATACTTCAGTAATAAACAAAAATATTTATATCTATGTATGTATATTTTTGAAAAGAAATAGAATGAAAATATTTAAAATCTGAACTATATCTTTAGTTGTTAAACTAGTATGTAAACTAACTGATCTTTCAGCATAAAATTCAAGTTCTCTGGCAATACACTTAAAATTCAGGTGAGCAGGAAGGAAAAATTCCATTAGTAAAAGAAAATGTGAATGATTCAAATTGTATAGAAATGAGTAAGTAATACAGGATAAAAAACCTTTCTTTGATGATAACTGAATCTACTGGTTTACTATCTTGTAGATGCTAAGAGAAAACAAAATATCAATGCACAATATCTGTTCGATGTTTTCAGAGTCAGCTTCAAAAAGTCAACCTATTGTCTTATATATCAACGTCTAATCATGCAGTTCAGTGGCCTGCATCTATGACTTTACTGCTTCAGAGTGAATTTCGCTCATAACTGTATATAAAGGCTAAATTTCATCTCTAGTCAATCCAACATCTGTTTAATTCATTTTTTGCTCATGATTATAAAAACTACTACAAGGAGAATGCCTAGCTTCTCTGTAAAATTCCTGTGCTGCACTTTCCCATTTTATTTAGTAGTTCTGAAAGCATGTTTACAAACTGATAATACCCCTTGAATCTAATAGAACATGTCTCTTTTCCTATGGATTTTAGATCATATTCATATTTTAGAGTGAAGGTTAGGAATCAATTAAAAATAAAAGTTGGCAAACCCTAGCTTGACCCCCAGAGGAGCGTGCACCAGGCCAAATGTCTGTGGATTCTGTCTCTCCTTTGCATTGCTCATCAACCACGTTCTACAATTTCAAACTTCCTATAATATTCCAATTTTCAAAATTCTAATTTGTTGCCACCAACCATTTATAATTCAGTTTCATGTCAACTAACTAGTATCCAGGAATCTACACTATTTGTTTTAACAAAGATAGTGGAGGTGATGGAATTCCAGTTGAGCTATTTCAAATCCTAAAAGATGATGCTGTGAAAGTACTGCACTCAATATCCCAGAAAATTTGGAGATCTCAGCAGTGGCCATAGGACTAGAGAGGTCAGTTTTCATTCCAATTCCAAAGAAAGGCAATGCCAAAGAATGCTCAAACTACTGCACAATCGTACTCATCTCATATGCTAGTAAAGTAACGCTCAAAATTCTCCAAGCCAGGCTTCAGCAGTATGTGAACCATGACCTTCCAGATATTCAAGCTGGTTTTAGAAAAGGCAGAGGAACCAGATCAAACTGCCAACCTCCACAGGACCATGGAAAAAGTAAGAGAGTTCCAGAAAAACATCTATTTCTGCTTTATTGACTATGCCAAAGCCTTTGATTGTGTGGATTACAATAAATTGTGGAAAATTCTGAAAGAGATGGGAATATCAGACCACCTGACCTGCCTCTTGAGAAACCTATATGCAGGTCAGGAAGCAACAGTTAGAACTGGACATGGAACAACAGACTGGTTCCAAATAGGAAAAGGAGTACATCAAGGCTGCATATTGTCACCCTGCTTATTTAACTTATATGCAGAGTATGTCATGAGAAACACTAGGCTGGAAGAAGCACAAACTGGAATCAAGATTGCCAGGAGAAATATCAATAACCTGATATATATGCAGATGACATCACCGTTATGGTAGAAAGTGAAGAGGAACTAAAGAGCCTCTTGAGAAAGTGAAAGAGGAGAGTGAAAAAGTTGCCTGAAATAAGCTTAACATTCAAAACACTAAGATCATGGCATCAGGTCCCCTCAGTTCATGGCAAATAGATGGGGAAACAATGGAAACAGTGTCAGACTTTATTTTGGGGGGCTCCAAAATCACTGCAGATGTTAATTGCAGCCAAGAAATTAAAAGACGCTTACTCCTTGGAAGGAAAGTTATGACCAATCTAGAGAGCATATTCAAAAGCAGAGACATTACTTTGTCAACAAAGGTCTGTCTAGTCAAAGCTATGGTTTTTCCAGCGGTCATGTATGGATGTGAGAGTTGGACCATAAAGAAAGCTGAGTGCTGAAGAATCGATGCTTTTGAACTGGGGTGTTGGAGAAGACTCTTGAAAGTCCCTTGGACTGCAAGGAGATCCAACCAGTCCATCCTAAAGGAGATCAGTCCTGGGTGTTCATTGGAAGGTCTGATGTTGAAACTGAAAACTCCAATACTTCGGCCACCTGATGAAAAGACCTGACTCATTTGGAAAGACCCTGATGCTGGGAAAGATTGAGGGCAGGAGGAGAAAGGGATGACCGAGGATGAGATGGTTGGATGCCATCACTAATTCAGTGGACATGAGTTTGGGTGGACTCCAGGAGTTGGTGATGGACAGGGAGGCCTAGCATGATGCAGCTCATGGGATCATGAAGAGTCAGACATGACTGAATAACAGAAATGAATTGAACTGTTGTTTTAACAAGCTCAGTGAAGACAGAATTCTCTAAATCAGTGGTTTTTAGTAATTTGGGGGCTCACGATGCTTTTAGGACTGTGAAAAAGGGATGAATTTACTCTCCTAGTGATATATATATCTGCACAGAAACGCATTCATGTCCACATTTACACACACACACATATATATAGACATATGTATATGCAAATTATCAAATTATATATAAAACTATTTTTTTTAATGTACCTATGTGAAGGACCCTCTGTGGACCTTGCAGGTCTTTCTGGACACCAAATTGATAAATATTTCTGATTTGGCCTCCATATTTGGTTTTACTTACTCTGGGCTTTAGTATATTGGTAAATACAGATTTCTCTGTACACTATTATCTGAAGTAGACTTTCACTCAAGTTTTATGAAATTGGCAGAATTTAATAATAATAACTGAAGAATAAATTGGCTTCTCTACTGTCTCAAATGGTAAAGAATCTGCGGGCAATACAGGAGACTTGGGTTTGATCCCTGGGTTGGGAAGATCCCGTGGAGAATCGAATGGCAACCCACTCCCTTATTCTTGCCTGGAGAATTCCATGGATAGAGGAACCTGGCAGACTTCGGTCCATGGTGGGTTGCAAAGTATGATAAATGATATAGATTGTGATTCTAAAACCAGTTTCTAGAACACTACCAACAACAACAAAAAAAACCCTATTATATAAATACTATGGGGGAACTAGTTTTGATAATACGAAGACCATGGAAAGAGGAATGTTTTCCTCTTTTCCTACAATGAAATCCTTTGTTCTTTCTCAGTTTGGTGAAGCTTCCAGCCACTTCTCTGTATCAGCAGGAAAAGATGATCACATTGGAACAGATCTTTAATCTTTAGAGACCTTTGAAAAGCTTTTAATTTATACAAATTAAAAAAAAAACACTTTGTGCAAAAAGAAAAATTCTTAGTACAACATGACTGCACTATGAGTTCTTACTAACATTCAAGAATCTGAAGAGGATGGATCTATTTATACAGAACAAAAGAAAACTAGAAATCTTGATAGCAAATACTGAGCAAGGAAGCAAATCACTCAATCTCCTCTCAAGGCTTCAGAGTTCTGCAGATCTTGTCAGATAGATCTCAGCATCTTTGATCAAGGGATCATTCACTGCTATTTACCATCATAAATGTTATTGATTGACTGACCATGAGAGAAGAGACACAATTATGTGAGCTTAACAAAAGGAGACAGAGGTTCCCATACAGATGATTTGATTTGGGAAAGATGATGCGTAAACTTTGAAGCTTGAGGCTGGGGAATTTTAGTCTTCCAAGAAAGCTTCTCAATTACCTACTGTTGGTTCCACTTTTCCGACTGAGCCTTGACACAGAATTTTGCATAGAGAGTGGTTCCAGAGGAGCAGACTCTTAAGGGTAAGTTCTATGAATTAGTTCTAATATTAACAGAATGAGATCTCTAATCTGATTTGATACAAAAGCATTAATGACTCTGTTTCCAATAGTAAAGGAGGTGTAGGAGCCTATGACATGTGTGGGAAATGGTTATTCAAATCATCACGCTAAGATGCTTGTAGTCAAGTGTTGAAAGGTGAGGTTCTGGGTTCCCATAGAATATTTTGGTGAACATAGACACAATAGTAAAAATGGTTGGTTGCCGGTGTCCAGCTCCAGCAGCCAGGGATTTAACCTGAAGGGGTGAGCGGTGCTGGCAAGAAACGAGACAGCTTCTCAGTTTTCTTGGACTGCCTATGTATTTCAAGCTTAAGATTCTCTTTTATACATTTACAAAAGCATTGGGTCAGAGGTTTGACATTTTCAGTTCCCCCTCATCCAGATTTATTATCTCTATAAATCATTGTTGCCCTTCAAACAGAGTTCCTGCTTCAGCAGTTCTCTCAGAATAGTTTTTACTTTAACTTGTGATTACATTGTAACTTGTGCTTCAAGTCTGGGCTGCATACCACAAACCTCAGCTTATTTATTATCTTTGTAAGTCCTGTTTGCCCCCAGTATCCTGAATTTACTAACTCTTCAAAAGACGTCTAGCTATTAGTATCTCTAAAATTCCTAACCTCTGTAAGTTATAGTAAAATATGCTAACATTAAAACATTCCTTAAATCTTTAACTTCTAACTATTTTAATTATTTCTAAGCCCTAAATTCAGTAAACTCCTTTGCCATAAACATTTCCCTCACAAATAAGGTTCAGATAGTAATCCCTCCCATGGCCTCAAGCTGCAGCCTATGTGCTCATCTTGGAACACTCTTTTGTAAAAGTTCTTGAACAAATGTTAGTGATTAACTTTATGAATTATTCCCTGAGCACAGCTGCAGAAGGCTTTGTGCCTTCTCATGCTCCTCTCAAGAACAATGAGCACCTTAATATTCCCTTTCAGTCAACTCAGCTGAGGAGAGGAAAAAACAAGTCAGAATTATAAGACCTAACTCCTTCATCCTGGGTCCATGCCTGCGGGACAAGGAGAGGGGGTTGGGGCCATGCCTCCATTTTGTCAGTTAATGCCTAACAGGGCTCCCAACAGTTGGTTGGTTGCTTCTCACTGTGCTGGAGGGTTTGAGAAAAGAAAATTATGCATTCAGGATTTTAAATTCCTAGTTTCATTAAGTAAGTGATATGAAAGTCTCTGTGACTTTCCTGAAAAATTTCTTATTTCTGTAGCTACAGAGAGGGCCAAGACTTCTGAAAACCCAAACAAGCAAACTGAACTCCTAAACTTCTGGGGTATCTTTTATTGTACTTAGGGCATTAATTGGCAATGAATGAGTTTCTGACAATTGTAATGGAATTAGAGGACATTTGACTCAGTATGGAATATGGAAAACTTGAAGTAGGCTGAGAAAACTGCTCAGTTGTGAACATATGCTGCTGCTGCTGCTAAGTCACTTCAGTCGTGTCCAACTCTGTGCAACCCCATAGAGAGCAGCCCACCAGGCTCCCCTGTCCCTGGGATTCTCCAAGCAAGAATACTGGAGTGGGTTGTCATTTCCTTTTCCAATGCATGAAAGTGAAAAGTGAAAGTGAAGTCACGCAGTCCTGTCCAACTCTAGCGACCCCAAGGACTGCAGACTACCAGGCTCCTCCATCCATGGGATTTTCCAGGCAAGAATACTAGAGTGGGGTGCCATGGCCTTCTCCGCTACCTTTCCTGAAAAAGAAACTTCACTCAAAAGAGCCCAGAATTCTCAGGGTATATGTCCAGTACTAGGATTGATGGGTTATATAACAGTTTTGTCCCCAGTTTTTAAAGAAATCTCCATACTGTTCACCATAGTGGCTGCATCAATTTACATTTCCACCAACAGTGCAAGAGGATTCCTTTTCTCCACATCATATAATCTGAGAAAACCATAGTTTGAAAAGACACATATACGTAATGTTCACTACAGCACTATTACAATAGCCAGAACATGCCTAAATGCCCATCAACAGATGAATGGATAAAGAAGTTGTGGTGTGTGTGTGTGTGTGTGTGTGTGTATATATATATATGTATGTATATATGAATATTATTCAGTCATAAAAAGGAACTAATTTGAGTCATTTGAACTGAGGTGAATGAACCTGGAGCCTGTTATATAGAATGAAGTAAATCAGAAAGAGAAAAACAAATATTATATATTAACACATATATATGAAATCTAGAAAAATGGTACCGAGGAACTTATTTGCAGGCAGCAATAGGGATTTTCAGGCAAAGAATGGATTTGTTGACACAGTTGGGGAAGAAGAGAGTGGGATAAATTGGGAGAGTTAACACTGACATATATACATTACCATGTGTGAAATAAATAGCCAATGGGAAACAGCTGTATAACACAGGGAGCCCAACTCTGTGATGACCTAGAGGGGTGGGATGGTGCAGTAGGAGGAAGGCCCAAGAGTAAGGGGATATATGTATACTGATAGCTGATTCATGTCATTGTATAGCAAGAAACCAATACATCATTGTAAAGCAATCATACTCCAATTAAATTAAAATGAAAAGAACCCAGTTAGTGGAGCTCAAAGTCATGGAGAATTATTCCAAAGCCTTAAGATCATTCAAACTTCCAACATTATTCTTTATGGACTTCAGAAATTCTATAGGCCAGTGATGGACTTTAGCCTCCCATTCCCACATTTTGAACAGAAATTTCTACAGTGGCTATCCTATATGGGCCTATCATTGTATATTAGGTATATGGGTAGCAGACAGCCCATCTATTTAGTTTCATGGATCAAAAGGAATTGTGCTCAAAAATCTATAAAGAAACTACACTTGAGGAGCCTCATCCACACATTTAAAAGACTAAACGATGGATTTTGAGCTGATGTCATGAGACTATGAGCAGCCTTCAGAGTGAAAGACTGTGTCTCATATGTGGAGGGCTGGGAACTATTGGTTGGGGAGAGAGTAGAATATGGAAGGCAGCATCCAAGAGGGCTTTCAATTATTTTACCTCCTGGAATTTGCATAATCCCTTCCCCTAGTGTGTGTACTGAATTTAGTGACATATCTAACGGAGGATCCCCTGATAGCTCAAGAGGTAAAGAATCTGTCTGCAATTTGGGAGACCTGGGTTCAATCTCTGCTTCCAAAAGATCCTGTGGAGAATGGAATGGCTACCAATGTACTTGCCTGGAAAATTCCATGGACAGAGAACCCTGGCAGGCTATAAAATCTATGGGGTCGCAAAGAGTTGGACATGACTAAGGAACTAACCATTTCACATCTAATACATAAGGTTAAGTGATAATTTACTTCTGAGATTAGGTAATAAATATCTGACATACATTCTTACTCATTCTAGGTGAAGTCAGCTGCCATGTGAGATATAGAAAGGTCCACATAAAGAGGCCAATGTCCAGGGATGAATTGATGCCCTCAGCCCAACAGCCCATAGGGAACTAAAGTCTGCCAAAAATCTTGAAAGTGACTTTGGAAAAAGAAATCTACTCTAGTCAAACCTTCACAAAAGATCACAGCCCCAGTTCAGTGTTTGACTATAATCATGAGAAACTCTAAGCCAGAATTACCCATTTAAGCTGCTCCTGACTTCATGATCTGTAAGAATTATAAGATATTGGCAGTTTTAAACTGCTAAATTTTGGAGTAATTTGTAGCACAATATGTAACTAATATAGTACTGATAAAATGCATAAACAGAATTGTAAGAGATACAGACTATAGTTCTGATAAGAGCATCCCATGCTCTCTACAAAGCAAGGGAAAAATAAACCTACTAGCCTTTTCAAAAGAAGGATATCTTTTCTAGTATAGTTTGCATTTTATATGTTGTTCATTTTAGCTGATTATCTTTAGTGGATCTAATCTAACCATCACTGTAAGAATTCCACTTATTTGTTACAGTGTCTTTACTATTAGGTTCTTAGCCTCTGTTATATTCAATGCTGCAAGTACCACTTAAGAACTGAATCTTTATCAGTTGATATTCAATGCAGAGTCTATGTCTAATGTGTTCTACAAAATGCCAGCTTTCTGCTTTACTTCTTAACCTTGAAAATGACTGTGATCTGCTTGCTTGGCCCTACAGTTCCTTCTGTAACTAATCAGTCTTTCTTGAGCTCATTTTAGTCAGCCATGTCATCTCTGCATGCTGGGGTAAATGTGAGTTTTTATTCTTACTTTTCACCAGTAGTAGGAAAAGGGAGAGAAAATATGTCTGCAGTCTTACATGATTATGCAGTATTTCTTTTACTAAAAATTTATTTGATGGTAATAATCCCAGTTTATGCCTGTAGTCCCAGCATAATTGTTAGCAAACCTCTTACTCTAGAAAGTGTCTAGATATAAATGATGACTTTGGACATCTGTATTTATAATCCAAATTGTCCAGCCTAAGAGCCTATGTTAAAGGAGTACCATTTTTGTCACCAGAAAATTGTAATTGAAATTCTAGCACTATCTTTTTAAATTATTTTTGCTCTTAGGCTAATTATTTATCTGTTCTTTATCTCCCAAATTATTTTTAAAAAAAGGAATATGAACTCATAGTTTTGTTATGAGTAAACAATAAATTAATCCATGAAGGAGGACATGGCAACTCACTCCAATATTCTTGCCTGGAGAATCCCTATGGTCAGAGGAGCCTGTGGGCCATAGTCCATGGGGTCACAGAGAGTTGCACGTGACTGTAGCGACTTCACTTGCATGCATGCATTCAATAAATTAATACATGCAAAATCCTAAGAAAAGTAACTCTTATACAATAATAAGTAAATATGAATATTGTTAATTTTCTGTGTTAACTTGACTGGGTCAAGAAGTGCTCAGATATTTGGCCAAACATTATTCTGGATGCTTCTAAAAGAGTGTATTAGGATGAGATCAACATTGAAATTGATAGACTGAATAAGGCACGTTGCCCTGGAACACTGACTTCTTCCTACCTTTGGACTTGAACTTAAGGATCAGTACTTCCTGAAACTTGAGGCTGCACCCCTGCAGACAGGAACTACACAGTAGGCTCTCCTAAGACTCCAGCATGCTGACCCACCCTGTAAATCTTGGGAGTTGTTAGCCTCTATAACTGCATGAGCAATTCCTTCAAATAAATAAACAATCAAGCAAACATCTTATTGATTATGTTTCTCTGGAAAACCCTGAATAGTACAAGTATTACACAATCTATGAGAAAATTGCTTAATAACCAATTATGCATGCTAGAAATATTCTTCACTTGTTCCAACTTAGCTGCTTAAAAGTGGGGATGGGGGATTTAACACTGATCTTGAGCAAACTCATTTACAGAATATTCTGTAGAAATTGTGATTATATTAGCTTATAATGGAAAAAAAAGTAGTAAATATAATTCAGGGATTGGGTTCTCAGACTTTTTATATCATGATGAAGATGGTGACTATGACTATGGAAATCAAACAACTGTTACACTCACCATTTGCCTTAATACAAAGTTACTAAGATTTGAACCCAGGAGTGAGGTGCCTAGTACTTGCATGTTACATTGATTGCTTCAGTTGTGTCCAACTCTGTGTGACCTTGTGGATTGCAGCCCACCAGCCTCCTCTGTCCATGGGATTCTCCAGGCAAGAATACTGGAGTGGGTTGCCAGGCCCTCCTCCAGGGGATCTTCCAGACCCAGGGATCCAACCCATGTCTCTTAAGTCTCCTTCATAGGCAGCTAGTTTCTTTATCACTAGCACCACCTGGGAAACCAGGTCGTAGGAAAAAAAAAAAAAAAAGGTGTTTCTTAACATTAAAATGCAAATTATTAAAATTAAAATAATAATGAAGCACAACTGACCTATTAAAATAGCAAAACCTTTTCTTTACAAATAACAATAATTTGTTATTGAATAGTACCCTTGAAATGAATAGTTTCTTAGATTTAAAGCAATTATAACATTAAAACCAATGTACCTAGGAAAACAATCAGACATGCACACTCAACCTAATAAACAAAAAATGACTCTAGTCTTATTTAACAGGGTAAATAATTGAAAAAGCAATGGTTATTCACATTACATCACATTGTTTTAAGGCAATAGTATGTAAACACTAAAATTATGGTTATAATAATTTTATATAGTATTCCAAAGTAATGTTACTTGGCAAAAAATCAGGTGAAATATAATTACAGCCAAATTTTTAAAACTTTCTAAGGTGAAAAAATAAACACAATGTTTATTTCATTTCTGGTTAAGAAGATCATAGCTTTTTAAGATTATATTCTTTTGATATTCTTTAAAATTTTAAATACATTTTCCCAAATTCTCACCAATAAGCAGTAATACTTTAATTGTATGAGGAAAAGGAGAAACAACAGGTATTATAAGCAAAATAGACAAACAAAAACTTGATCTGTTCATTTGTTGTATATTTTATGCTCAGTGGCATGACTATAAGAAACTTAAAATCTAATTGAGATAATAAATAAAATATTTACTGAACAAAGATGAGCTTGGTATTTGGCATGTTGACTTTGAAGCACAATAAGGACACTAGGGATTAAAGCCATCTCTTGTGTTATATGAGCAGCCAGGAATTACTTGTCACTTTGAGTGCCAATTTTGCAAACAATATAACCTTTTCACCCTCAGGAGCAAAGTAAGAACTTCTATCTCCCACAGAGCAGCATTCAAAACATGAACACTGGGAGTATATGACTGAGTGACTGCCTTAAAGTCCTAGATTACAGTAAGTGTATTATTTCTGAATCTTTACAGTAATGATGCCATTTCACTGAACTTTAATATTCTTCCCTGTTTTCCTTGAATGTAAATTAATAGAAGAACAAATTCCAACAATTCCAACCTACTATATTGTTCTTAGTGAAAGTCTGTATTAAAATCACTCACAAAGGATAACCATCATTGAGTTTATATTTTTTTCCTCTAAATATCTTTCAGAGCTCTCTCTCCTTCTCTTCATTAGTTTATATTATTGGACAGTATAAAATGACTTCTTCATTAAAAAATATATAATATCTATGTATCCAGATATAGAGAGTTTTAGCCAATTTAAATTTCTTATAAAAACATAAAAGAATTATGACAATACTCCTTTTATGCATACTAATAGACAACAAAATACATTCTGATTTTGCTTTAAAAAAAAAATTCCCAAGATTATTTTCTCTTTATTTGCCAGGTCTCCAAGCAGTTCAGTTGAATTTCACTATTTCTTAATGTGTGTACATTAGTTATAGTCAGCATATAACAGAGAACTCCCAGCACAGTTAAATAAACAAATGAGGAATTTAGACATTAATTTCTTAGCCATAACAATCAGGAAGTAGATAGCATTATGTATCATTTTTCTTTTACATAAAGAGACAAAAGCATGTGTGACACCTAAAGTGAATCTTCCCCCAAAGGCCAAGCATTTCTGCTTATATCTAATTGATAAGAACTGTAATATGATTTAGCTTCATCTGTGACTCGTGGTAAAGAATTCACCTGCAATGCAGGAGCAGCAGGTGAAGAGGGTTCAATCCCTGGGTCCAGATCTTAATTAACAGGAAGCCTGAGTAAAATATCCACCTGGGTTCATCACTGCCTGATATCACCCTCATCTCAGTCTTTCAGCCTTCGAAACTGACGGAAACAAATTTTTTTTGGTTATAATTTATCCAGTCTGTACATTTTTAAAATAGCAACGCTAACAGACTAGGAAACCACCCAAAACAAAATTGAAGCTTTGTTACTGAGGAAAAAGGAGAATTGAAATTAGATATGTTAACAATCTCTATCACGTTAGCACCTTTTTTTTTTTTTAAACTATATTTTACTTTACAATACTGTATTGGTTTTGGCATACATTGACATGAATCCGCTATGGGTGTATCTGAGCTCCCAAACATGAACCCCTCTTCCACCTCCCACCCCACATCATCCCTCCAGATCATCCCCATGCACTAGCCCCAAGCATCCTG
>SJYV01005059.1:0-10071 GCA_006410875.1 Neotragus pygmaeus | reverse complement strand
ATATTACAGAATTACCAGCGCCTGGGAAAACCCACATGTCTTCAGGCTATGAGTTCCCAGGTTGGAATGATTTGGAGCCCAAGGCTCCAGTACTGTTACTGTCTACCAGTACTCAGGGCCCAGTGTAGAGACTTCAGCTGTTAAGATATTTGGAGGCTGCAGGAAGGCCCAGGTCTTTATTCTTATCTCCAGGACTTGGGGGGGGAAAGGAAGGATTCTGGATGACCTTTTTTCTAGCCAACAGTGGTGTAGACCTGTCTTTGACCTTCCTGTGATTCCATCTGCTCAATTTGGGAGAGTGCTGCCCCTGGGAACCAGGATGGACTGAGGGAAGGATGACCAGGAAAATGTGATGGTTGGGGCTGGAACATCAACGCACTTGGCTCCAAATGGAGTCACTTAGAAATATCAGCTCGACTTGATCTTTGGCAAAGATGCAACCACATCTTCTCCAGGAGCTCTGTTCTCAGAGTAGGAAGGGCTTCTACTGTAAACACCCCAAGGGCCTAGGGAACCACCTGTGCCAGGAGCCTTGCCACATGCCCCTTCCTCCTGGGAGGGGCATGGGCTGGGCTCAGGGAGCTAGTTGTTTATAAAGTGACAGAAACCCTGCCCTGAGCAGAGCACTCCAGCCACCACCACGATGAAGGGAACACTGCTTGTGGTGGCCTTGCTGGTGACCAGAGAGCTGACCTTTGAGACACATGAGGGTAGGAAGGAGGGTCCAGATGGTCCTCCTGATCCTTGCCCAGTTTCGTCTCACTGCATCCTTCCCAGTCCTGTTCAACCCGCTTTTAGGGGCAGATTCTGAGGGCAGCTGCTGATCAGTTCCCAGGAATCCTGCACAAACTTCTTGAGGCTTTCAGTCTTTGAATGGAGGGGGTGGTGTGGAGTTGGGAGGGTCATTAGCTGTGCACACCCTGGGGGATAGTTTGTTGGGTGTAGTGGTGCTCACGGGAAGGGTGGAAGCTGGCTGATATGCCTGGGGATGGTGGTCAAGGGCAGGGGAGTCTCCAGACCTCACCCCTCTTGCTGCTCCCTCTGCTGGGAGTGCCTAATATGGAAGGTTTTCTGTCTGGGATGTAAGCAGTCCTGGGTGAGGGCAGGTCTGGAAACTTTGGGAAGTGAGTCTGGAAGCTTTGGAAGTGTGAATTCCTATTAAGTGGTGGGAAACAGAAACCTCCTACTCTGGTTATTCTTTTGATGAGGTGTTTTTTGTCTGTGCCTTCAGCCAAAGCCTGCCCTATGTTTAGTGCAGCATTTATCTCAATGGCCCTTGGAAGCAAAACATTGTTGAACTCAACGCTCAGTTTGGTCGATGCTACTGATGCAGAAAATGAAGCTATAGGAAGAATCCAGGATTGCTTCAATGAGGCGGGATTTGATGACAAACTGTTGAATATAGAAAGCATGGTAATTTTCTCCCTTCACCCCTACCCTGCCCTGCCCACTAACATGCGTAGTGCAGTATGCCACATGGTAATAGATCGTGCAGTCGTGGGATATGTGGCAGACAAAGAAGCACATAAGCCTTTGCTCCACCCTGCAGCACCTGTAATATGCAAGGACAGTCCACCTGCATGTCCAGCCTCTTCTGCTACCGAATATGCCTGTGTTATGCCAGTCAGCTCGCACACAATAGGGGACTGGCATCAGTGCATAGGTCAAGTGTGTTAACTCATGTTTTTTTCCTTAGTGTGAGGAGCTAGCATTGGAAGAGTGGAGTTTTATTCTTGGCAGGAAAGGAAGCATTCAGCTCCCACACCTGAAGGAGTAATATCAGCAATATCAGGAATATTGTAAAGGAGCCCCTACCTTAAGAATCTCTTTCCAGGATGAGATTTTCTAGGTTTATGACTTATCACCACTTCATCTTTTTCCCACTCTGATGGCCATTGCTCTGGCTCAGAACCCCATTTCCACCGAGATGATCTCAGTGCCTACAAGCCTGATTTTCCACTGTGGTGTTTTGGTGCCTGAAACTACTAAGGAGGCTTCTAGGTCTTTGTGGCTGCTCACCTGAGCTAGCAATGTATCTCCTGAAGTATTCTTTTTCCCCCTCTTTGTTCTTTTCATAAGTTTTGGAGATTTTAAATAGTCTGTCTCAGCATATTTTCCTCAAGTTGTTGATTTTTTTGAAATGAGAGGTTTTCCAGGAACAGTTTCATGCACTAATATGAGCACACAGGGCACATGGGGTTGTTGACAACACCTGCATGCACAGCCCGTCCACCCAGCACACCTGAAAGAAGAGGATCAGGTGCAGGAGGTGTGGCCCAAACCCAGACTCGAGCACCTTGCTCCTCCTCAGGACCAGCCCCTGCTGTGCCCTCCTGACCCTTGTTATCTCCTCCCCTCCCTGGCATAGTTGGTGGCTCTGTCTCCCTCCTGACACCTGTGCCTGGGCTATAAGGGAGCCATTCTCCCCCTGGTGTCTGCTGGCAGCTCCCTCTCCAGTGGTGGGTCTGTGGGCAGAGGTTCTTGCTGGGGATGGGGCTCAATCTATGAGGGTGAGGTGATCCTGGGGAGACAGGCCAGCTGTGGGCTCAGGTCCTGTTTTCCCTCCTTCTCCTCTCTCCTAGATTTCCATCATCTTGAGTGAGGATTGCAACAACTATGTATTGTCCTCAGTGGTGGATACTGTTTTAGGAGTAATTCTCAGTCTGACATCTTTGGCGAGATAATCTTTGCCAGGAATGCCTGGTCGGCGCTTGATCTACCCGCCTTATTCTCCTTCTCAACTAAAGCTGGAATCCAGACACCTGTTTCCCATAATATGGTCTCTGTCAGGCTGACTCTAATAAAATAACTGCAGCTTTGCTCAGTGTGCCCAGTGTGTGTGTGCTGTGGGAACGATGTGAGGCAGGAGAGCTTGGGAGATGGTGAGGAGAAGTGACACGTGGTCATTGAGGGCATGGGGACCAGGGTCCGAGAACGAGGAAAAATTTGGGACTGTGGACAGGTGTGTTGTAACTTTCTCGTCATTCTGTCATCTGCTAAACTTGGATTCTGTGTCAAGATTAAGCAGAGTAACATACATATTACTCCTGACTTCCAGTTAGGGTTAAATGAATAATTGTTTTTAACATTGGAGGGATAAAAGTGTTATCTGCAGGCACTGATAGCATGTCTCCCATTCTGGCCCTTAGCACAGTGACACATCCTTTTGTCCTTTTAATGTTTCTCTGGTTATTGATGGGTGACTAGGGCATGACTTAAGCAGGTCTGTCACAGATCCTCTCTTTCTCCCAGTGGCATTTGCCATTTTTTTTTGCTTCTTAGGTGGATGTCTTCTGAGGATCCTGACATTTCACTGGGCACACTAAGTACCACTGCTGTTTGTGGTCCTACCATGGGGGCCAGGACCTCCATGAAGTCTTAGAACAGTAAGATGGGAGTGGATGGAAGAGCTACCCCAGTGGGAATGTTGTTACTGTGGAAACAGCTCATGCTGTGAAGTGTGAATTGCAGGATGTGCCACATGGGCACATGTCCTGAAGCCTCTAGCCTACTTTTAAAACCATGAATGGGTAGTTGTATTACTAGTAGGAGACTTTTGAGGCTACATGGAAAGCACTAGCTTTTATCTCTGTTTCCTGTCAGTCTGTAGTCAGACTGTATTCAGCGTGACCCACATGAAGAGTGGCATAAGTGGTAAAATCATTCTACCTTGTAGCCAGGCAGGCACAAGGTCACATTGGTATCTGCTAGACTTCATATTAAGTGTTCAAGTTATACTGCTGCTGCTGCTGCTGCTGCTAAGTTGCTTCAATCGTGTCTGACTCTGTGCTACCCCATATACGGCAGCCTACCAGCCTCCCCCGTCCCTGGGATTCTCCAGGCAAGAACACTGGAGTGGGTTGCCATTTCCTNCCAGGCTTCTCCGTCCATGGGATTTTCCAGGCAAGAGTACTGGAGTGGGGTGCCATTAAAGAGGTCTAAACTTTTGTTGAAAAGTACAAAATAAAATTTGAACAGATTAAGGGCTAAATCATATTCTTGTATGAGATTGACATTGTATAAATGTCAACTATTCCCAAACCCATGTAAATTTTGTAATGTAGATTGACTTAAGTTTACCCCCCACCCCCACCCCAAACTGCTTTCTTGATGTCAGTGAAGGAATTTGAGCAAAACAGGAACTTTAAGGAGGATTTGTTCTCACCAGGTATTGCAACAGAAATTTATATCTCCATAAATAGTCTAGTTTTAATGGAGGAATAGGTACCTGGTCTTGGTAACAGAAAAGACATAGATAAGAGTCAAAGGTAGTTTAAGATATAATAATAACAGTTTTATTGAATCATGAAGAAGGAATGGATATTTTAAAAAATGGCAAATGAGAAAAGTGACCAAACGTTAAAATAATCTAGATGAATTTGTCAAGCCTTTTCCTGTGGATTTATGTGGAATAATGATTATTGGGGCTTCCTTGATAGCTCAGCTGTTAAAGAATCCCCCTACAATGCAGGAGACCCTTGTTCAATTCCTGGGTCAGGAAGATCCCCTGGAGAAGGGATAGGCTACCCACTCCAGTATTCTTGGGCTTCCCTGATGGCTCAGTCAGTGAAGAATCTGCCTGCAATGCGAGAGACCTGAGTTTGATCCCTGGGTTAGGAAGATCTACTCCAGTGTCCTTGCCTGGAGATTCCCCATGGACAGAGGAGCCTGATGGACTGCAGTCCATGGGGGTCACAAAGAATTGGACTTGACTGAGCGACTAAGCACAATGATTTAATTACCATAGTTCTAATGTTTAATTATTCATTTGTCACAACTCATTCTCCTCCACCCCACCCCCAGTTACTCTTTTAGTTTGACTTTCATGACATCACAGTTTTCTTGTTTTTCTCCTGTTTTACTTGAAGATCCCTCTCAGATTGAAACTGTTTACCACAGATTGGGACTTGAACCTACCTGGCTGGGACTTGAACCCAGGCAAAACCGACAGTACCTGGTTTCAGGACCTAGTAAGTTCAGGTTCTTGATGTCTCATTGCAGAAAGAATTCAGTGAGAGACAAAGTGATAGATAAGAAGTGGATTTCTTCAGATACAGAGAGAAGCATACTCCACAGACACAGTGTGGGCCATCGTAGAGGGCGAAAAGTGAAAGTGAAGTCACTCAGTCGTGTCTGACTCTTTGCGACCCGGTGGACTGTAGCCCACCAGGCTCCTCTGTCCATGGGATTCTCCAGGCAAGAGTACTGGAGTGGGTTGCCATTTCCTTCTCCAGGGGATCTTTCCGACCCAGGGACAGAACCCAGGTCTCCTGCATTTTTGACAGATGCTTTAGAGGGCGAATGCCACCCTGAAATTTGGCATGGTGTTTTTTTTGGCTGGATAATTTCATATGCTACTGAATGTAAGGATTATCCCAGCTGTTTTTGGGAACGGGCAGAGATTTCCAGGATTTGGGCCTCTGCCCACTCCTTGGTCTTTTAATAGTGTCATGGCACTGTCATGGCACCTCTGGTTGTGTCATTTCACTTGTTGATTGAGGACCAAGGTCTCATCTTGTCTGCTATCTTGGTTCCATTTGATTCCAGTAGGTTTTATGTTGTGTCCTTGGGCTGTGTCATTCTTTCAAAAGTTGTGCCCTGCCCCTCTCCCTCCTGTTAAAAGATCTTTAGGGTTGTATCCTATAGCAGAGAGCATCCTCTTTCAGTGTCTTTCCTTTCTTAAGTATGTTCACTTACTTAATGATCCATCCAGCTTCATTTTAACTTTGTTTATAGTTTTTGACAGTAAATCTCCACGCCCACTTTTATTGCAACATACAAATGTGTCTCTCACTTAATATTTGTTAATGAATATTTTTTTAAAAAGCTCTAAAATTTTTGTGAGGTGCAAATAACATTAAATAAATGAACAGATTATTCAAAGGGAATTTTCAACCAAATAAAAGTGTAATTTTTCTCTTACAAATGGCAATTAGTTAATGGCACCCCACTCCAGTACTCTTGCCTGGAAAATCCCATGGATGGAGGAGCCTGGTAGGCTGTAGTCCATGAGGTCGCTAAGAGTCAAACACAACTGAGCGACTTCACTTCGACTTTTCATTTTATGGATTGGAGAAGGAAATGGCAATCCACTCCAGTATTCTTGCCTGGGGAATCCCAGAGATGGGGGAGCCTGGTGGGCTGCCTTCTATGGGGCACAGAATCGGACACAATTGCAGCAACTTAGCAGCAGCAACAGCAGCAGTGAAAATCACTACAGGATTTTTCAAGGTATTTTATTCTTATATAATTGGTATTACAGTAATCACATGATCCAGAAATCTCCTCTTTAGGTTTACACTCAAAAGAAATGAAAATTTAAATAAGTTCAAATAAAAATCCTGCCCACTCATGTTTCTTGCAGTTTTATTCAGCTCTGTTTATCAAAACTGTCCTTCAGCCAGTGAATAGATACACAAAGCTTGCCACATTCCTACAGTTGAATGCTACTCAGCATTTAAAATTGTGGGGAGAAATAACAATCTCAGATATGCAGAAGTTATCACTCTAATGGCAGAAAATGAAGAGGAATTAAAGACCCTCTTGATGAGGGTGAAAGAGGAGAGTGAGAAAGCTGGCTTAAAACTGAACATTCAAAAAAACTAAGGTATTGACAGCTGCTCCCATCACTTCATGGCAAACAGATGGGGAAAAGTGAAAACAGTGACAGATTTCATTTTCTTATGCTCCAAAATCCCTGTGGAGGTTGACTGAAGCTATGAAATTAAAAGACATTTCTCCAGGCTTCTAGTTCAAGATGGCAAAGTAGAAGGATATGCACTCATCTCTTCCTGCAAGAGCATCAAAATTGCAACTAGCTATTGAATAACCATCTACAAGAAGATGCTGGAACACACTAATAAAAGATACTGCATGTCCAAAGACAAAGAAGACACCACAACAAGATGGTAGAAGGGGCTTGGTCACGATAAAATCAAATCCCATACCCACCAGATGGGTGACCCACAAACTAGAGAACAATAATACCAAAGAAATTCTCCCACTGTTGTGAAAGTTTTGAACCCCATGTCAGTCTTCCCATCCTTGGTATCTGACAGTGAGACTAAGAATCCCCAGGGAATCTGACCTTGAAGGCCAACGGGGTTTGATTACAGGACTTCCAGAAGACTGGAAGAAACAAAGACTCCAGTCTTGGAGGGCACAAACAAAATCTTGCACATGCCAAGACCCAGAGCAAAAGAGCAGTTACCCCACAGGAGACAGAACCAAAACTACTTTCTAGTGTTGAAGGGCCTCCTCTGGAGGTGTGGATCAGCAGGGGCTCACCACAAGGGCACTGGTAGCAGCAATCTGGGAAGGTCCTCCTTGGCATAAGCCCCCTTGGAGATGGCCATTAACCCTACCATAGAGCCCATAGATGCCAGGACTGGGTCACCTCAGGCCAAACAACTACCTGAGAGGGAGCACAATCCCACCCATAAGCAGATAATTGGATTAAAGCTTTATTGAGCCCCTTGAAATCCTCCTGCTTTCTGTAGCAACAGGATTAATTTATTTTTGGAAATCAAGTACAGTATTAAAAGGAAAACAAATCACACTGCATTACTGGAAGCTATTTCTGCTAATTTTATTACAGTTTAAAATTTATGGTTTGATTTGAATACTATTGTGGGAGAAGCTGTGAGTTGGGAAGATAATGCTGACTTAATTGATAACTTAAAAGAAACCCAGAGTATCTGCACTGAAAGAGTGGAGCAAGCCTTCACAGCAATTGATCATGGAGATTACTATTTGGAAGGTTACCGAACAATGTATACAAAGACTTAGCCTGGAAGCATGGAAACATACACTTGTCAGCACCTTGCATTTATTCTGAAGTTATGGAAGCATTGAAATTTCAACCAGGATTGTATTTTCCTAATCTGGAAAGTGGAACTGGATATTTAAGTTCAATCATGGGCTTAATTTTAGATAATTTTATTTTTGTAAAATTCTATTTTAAAAAGGAAAACAAAAAAACAAAAAACATGGTACAGAAAGTTAATCAGGATGAAAAATCAGAAAGTTGTCCCAGATGAAGGGACAAGATAAACCCCCAGAAAAACAGCTAAATGAAGTGGAGATAGGTAACTTTTCAGAAAGAGAATTCAGAATAATGATAGTGAAAATGATCCAGGATCTTGGGGAATCAATGGAGAAGATGTAAGAAATGTTTACCACAACCTGGAAGAACTAGAACTAAAGAACAGAGATGAACAACACACTAGATGGGATCAATAGCAGAATAATTGAGGAAGAAGAATGGATAAATGACTCAGAAGACAGAATGCTGAAAATCACTGCCACAGAATGTAATATAAAAAATGAAATGAAGACAGCATAAGAGACATCTGGAACAGCATTAAACACACCAACATTCGCATTATAGAGGTCCCAGAAGGAAGAGAAAGAGAGAAAGCATCTGAGAAAATATTTGAAGAGATAATAGCTGAAAACTTCCCTAATATGGGAAGGGAAATAGTCAACCAGGTCCTGGAAGCATAGAGAGACCCAGGCAGGATAAACCCAAGGAGGAACACACCAAGTCACATAGTGATAAAACTGACAAAAAGACAAAATATTAAAAGCAACAAGGGAAAAATGACAAATAACGTATAAGGGAATTCCATCAGGCTATCAGACAATTTCTCAACATAAATTCTATAAGCCAGTAGAGAATGGCATGATATATTCAAAGTAAGGAGGAACCTAAAACCAAAAATACTCTACCCAGCAAGACTCTCCTTCAGATTTGATGGAGAAATCAAAAGTTTTCCAGACAAGCAAAAGTTAAGAGAATTCAGCACCACCAAAGAGGTTTTACAATAAATGCGAAAGGGACTCTCTAGGCAAGAAACACAAGAGAAGGAAAAGACCTAAAGAAAATAAACCCAAAACAATTAAGAAAGCAGTAATATGATCATCAGTTCAGTTAAAGGCTTTGGCATAGTCAATAAAAGCAGAAATAGATGTGTTTTTCTGGAACCCTCTTGCTTTTTCGATGACCCAGCAGATGTTGGCAATTTGATCTCTGGNAGATGTTCAAGCTGGATTTAGAAAAGGCAGAGGAACCAGAGACCAAATTGCCAACATCTGCTGGATCATCAAAAAACAAGAGAGTTCCATAAAACCGTCTACTTCTGCTTTATTGACTATGCCAGAGCCTTTTACTGTGTTGATCACAAGAAACTGTGGAAACAAACAGCATGAGATGGTTGGATAGCATCATTGACACAGTGGGCTTGAGTCTGAGCAAAGGTTGATAGTTAAGGACAGTTCATGGGGGAGGGGGGATGTGAATTATCCAACACGACTTAGCAACTGAAAAACAACAATCCTTAAATAACTACTGTTAATGGATTATGATTGTTTTCGTTATAACCAAAAAGACATAATGCTAATATAATGAAAAGAAATATGTAAGGCCATGTAGTAAATCTTCTGAATTAGTGATGTGTTGTATGTGCTAAGTCGGTTTAGTCATGTCTGACTCTTTGCGACACTACGGACTGTAGCCACCAGGTTCCTCTCGCCATAGTGATTCTCAGGCAAGAACAGTGAAGTGGANAAAGAGTTGACTCACTGGAAAAAAACTCTGGGAGACATTGGGGGCAGAAGGAGAAGGGGAGGACAGAGGATGAGATGGCTGGATGTCATCACCAACTCGCTGGGCGTGAGTCTGAGTGAACTCCAGAAGATGGTGATGGATAGGGAGTCCTGGCATGATGCGATTCATTCGCAAAGAGTCGGACACAACTGAGAGATCAAACTGAGCTGAACTGAACAGAAATCCTATCAACTGCTGCTTGAGGAGTTATCCTTTGGAAGGGATTAGATGTAGGGATTGTTTTTAAAGATTACAATTTACTAGGCAATAGCTTTTATGAGCATTTATATAGATATGTTTTCTAATTTACTCTCAAATCAATCTCTACATTAAGACAAAAAGTATTGGGAAAATTAATTGAAAATGAGAACAATGGTTTTAATGGGTTACACCATGTCAATTATCTAGTAGAATGAGCTTGTCATGCTTGATTCAACTTGCAGATTTACATTTTCTTTTTTTTT
>SJYV01005054.1:0-36659 GCA_006410875.1 Neotragus pygmaeus | reverse complement strand
CTGGTGGGCTACAGTCCACGGGGTCACAAAGAGTCAGACACGACTGAGTGACTTCACTCACTCACTTGATCCAGGACCCAGACTGTTCTTCCAGAGAGTTCCTTAAAGCTCAGAATGGATTGCTTTCTCTGTTGGCCCCATGATCTGCGTGACTTGATTCATCCTTTGGCAGAGATGGTGAGCTGTCCATCAAAATCCACGCTCCTCTTTCATAGTATAGCTGCTGCTGCTGCTACTGCTAAGTCGCTTCAGTCGTATCCGACTCTGTGCGACCCCATGAATCGCAGCACACCAGGCCTCCCTGTCCATCACCAACTCCCGGAGTTAAGCCACTGGCCAATCAAGAATCCCTGCCTTGGTGTGTTAAAAGAGTAAGAAATAGATTTCTAAGATATTTAGACCATTATGCTTTGGGGGTCTATTTGTCATTGCTTTTCAGGCCACTTTTTATGATATGTATCCCTCTGCTTGGCCCTCGACCTGAATCGGATTGCACAAGGTGCTGACTAAACTGGTGTGAAAACCTCCAGTATTCCCTGCGTCTCACTGCCCTTGGCTGGCTCCAGCCCTCGTCCTGGTCCAGGCTGTCTGCTTGCTCCAGAGTCTGGCTGACTCAGCTGGCCTGGGCCACCACCCATCCACTGTCGATGAGTGCCTGGCTCACAGAAAAATGCATGTTTATTCCCCCAAAACATAGGGTTCTTTTTTTTTTTTTCAGCAAAGGTGGTGCAGCAATATATTTGGAGAAGCAAGCACCCAGGCCTCTGGTTCCTGGGACACAGCCAGGGAACACACGTCTTCAGGCTCAGCTCTCTGATCCAGAGCTGCCAGCACTGGGAGCAGAGGCGGCCCAGGCTGATGGGGGGAAGGGAGGAGACCAGAGGTGACAACTCTCTCAGAAAGCAATTACGCGATTCTGGGTGGCCTCAGGGACAGCCTCAACTTTTTTGGACTTTCCCCCCAAGGGAGGCTGAGGCGTGGGGGAGGAGAGCCTCTGTACCTGCAGCTCTTGAAGGCTCCACTTAGTGATATGGCGGGCAGAAGGCTCCGAGCAGTCTTGGCAGAAAGGCAGCCCTGCCCTGCCCGCTGCCGGGGGTGCCCTCTCCTGCGCCCGCGGCAGTCTCTGGTGTAAAGAACCCATCCTCGTGTCTGTAGCAGCCGTGTGGGGAGCCCGGAAAGGGGCTGGAGTGGGGACCAAGATCAAGAGCCCCACCTGGCTGTCCATACCTGGAGTACAGCTCCGGGTTTCCAGCCTCAGCAGAGAGAGGACAGGCTTGACTGTAGATGGTCAAGCCGCCTAGAACAGGTCCAACGGGCCCCGGGCAGGCTCCGGTGGTGGCTCACGAATACCACAGCCCAGCTCCAACTGGAATCAGGATGCCCTGGAGGGCCTGGACTTACACGACATCCCCTTGTTCAGACGGCTTCAGGAAGATGCCTCTGCCTCAGCAATTTCCAGGGCAAATTTGCTTTTGATTGAAGCCTGGAAGAAATAGTGGCAGACTCCCCAGGGCCCAGCAATCTAGCCACTGGCTCCTGCTGGTTTTTCTAGTCTGTGAGCAAAAATCCAACCGATCGCCTAGGCTGTCTCGGAGGTTGCTGTGCCTCAGTTGCTTGCCCGCTCAGTTGTGTTCGACTCTTTCTGACCCCATGGACTGCAGCCCGCCAGCCACCTCTGTCTGTGGGGATTCTCCAGGCCAGAACACTGGAGTAGGTAGCCTATCCCTTCTCCAGGGGATCTTCCGAACCCAAGATTCTCTCCTGCATTGCAGGAGGATTCTTTACTAGCTGAGTTAATGACAATAAGCTGACCTGGGCTGTCCCACAGATGCCCAGAACCCACTCAAAGAGGGTCAGCGAGGGTCCCTAGGCCTCCCCATACATCTAAGTGGCCGCACAAGAGCCCTGAATCCTCCGTGTGTAGCCAAGGGGGCACCCCTGCTTCCCATCCGGGCAGATCTCAGCACTAACCCTGCAGTGATGATGAGCTGAGGAACCGATGGTGAGCGCATCTCATTCAGGATGTATCTGCAGAGATTTCATTTCTTTCTTCTTTTTTAATTTCTGGCCACACAGCATGCAACATCTTAGTTTCTTGACCAAGGATTGAACCTGCACTCTCTGACGCAGAAGCCTGGAGTCTTAACCACTTGGCCACCAGGGAGGTCCCCATCTAGAGATTAAAGTGAAAGTCTTTTCCCAACATCCCCCCGATTCCTTCACCACGGCTCACCACCCTTTCTGCCCCAAATTCTTTCCAACAACTTAAATCCTTTCTTCTCCATACCCAGCGTGGTTCCTCTCATTCTGTCACTTGTAACTTAGGACTTGGCTCACATTAGTTCCTTCCAAACGTCCCCTTTCTGAATCTAGCTGGGTCCTCTGCATGCCCAGTTGGCACACACATCTGACCGGATCCCCATCTCCAAACCCCATCTCTCCCAGGGGACCCAGGGGTCTGCAGTTTGGCTGGTGCAATAATCCAGTGCATGCTGCTGGGCAGCCAGAGCCCAAGGTCCTCCCAGGACTGGAGGCTCAGATGGCTCCCGGAGCAGAATAACCTGAGCCGGCTGCCCTTTCCCTCTCGTGAGTGACTCAGCAGGAAGCTGGCCGACAGAAAACAAACCAAGTCCTGGGTCTTGCAGAAGCGATAGCGAGCAAGGCCAAAGCCTTAGGCTGCTCGGGGAGAGGTACTGAGGCTGGCAGCAGAGCTGGACGCCGAAAAGATGCTCAACCTCACTTAGAACAAGAGTCAAGTGAAACCTGTACCCAGGTCCCATTTTCCACCAAGCTGACTGGCAAACATCAAAGCTTTGATCACGCACTGAGTTGGCAAGGGTGGAGAAAGGCGTTCTCATGCTTTGCTAGCAGAATTGTAACCCATACAATGTCCCTGGAGAGTAACTTGGCACTCTCTACTAAATGCACAAATTCCTTGACCCAGCAATTCCACTTCTGGACATACACCTTCTAGTTATCCCTGCACATGGGTGAAGCGACAGGTGGCATTGCTTACAAGAATGACAAGACGTGGAGGTGTTCTCCATAGGTCCACCCTCATGGTATGCCCAGGTGTTGGAATACAGCACCCCAACAAAGAATCAGAACCATGGATGGATGGATACGGAAACACAGCTCAGACACATTGTAATGTGGGAAGACAGGAAAAGCAAAGCAGAAGAACAGCTTATGGGGTTCACTGGTTTCCAGTCTCGATGAATGAAGCAAACAGCATGCTACCATTCAGGTGAAAAAGGGCGAGAAAAAAACCACATATCTGCTTGTCTGGTTGAATGTGCCGAAGAATCTCTGGATGGATACCCAAGAAACTGGTTTTGTTGGTATCTTTAGGAACAAGAATTTTCATTAGACACTGGTTTATAACTTTAACCTTGTGAACTGTGTGAATAGATTACATATTGAGAAAGAAAATACGGCTTTCAGAACATGTGCTCCCCACCTCCATAATGGAAAGGACTAACTCCCAGGGCATGGGAGGCAAGTACTAGCTCCTGGATAACACGAGGTGATGGAGCTCTTACATTCACATGGTGCGTTACGTTCTAGTTTTTAAAAAATCCTTTGTCCATGCTGCAGGGCCTGTGGGATCCTAGTTCCCTGGCCAGGGAACAAACCCACACCCCCTGCAGTGAAAGCGCAGCGTCTCACCCACTGGGGCGCCCAGGAAGCGCTGTGTTCACTCTCTGACAGCAAGTGATTGCAGCGCTTCTGACTTACCCCTTGCAAACATGTTTTCCATCAAGGGTAAATAGCTCTGATGAAAGGTCGTCTTTCCCTCTATAGGCAGAGAGGAGATCTGCGTGGCCTTCTTCCGTAATTGTCAAGTCTGTGCCCACTGCCCTCCAATTCCCTGCTTTCTAGAACAGACAAAGCTGTGACTCAACACGGAAGCTAAGAGCAGAGCTGAAGTAGAAGTGGATTCTGCCGCTCCCGCTGGTCTGTCCAGAGCCTGGAGCTGGGACCACCCTCTCCCCACGGCCTACCTGGACCGGAGACCTCGCTGTCCTTCAGCCCCATCCACTCCCAGGCCCTCTGCTCTTGATGCTAGACCTGGGCCCTCACGTTGCTCCCCTGTAAACTGGCAACTTCGCTCTCAGACCTGCCCAGCTCGTGGAATTGTGACGAGGCTCCAATGAGCAAGCACAGAAAACATTTGGACAGATACAGCCCAGACTGGCTTCGGTGGGGAGTGGCAGGGGCCAGTGGAGAAGAGGGGTCAGAGGACATGTCTTATCTTCAGCCAACTCTGATCTTATTTCGAATGTTGTAACAAGTATGAATTCCTTTTCGTGACTGAATAAAAGTTTGTAAAGGTTCACAGTAACTAAATACGGTAAATGTATTTTGGGGTCTTCGAAAAATTTCCAGCCCTGTTAATCTCTCTTATGCCTGTGTGTGGGTCATTGGCCCAGCTGTGGATGCTTTTAGTCCGAGGATACCAATGAAATCAGCTGGGATGGGGACCTGGGTTCCAGGGGAGGTGGGAGACAGAAGCATGGGGTGACTCCAGGTGGTTGGCTGGCTCCTCCATTCCCCGCCCCAATCCCCCACGTATGAGACATATGCTTCTCCCTTGCTCTCTGGCCAGACCAGCTTGCAGGAAGGAGCCGTGGTATCAGGGAGAGGGGTGCTGCAGAACAGAGTGGAGTCAGCACAGAACACGTTGTTTAAAAATCAGTCGCCAGGGCAGCAGCCCACCAGAGCAGGAGGGCCGGGCGCCGGGGCCATCATCCCAAGAAGCCAGCCTGCAGCTGGAGGTTCTGGGCATTCTGACAGCTCGGCAGACACGGGGGCCAGCCTTGGCTGACTGTATTCAGTGCCCAGGGGCGCAGTGTGGGCTGGCACACCTTTACCAGGCGGCGAGGAGGAATGGGGCTGTGCACACTTGTACTTGTTTATTTGCTGTTTAGAGCTCCTTTCACATGGGTGGGGGTGCAGACTTCCCCACGGGGTTGGAGTCTGCCCAGGACAAGCCCTCCCTTGCTCACAGCCCCTCCCAGGTCTGGGAAAGCGGCTGGGGGCACAGTCCATGGAGGAGAACCAGGAGACCTCAGGAGCAAGAAAAAGGACCAAATAAGGAGACCGCTGTTGTTCCTAACAGGGGGTGTCCACACTCACCGTCATTTTCCCATGATGGGAGGGCGGGTCCCCGGGATGACTCTCAAGAAGGGGGAGGTGGGACGGCGGAGATCCGGAGCCCCTGAGTACACCAGGTCACAGCTGAGCTCACGTTACAGCGGTTCTCACCCTTCTGGAATTTACCTCCTGCCCCCAGGCTCCGGCCACAGTTATTTTGGGGCAAGGGGCCGGAAATTCTTCGTGTGCTGGGAACAAGTTCTGTCTTTTCCTCCTGAGCTGGCCAGGACTTGGTGGACCGAGGGAACCGGTGGGTCTCTGCTGGGGGCGGCAGCTGCCCCGTGGCTAATGGCAGCCTGAGGGCAGGAGTGGAAAATGACCCGGGTCCTGAGTCAGCGCTGCTGAGAGACCTCGACCCACTCTCCCCCTGAACACATCTAGTTCATCAGATTGGAGAAACACCACACACCCCCTCCGACAGACAGGCTCCTACTCAAAACATGAATCTCCTCTAGCAGCCCAGACAGAGATCATCACGCAGAGGGCAGGGTGAGGCCTTCCCTAATTCAGAGCCCAGTGGGTTTTTTGGGGGGTTTTTTTTTGGTAAAAGGCCAAAGAGCACAGATTTTTGACTTAAAAAAAAAATGATTTCTTCTAATTGGCTGTGCCGGGTCTTAGTTTCAGCATTCAGGACCTTTAGTTGCAGCATGTGGGATCTAGTTCCTGACCAGGGATCGAACCCAGGCCCATTGGGGGCTCAGAGTCTTAGCCTCTGAACCGCCAGGGAAGTCCCAAAGGTTTTTGACTTTTCGGCTTTATGGTCTCCATCACTGCAATGCAGCATGAACGTAGACAGACAATATACCGACACATGGCCGTGGCTGTGTTCCAATAAAACTTTATTTATAAAAACAGGCAGAGGACCAGCCTTTGGCCTGTATGTACTGACCCCTGTTGTAATTCACCAGACTCCTGCCCAGGCAGGTCAGAGCAGCCTTTAGGACCAGCCGTCCTCCCTAAACCCTGGACCTGCAGTAGCTGTCCTGAATTCCTCCAGGGCCTGACTGTCCCTCATTGCAGACAGGACAGTTTGGGGGTTTTTAATACTTATTTACTTGACTGTGCCCGGTCTTAGTGGCAGCATGCAGGACCTTTAGTCGTGGCACGCAAACTCTTGGTTGCAGCATGTGGGATCTAGTCCGGCACTGTGTGCTGAGTCCTAGCCCCTGGACTACAAGGGGCGTCCCGAGGAAAGTGTGTGTCGGGGGAGAGGAAGCAGACTTTCGCTGAACTGAGCCCCCCACGCCGACCCTGGGAAATCTGCTCAGTTTAATTCGACCTGATCAGATGCCTCCCCTGTGAACACATATTTGTAGCTCTATAAATCTCCAAGGTAGGCCACTTAAAAGGATGAACATGGAGTGGCCCATCTGCAGGGGGATGTGAGTCTACAGAAAAAGCGGGAAGCCTGGGGAGAGGCCACGGGGCTTAGGATCAGTTTGTGCTGGGAGAAAAATGGGTTCAAGTCTCCGAGTTGATGTCACTTACTAACCAAACGACCTTGGGCAAGTTACTTAATCTCTCTAAGCTTTATAATTTCTTTGCTTTATGAAACAGAGATAAAAATAGTCCTTGGTTCCGGGAGCCCTGAGGTTTGGATCAGATTACCCATGTAAAGCATTTAACACCTAATACGTTTGGGGGGCAGGGCTGCGACTGTGACTATGACTGTACCCAGATCTCCTGCACTGGAAGGTGGGTTCTTAACCTACTGGACCACCAGGGAAGTCCCTCTGTGAGGCAGCTCTTATTATTGCCACGTTACAGGTGAGGAAACTGAGGTTCAGAGAAGCAATGTCTCCCCCAGGGCATACAAAGTTAGTTACAGTCAAAAGGGAAGGGTGAAAAAAAACCTGAAAAAATAAAAGGTATATATGTAGAATAACCGACTCACTGGGCTGAACGCCTGGAAGCTAAAACAACGCTGGGAACGGACTCTACTTTTCTGTGCATGCTCAGTCGCTCAGTCGTGTCTGACTCTTTGCAACCCCGTGGTTCATAGCCCGCCAGGCTCCTCCGTCCATGGGATTTCGCAGGCAAGAATACTGGAGTGGGTTGCCATTTCCTTCTCTAGGGGATCTGCCCGACCCAGGAATCGAACTTGTGTCTGCTACACTGGCAGGCAGATCCTCTACCACTGAGCCACCAGGGAAGCCCAAAGACCTTCATTGCTTTGAGCCGCATCATTCACTCTAAGACCATGAGGCCCAGGCTACATCAAGTCTCTGGGTTCCCCTTCGCACAGTTCTTGAGGTGGTAGCCTGCTGTGCTCTATCCTCTCCTGGCAGAGGATTAAAGCCGTCCTCCTGTTTCTTCCAAACTCTGTCTCGTGTTTTTTATTCGCTGGGCAGAGAGAGCGGAGATTTTGGCGGCAACCAAAGGGCACAGGATGGGAGAAATCTGCAGGTGGACGAGCGCGGGTTTGGAAAGCCGGGGGATGTCACAGAGTTTAACAGGAGCCACTGCAAGGACTGGGAACAGGGGTGTAGCCAGAAAATAAGTGGGAGGAGAGGCTGGCCGAGCAAGGCTCCATTGCCTGAGAACTGCAGACACACGGGGCCTGGTGACACGCTCTTTACTGAAGAGAGATCGGCCACCGATGACGCAGTTGGTCAGCTTCTCCCTTCCACTTCAAGCGGCCCTCCCCACCCCCACACAGGGGCTTTGCCTGCACAGCTGTCCAGCGGACAATCAGAAGCCACCCCAGGAAGCCATTCAACTGCCAGGTCAGGGGTGTGCTCAGACGAGGGCGTGCGGCCAGGCTGGATGGTGGCCACATACAGGCCTCTGAGCTGTGGCTCTGACCTTGGTGTCCAGGGCCGAGCTCTACAGGATTCCCGTGGCCCGGGGCAAGCCAGCAGCACCTGCGGGACAGGTGCAGGGGCCTTAGGCTGCCCAGTAGGTGCTCCATGGAGAGGTCTCTCCCCTTCCCCTCACACTCCTCCAAGTTGTCATAGCAACAGCCGGTGAAGCCACGCAGCTCAGGAGTCTCAGTTGTGAGGACTGCCCTTTATTCTGGGTGGTAGCTTGTGTCAGAGACGGTGGCTCTCAATTCCCGCCCTCCTTGTGCGTACACACCGCTCCCCTCTCGAGAGCTAGAGTCCATTTCTCCACCTGCTTGTAGCCATGCTGCCTTGTGGCTGCTTTGACTGAGAGGATATGGCACAAGTGATGCTGAGCCAGCTCTCAAGAGGACTGGCCATTTTTCTTTCTTTTTTTAAAATTTATTTATTTGGGCACACCTGGTCTTAGTTTCAAGGTCTTCAATCTTTGTTGTGGCATGATGGATCTTTAGATGTGGGCATGTGGGATCTGCTTCTCAGATCAAGGACAGGACCTGGGCCCCCTGTGTTGGGAGCATAGAGTCTTAGCCACTGGAACAGTGCAGAAGTTCCAAGCCTGGGCATTTCCACCTGCTTCTGGAGTTGTAAAAGTGAAGTGAACAGTGTTAGTCGCTCAGTCGTGTCTGACTCTTTGCAACCCCATGGCCTATAGCCCCCCAGGCTCCTTTATCCAGTGGATTCTCCAGGCAAGAATACTGAAGTGGGTTGCCATGTCCTTCTCCAGCAGATCTTCCCACTCCAGGGATCAAGCCTGGGTCTCCTGCTTTGTGGGCCGAGGCTTTACCGTCTGAGCCACCAGGGAAGCCCCTTGGAGCTGTGAGCTGCCACTTAAGAAGCTGGGCCGTCCCCCTGGACAGAGAGGCTACGTGGGGGTAGGCCCTGACGACCTCAGGTATTCCATCCAGTGGGGCTTTCAGATGACCGAGGCCCCGGCTGCTCCCTGATTACAGCTGCACAGAGGCCTCTAACCCGTGGCTGAGTGAGAATGGGCCAGCTGAACCCTGTCAAGCCACACAATGTTGAGTTCAAAAGACTGCTTTAAAGCTATTACATTTGGGGGTAGCTTGTTTACAAAGCTCTCAGTGGTAGGAATACCCTGAGTCACCCAGTCTTATTCACTGGCTGCTGCTGCTACTGCTGAGTCACTTCAATCATGTCCAACTCTGTGGAACCCCATAGACGGCAGCCCACCAGGCTCCCCATCCCTGGGATTCTCTAGGCAAGAACACTGGAGTGGGGTGCCATTTCCTTCTCCAGTGCATGAAAGTGAAAAGTCAAAGTGAAGTCGCTCAGTCATGTCCGACTCTTCACGACCCATGGACTGCAGCCCACCAGGCTCCTCCGCCCATGGGATTTTCCAGGCAAGAGTGCTGGAGTGGGCTGCCATCGCCTTCTCCGATTCACTGGCTACTTCAGGGCAAAAGAAAGCCCCTTTACAACACCCAGACTCCAAGTCCACGGTCCCTCGCCGACAACCTGACCCCATGGGCTCCCTTGGTAACCAGCCCTGAGAACGGGGCTGAGGTGCTGGGAGGCGCCGCTCTTTCTAGGGTTGGTAGGAAATCTTTACATTAAAATCAACAAATATTTGTCAAGCAGCTAGGAGGTTCACGGCACTCTGAGGAGCTCAGAGAGATGGCATACAACACTTCTTATTTGAAGAGCATTAAACAGCTTAGCAAGCATGCTACCTTATTGAACCTCATTTCACCCGTGACGACCGTGAAAGGAGCAGGCCTGGCATGATTCATTTTGTTGTTGAACAGGAAAGTACACACAAGACCATACAGATAGGAGCGGCAGAGCCAGGGCTAGGAGCCAGGGCACCTGACCGCCCGTCCCCAGGCCTTCTTTGCACAGCATGTCATTGTCCTTAAACCATCCAGATAGCAGTCTGGGGTGGGTCAGGCCCTTCCCAGGTCAAAAGAACAAAATACTGGAGAAGAGAAAGTGACCACAGGTTCTGCGTTCATGTTATGATCACAGGCCCTGAAGTCACTTTTCTGGGTTCTGCCCTTGGACTTCCCAGGTGGTGCTAAAGAACCCATCTCCCCAAAGCAGGAGACACAAGAGATGCAGGTGCCATCCCTGGGTCAGGTAGGTCCCCTGCAGAAGGGAATGGCAACCCACTCCGGTATTCTTGCCTGGAGAATCCCATGGACAGAGGAGCCTGGCGGGCTACAGTCCATGGGGTCGCACAGAGTCAGACACGACCGAGCGACTCAGCAGGATATCACACCCGCGGTTGTGACAAGGTGGCAGTCACTCACTTGCTCAGCCTGTCTCTCTGTCAGGGGGATGCTCTCTCTGGTCTGCAGAGAGCTGCTGTGAATCCGGGGAGAGGGCGAGCTTTTGTGAATGGCAGAGCACGTGGAAGTGGCCCCCGGTAATGCTGGAAACTAAGTCACAACCCGAAAGCTCTCTGCCTCACTCTGCGTGAACTGGCTGACCTTCCCCTGGCAGCCATGCCGTGAGGAAGCCCAAAGCAGCCCGCAGAGGGGGAGCTGCCCAGACAAGCCCTTCCTGAATTCCTAGCCCAGAAGAAACACGAGAGGTAAGGAGATGGTTGTTGCTTGAAGTCACTACATTTAGGGGTTATTTGCTGCATAGCAATAGATAACCAAAACCAGTGAGGTTGGGGCTGGGGGGAGTTAGTGGGTTGAATGGTGTCTATCTCTCCCCTTCTCCTCTACTGGGGCAAAAAAAAAAAAAAAAGGTACTTTCCCTTGGAATTTTTGGAATAAGGGTCTTTGCAGATATAATTAAGATAAACATCTAGGTGTCCCCTAGAGGTGGAGTGGCCCTTGGTGCTTTCACCCTGTCGGCACCAGAGTTCAGTCCCTGGTTGGGGAACTGAGACCTCGGAAGCCCTGCCGAATGGGCAGGGAAAAAAGATAAAGATCTTGAAATGAAGTCATCCTGAATTGGGCTGGGCCCTACACCCAGTGACAAGCGTCCTTCTACAAGACAGAAAAGAAGACACAGAGGCCTGGGTCACGTGAAGCCAGAGTCAGAGACGAGAATGAGGCTGTCACCAGCCAAGGACCGCCTGGAGATCCCGGAGCTATAAAAGGCAAGCGAAGAAAAAATAAATAAAAATAAGAGGCAAGGAGGGATCCTCTCCCAGGAGCCGTTAGAGGGAGTCCCCTGGCATGAGCCACAAGGGGTCACTTGTTGCTTTCTGAACCCACCAAGACCCCAGGCCTCCAGGTCTCCTCTCATGCTTGGAATTCCTTTCCGTCCTGCCTTTGCATTCCTTTCATTGTTCCCAGTCCAGCTGAGATCTCACCTCTTTGCTTACCCCCTCCCGAATTGCCCCACCCTCTCCCCAGCATCCATGGAGTCTCGTCTTCATCCCCAAGGGCTTGGTGTTCTGTGACTATAATCCCGCATCTCAGTGACTATTGTCATTGATCTCATTGATTAGATTATGCATGTTTGAAGGCAGAGACTGACTGGGTTTCCTTTACACCCTGCCTCTTGCACACACTTATCCAGTGTGCATCTGAAGACATGTGCCTGAGGAATCAGGAGGCTAGGGTAGAAACGGTCCTGAAGGGATTTGCTGGAGGAGGATAATCAGAGGCAGAGCTGCGACGGGAAATCCCTTCCCACCAGCATTTTTCTTGCACGTTGACCAGCGGTGGGTTTGGCTTCAGAGTCTGTGAGCCCAGGCATGAGGGACTGAGCTGTGTTTCTTGAGAGGAGCCGGGACTCTGCCAGGAGACGATTTTTAGAAACACAGTGGTTTCAGAAACAGAGGGAGGAGACGTGGGCCTCGGAGATGTGTGGGGAAGTCAGGAGACGAGGTTCTGGAAGAGAAGGAGCCTCTGGGAAATGTTAGACGCAAAGTCTGTGGCCAGAATCTAGAACCCACTGGAATCCATGAGGAAGTTCCAGTGAGAGGACCTGGGAGAATGGCCAAGACATCAAGGACTTTTAAAGTGACCTTGAGACTTCCCTGAGAATACAGTGGTTAAAAATCTGAGCTTCCAATGCAGGAGATGTGAGTGTGATCCCTGCTCAGGGAACTGAGATTCCACATGCCGTGTGGTGCAGCCAAAAAAAATAAAATAAAACACAAAGTGCCCTAAAGAACGGTCCCCGTGCTGCCGTCACAATGAGAAGCCTGGTGACTAGGCTGACCATTCTGACCACTGGCTCCCATCATCGTTGTTCCCACCAGCACCGCTGTGATCTAAGACGATGCCTATTCCTATGTACAGGGTTTTACACATTGCATAGCATGTGTGAGGGTTGAATTAAGCCCACTCCACCCCAGAAAGAGATATATTGAGGTCCTAACACCTGGTAGCTGTCAATGTGACCTTCTTTGGAAACAGAATTTTGCAGATGTTATCAAGTTAAGATGAAGTTATATTGGATTAGGTCATCCTTCAATCCCATCTGGGCTTCCCTGACGGCTCCGTCAGTAAAGAATCCTCCTTCAATGCAAGAGATCCGGGTTCTATCTCTGGGTCAGGAGGATCCTTTGGAGAAGGAAATGGCAACCTACTCAAGTGTTGTTGCCTGGGAAATCTCATGGACAGAGGAGCCTGGTAAGCTACAGTCCATGGGAGCCACAAAGATCAGACACGACTGAAGTGACTAGACCACTGCCACATGTCAATCCAACGTGACAGTGTCCGTATAAGAAAACCATGTGGGGACTTCCTGGTGGTCTAATGGGTAAGACTCCCTGTTCTCAACGCAGGGGCACAGGTTTGATCCCTGGTGGGGGAACTAAGATCCAGCATGCAATGGGGCAGCCAAAAAAAAAAACTTCCGAAGATTGCCAGCAACCACCAGCTGCTGGAAGAGACACGGAAGACTTTGTCCCGGGAACCATCAGAGAGTGCAGGGCTCACCCCACGCCTCGACTCTGGACTTCCAGCCCCCAGGCCTGTGAGAAGACGCTTTCCCGTGTATGAAGCCACTGTCTGTGGTTCAGCAGCCCTGGGAAACTCACTGCACATGTTGACATCAGTCTCTTAGTCTGATCCTCCCAACCAGCCAGCTACTTCATATATCTTACTATCTGTGATAGCCAGCCTCCAGGATGGCCCCAGCGGTCCTGTCGCAGCAAGGGGAACTCCTTCCAGGGCCTGAGAGTGGGCTCTTGTCTAACATTTGGAAATGAATTGTCTACGAAGACACACGAGCTGGCAAGCAAGAGACTTTAGAGGGAAGGGGCCCCGGGTGGAGAGCAGCAGGGTAAAGGAACCCAGGAGAACTGCTCTGCCTCGTGGCTCACAGTCTGGGGTTTTGTGGTGATGGGATTAGTTTCTGGGTTTCCTGTGGCCAATCATTCTGACCTAGAGTCCTTCCTGACATTGCTCAAGCAAGATGGATGTCATCGAGAAGGATTCTGGGACGTGGTAGGACATGTGGCAGGTAGCGCAGAAGTGAAGAATCCGCCTGCAATGCCGGAGACCTGGGTTCGATCCTTGAGTCAGGAAGATCCCCTGGAGGAGGACATGGCAACCCAATCCAGTATTCTTGCCCAGGAAATCCCATGGACAGAGGACCCTGGCAGGCTATACAGTCCGTGGGGTCACAAGAGAGTCGGACAGGACTGAGCGACTAACACCCAGGACATGAAGTATCTCCTTTTGACCTTTCCTGAACTCTGCTGGTGACTTATTAGTTCTGTGGTCCTTATCAGGGCCTCCTGCAGGAAAATAACTCATGCAAATGGTTACTCTGGTGCCCGGCCAGGGTAAGCAGTTTCAGCCAATGTGTTTCCCCTAACAGTCCCACCCCCTGACATTCACCTCTCTGTGTAATTCCCTTCCACATGGAATAAGGCTGACCTGTATACCTGTAAGCAGATAGGATAAATGTCCTTAGAGAAAGAGAACCAGGCCCAACTTTGTTGATGAAAGTCTTTTTTTTTTGGCTGTGCCACCTGACATGGGATGTGGGATCTTAATCCCCTGACCAGGGATAGAACCGAACCTGTGTCCCCTGCAGTGGAAACCCAAGAATCTTAACCACTGGACCACCAGGGAAATCCCCAAAAGGCATTTTTGGCCTACCTCGTTTTGTGATCTAAGCCTGCCCACAGTCCTTGCCTTTGAACAGGTCTCAGTTAATTAATGGTCTTCAGAGAATAAAAGAAAGCAGAAACAAAGGACTATTTTCAAGCAAGAGAATTAATAATAACAAAGGTAAAGTGTCAGTTGTAAAGACTCCCAGCTCTGTTTCAATGGTAAAGATTGGTCTGAGGTACTCACAGATCAAGGGCACCTAAGGGTTGACAATGACTTTTTTCTGACCCTCGTGACTTAATCAACTAAAGCTTGGACTCTGTCCTCTGCTGCCCAAGCCCCTTCATGAATATGCATGTACCCTTAGCTTAAAAAAAAAAAAAACCCTGTCACTAAGTCCTGTCTGACTCTTTGTGACCCCATGGACGGTAGCCCGCCAGGCTCCTCTGTCCATGGGATTTCCCAGGCAAGAATACTGGAGTGAGTTGCCATTTCCTTCTCCAGGGGATCTTTCCTGGCCTAGTGATAGAACCCCTGTCTCCTATATCTCCTGCTTTGCAGGCAGATTCTTTACCCACTGAGCCATCAGGGAAGCTCACTTTGCTTAAAACTTCTGCAAATGTGTTGTTCAGAGAGACACTGCTTTGGGAAAGATCCCAGGTATTCTCTTTACCTGCTGCAAGAAATAAATTCTTTCTTCTCCCTATCTTTGGCTTGGTTGTGTCTTTTGGCTCAAACACCCACCAAGAGGCGAACTCAGCTTTTGGAAAACATAACCAATGAGATCTTGTAGAAATAACAGCGCATACCTTCTCTGGGTCAGTCACTGTGTTCACTTTCTGTCTCACCCTCTCTTGGAACGCCTGCACTGGGAAAACCCAGAGCCTGAGGCCACTCATTCTGTGTCGAGTTCATGTGATAAGGAACTGAGGCCTCCAGCCAACAATCAGCCCCACATGGGGGCGCCATCTTGGAAGCAGATCCCGCAGCCCCAGTCCAGTCCAGTTGAGTTCAGTTCAGTCGCTCAGTTGTGTCCGACTCTTTGCGACCCCATGAATCGCAGCACGCCAGGCCTCCCTGTCCATCACCAACTCCCGGAGTTGACTCAGATTTACGTCCATCGAGTCCGTGATGCCATCCAGCCATCTCATCCTCGGTCGTCCCCTTCTCCTCCTGCCCCCAATCCCCCGCAGCATCAGAGTCTTTTCCAATGAGTCAGCTCTTCGCATGAGGTGGCCAAGGTACTGGAGTCCAGCTGTGATGAAATGGGAAGGAAGAGGGCAGGGTACAACCTTTGAAAGAACGGCAGAACCTGAGGACACAACAGGATATACAGGCTGCCTACTGTCACCTGCTTATTTAACTTGAATGCAGAGTACATCACGCGAAACCCAGGCTGGAGGAAGCCCAAGCTGGAATCAAGCTTGCTGGGAGAAACATCAATAAGCTCAGATATGCAGATGACACCATCCTTATGGCAGAAGGTGAAGAGGAACCGAGGGGCCTCTTGATGAAAGTGAAAGAGGAGGGTGAAAAAGCCGGCTTAAAACTCAACATTCAAAAAGCTAAGATCACGGCATCCAGTCCCATCACTTCATGGCATAGGGGACACAGTGGAAACAGTGACAGCCTTTATTTTCTTGGGCTCCAAAGTCACTGAAGATGGTGACTGCAGCCATGAAATTAAAAGACACTTGCTCCTTGGAGGAAAAGCTGAAACTGTTTATCACAGATTGGGACTCGAACCATGTGCTAGGACTCGAATGCAGCCAAAACCCTGCTTGGGACTCGAATCTAGACAAAACCCATGGTACCTGGTTTCAGAACCTAACGAAGCTCAGGTTCTTGGTGTCTCACTATAGAAAGAATTTAGTGAGAGACAAAGTGATAGGAAAGAAATCGATTTATTCAGATACAGAGTGTGGGCCATCGCAGAGGGTAAATGTGGCCGTGAAATTTGGCGTGGTTCATTTTTACACACTGGGAAAGATTGAAGGCAGGAGGAGAAGGGGATGACAGAGGATGAGATGGTTGGATGGCATCACTGACTCAATGGACGGCTCTTCCATCCATGGGATTTTCCAGGCAACAGTACTAGAGTGGGTTGCCATTTCTTTCTCTAGAGGATCTTCCTGACCCAGGGATCTAACCCAGGTCTCCCGCACTGTAGGCAAGACGCTTTACCGTCTGAGCCACCAGGAGTAAACTCCGGAGTTGGTGATGGACAGGGAGGCCTAGCATGCTGCAGGCCATGGGGTCGCAGAGTCAGACACAACTGAGTGACTGAACTGAACTGAATTTCATGTGCTAATGAGTGGGAGGATTATTCCAACTATTTTGGGGAAGGGGCAGAGATTTCCAGGATTTGGGCAACTGCCCATTCCTTGGTCTTTTAACCGTGCCTTGGAACTGTTGTGGTACTTCTGGGTGTATCATTCCACTTGCTGATTGAGGACCAAGATCTAGCCTTGTCTGCCATCTTGGTCCCATGTAATTCTAATCCTTTATGTTGAGTCCTTGGGTGATGTCATTTTTCCAAAAGTTGTGCCCGGCCTCTTTCCCTGCTGTTACAAAGCTATGACCAAGTTAGACAGCACATTAAAAAGCAGAGACATTACTTTGTCAACAAAGGTCCATCTAGTCAAAGCTATGGTTTTTTCAGTATTCATGTATGGATGTGAGAGTTGGGCCACAAAGAAAGCTGAGCACCAAAGAATTGATGCTTTTGAACCGTGGTGTTGGAGAAGACTCTTGAGAGTCCCTTGGACTGCGAGGAGATCCAATGGTCAATCCTAAAGGAGATTAGTCCTGAATATTCATTGGAAGGACTGATGCTAACACTGCAGCTCCAATACTTTGGCCACCTGATGAGAAGAACTGACTCACTGGAAAGGACACTGATGCTGGGAAAGATTGAAGGCAGGAGGAGAAGGGGATGGCAGAGGATGAGATAGTGGGATGGCATCACTGAGCTGATGGACATGAGTCTGAGCAAACTCTGAGAGTTGGTGATGGACAGGGAAGCTTGGCATGCTGCAGTCCATGGGGTTGCAAAGAGTCGGACACGACTGAGTGACTGAACTGAATTGAACTAAGGGCACAACAGAAACTGATTAGAATCATATGAGTCCAAGATGGCAGACAAGTCAACTTCAACTAGACCTTGATCCTCAATATACGCTCATCATAACACATCAGTAAGCCAATGACACACCCAGAGTCGCCACGATAGTTCCAAGGCCAACCATCAAAGACCAAAAGGTGGGCAATGACACAATTTCTGGAAATCTCCACCTCTTCCCCAAAATAGTTTGAATAATCCTCCCACTCATTAGCTTATGAGATTACCCAGGTCATAAAAGCTAACCACACCACATTTCAAGGCCACACTAACTCTCCGCAGTGGCCCACACTCTGGCTGCTTCTCACTAAATAAATCCACTTCTTACCCTATCACGCTGTCTCTTACTGAATTCTTTCTGCGATGAGATATCAAGAATCTGAGCTTCATTGGGTACTGAAATGTGGTCTGTGATCTCAGTCAGAAGACTGTAGATTTTGGCTGGGTTCAAGTACCAGCCTCATGGGATTGAGTCCCAAACTAGGTTTTGGTTGAGATCGAGACCTGGCACGTGGGTTCAAGCCTTAATCTGACGTAAACGATTTCAACCAGATGAACTTGCCGCCCCAGCCATCATCTTGGCTTCAGTCTCATGAGAAACTCCCAGCCAGATCTCCTAGGTAATCCATTCCTTGATCCCTGACTCCTAGAAACAGAGTCATAACAAATACTTATTGCTTTTATGCCACTAGATTTCACAGGACAGCAAATACATTTTTTTCTATCTCAACTAAGGTAGTGTGCGTAGTAGTTAAGAACACTAGTTCTGGAGTCAGCTATCACTTACTAGTTACTGACTTTGAACCCCTCATTTGGGCCTCTTTGAGTTTCCTCATTTTATAAGCATGTAGAATAATTGTATCAACTTTAGAGACTGTAGGGAGGAACAAAGAAGTTAATATGGAACTTGTACCTGCCTGGCACAGAGTAAATATTGTTGTTTAATCACTAAGTCGTGTCTGACTCTTTTGTGACCTCATGGACTGTAGCCCGCCAGCCTCCTCTCTCCATGGGATTTCCCAGGAAAGAATACTGGAGTGGATTGTCATTTCCTTTTGCAGGGGATCTTCTGGACCCAGGGATCCAACCCACAGGTCCTTCATTGGCAGGCAGGTTCTTTACAATAGAGTCCCCAGAGTAAACACTAGCTATTGTTATTAGAGAGAGTCTTCACAGCCGTACCACCAGCTACTCAGCAGTTAGGCTGAGTCCTGGACCCAGGTCTCCCAACTTAGCACTCATAGCTTAACTGAACGGCTGGGGAAGTCAGATGCTCTGTGAGTCTATAATTTCAATCCCTCTCTCCCCCTGCAGCTGGTTGTTTCAGTTGAAAAGCACCATCAGCAGCCGGCTGCACATTGTGCTAGGGGTGGGGAGACAGCCAGTGGGGTTAAAACTGTAGCTCTTGTCCTGGCCCTGGGGAGAACCCCTCAGTCTTTGGAGGAGAAGCATTAGAAAGGCAGGAGCAGGCTGGGCACCCTCTGAGGGGGCTGTTCTGGATCACATTTCATTGCCACGGTGGGTCTAAGAACAGGAATGAGTCTTTGTTTTCAGCCCTGATTAGGAATGGCCCAAGAGCGAGCAGGAATACTGTTTTGAAATGCAATACAGTATTAGGGCGAAAGGGTTGTCGGGAGTAAATCGCTGTGCCTGGCTGCTTTCGTTTGAGCAGATCAAAATGACCTTGGACAAGCAGAGGTCCAGGAGCCACGGGCTCCCTCTAGGAGAAGTACCCACTCCCCTTCTTTCCCCTTAAGTTAGCGGCTCCTACCCCCACCTGATAGCAGCAAACAGCCCATGCTTGTAGTGAAATGAGGCAATGGGGAAATAAGAAAAAGCAGTGGTATTCGAAATTTCCTTTTGAATGACCAGTATCATCTATGAAAATTGGATGCAAAGAATCTCCAGGTGTGCCTCCTCGTGGCAAGTGGAGCCCTTTGGAAAACATCAAGGGAGGTTACTGGGCGTGACTTTCCCAAGACTTTCACTAAAGAGTGGTAGAGTATACCACCCCCAAATACGCCTCTTAGGCACGAGGACTATTTTGAGAAACAGCACATGCAGGAAAACTCTGAAGGCAAAGCCACAGTTACCCTCTAGCAAGGGAAATTCCTATTTATGAAAGAAATCTCCATTTGTAGAGGCGTCTCCCTCTCCGTGCCAGGAAGAGGATGGCAACACTAAATCCTGACAATCTTATCAATGGAGGAGGTGTCGACAGAAGTCTGCGTAACCTTCCTCTTGCGGATCATGACTTTCTTGGTTACGTCCCCCTAAGCAGTCTCCCTCACACCTCTCTTCTGTCTTTTGATGAAGACAGTCGGTCAGAATTCTGAGCTACCTCTTTGAGTTACTCACTTTCCCCTCCGGTTATCCCCGCCTGTGTGAGTTTCACCGATGGCTCAGTAGGTAAAGAAATGGCCTGCAAAGCAGAAGATTTAGGAGAAGATGCAGGAGACTGAGGATTGATTCCTGGGTTGGGAAGACCCCCTGGAGAAGGAAACGGAAACCCACTCTAGGATTCTTGCCTGGAGAAATCCTATAGACAGAGGAGCCTGGTGGGCAATAGTCCATGGGAGTCCCAAAGAGTGGGACACCACTGAGCATGCACACGTCCCCCATGTGCACACAAGGTATACATGTTAATAAACATGTCTTATGTGTGTGTGTTTCGTTACAGTTTCCAGCAGAACTTAGAAGAGTGGAGGGAAACTTTTCTTTCCTCCTCTCTGTCACTTTGACCTAAGATGCCCCACAACAGCATCCACGGCCTTCACTTCAGCTGACTTGCTTTTTCTCTGAAGCTCTACCAGGTCCAGAAAAAGGAGTCCAGGTGAGAATGTTACTGAATCCAAGCTCAGGGCAGGAGATGAGGTGTGGAGGCAAGAAATAGTGACTCCATTCCACTTTTTTCAGAAAGCCAGGCATCCGAGAAGATGTCCTAGAGTACCATCTTATCGGAGTCTTGATGCCAGTTTCTTTTATAAAACAGAAAGAGAGGAGACAAGGAAGTAAAAAGGCTGTAAGTCTTGCAGAATATCTGCTGGCTTGGTCAGCGTCAGGGACAGGATGTGTTAATTTCTTCTTTTCTGCAGTTATTCACAGGTGGCAGGGTTCCCCAGGCCGGCCATTATGTATGGTTACAGCTATACACAGCATCCTATCTAACAGAAGCCATCGAGAGCAAAAGTAAAGTGAAAGAAACAGATCCAACATGAAGTCAGATTCCATTCTCCCCTGTTTCCAAGAAGGAGCAAGACCAGACACTAACAGAAAATAATTCAACGATAACTGTCTCTGATCTCCAGGGAAAGGAAACCTACAAGGAATCAGCTCCTGAAAAGTATTTCTTTGGGGGCTGTATCACGTTTTCTTGCCTTCTGCTCCCTTCCCACCTCTGGGATCCTCATCTTTCAACAGGCAAGAGTCCGAGGGCTTCAGTTTATGGGTCCAACCAATGCCCGTCAGGGCAACAACATCCCAAGAGCTCCACACCCTCACGCACTCTCCTTACTTCACTCCCCATGAAAACTCAGCTCCCAGGAGTGCGTTCATTTAATCAGACAGCTCTGCAATCATTAACTCTCCAGTCAGCTGCCGCTCCACTCCTGAGCCCCAGTTCTGCTCATGGCTTATGTTCCTGGGAAGTACTTGCTTGTCTCTAAAACAGATTTGTATTTCAGTGGCTCTCAAATTCTATTAGACACAACAATCACTTGGAGAACTTCCTAAAATACAGAGTCTGAAAAAAAACACAAAATATAAAAATAAAATACAGAGTCTGGATGGATTCATAAGACCTACTTTTTTTTTAATTTTTATATTAGAATATAGTTGATTAATATTGTGATAGTTTCAACTGCAGAGCAAAGTGGTCCTATACATATACAAGTATCCATTCTTTTTCAAGTTCTTTTCTCATTTGTTGCTGTCGTTCATTTGTGAAGTCCCATCTGACACTCTGCGACCCCATGACCCACAGCACGCCTGGCTCCTCTGCCCTCCTCTGTCTCCCGGAGTTTGCTGCAATTCTTGTCCACTGAGCCAGTGATGCCATCTAACCCTTACAGAATGTTAAGCGGAGTTCCCCGTGTTATAGAAAATGTATAGTCTTGATAATACACTTCAGGCTATGATCAACTCTAGGATAACTCTAGGTTATCTTAAACGCAGGAACCATGCTTCTAATTGGAATGCTTTCAGACCTGGCTGGAAAATATTCGGGACAGGAGCACGAGGCAAAGGGAGAGAAATCTAACAGTGGCGTCTGGATCCTCAGTCATGCCCTCAGCACAGGAGAGCCAAAGCGTGGCTGTGCCACAGCGGAACAGAAAAGTGCAAGAGTCTCCTTTCCTGGGACGCATCCCTCACCCCCGAGGGCACCCCCGCCCTCTGCGCTCCGCACTCTGGCGCCAGCCTTCTGTTGCAGGAGGGGGACTCCTTCCAGAGCTGGGCTCCCGTCTGACGGTTGGAAATGACTTGCCCGGGGAGATTACTTGCCGATAAAGCAAGAGGCGTTGCTGGAAAGGGGCGCCTGGGTGGAGAGCTGGAGGGTCGGGGAGTCCCGGGGAACCGTTCTGCCAGCTGGCTCGGAGCCGTGGGTTTTATGGTGATGGGGTTAGTCTGGGTGTCTCTGGCCAATCACTCCGACACAAGGGCCATCCTGGTGGCGTGGGCATCTCTCAGCCAAGACGGACTCCATCCAGAAGGGTTCAAGAGGGTTGGGAGGACACACGGACTGGTGTCTCTTCACTCCTTTTGACCTTTCCCGAATTCTTCCTTTTGTCGGTAGCTTGTGAGTTCCGAGGTGCTTACCAGGACCTCCTGTTTTAAGATAACTCATGCAAGTGGTTCTGTCTTGTCTGGCCGCGTGGGTGGTCTTGCTTAGTGTTTGGAGCCAGAGTGGGGAGCGCAGAGGGCACCCCCGAGGGACGCGTCCCAGGAAAGGAGAGTCTTGCACTTCTCTGTCCCGCTGTGGCACAGCCAGGCTTTGGCGCTCCTGTGCCGAGGGCATGACTGAGGAGCCAGAAGCCGCTGTTAGGTGGCTTCTTTAACACTTAGGCTCATCTTCCAATGACCCTCATCCCCTGAAAGCAGGGAGCCTGCACCCCTGGCTGTGGCAACACAGAAGCCTCCACGGACCATCTGTGCTGTTTGCGTTTGGTCTTTATTCCACTTTCCTCTCCGCATAGCTGACTTGAACAATTCTTTTTTTTTTAAATTTTCATATTTGAACAATTCTTGATTTAACCTTGGTTCTCAAAGGCAGTGTGGATCATTAATCATTTTTGGGGGTGGGGAGCAGAGATTTTTAAAAACAGGCGCTTAGTCTTCTTTTTGGTTAGAGACCAAAATTCCAGAGTTCAGAATGGGGCCCAGAAATCTGCTTTGTAAACAAACACAACAAACTCTGAAGCTGTGCACTTCAGTTTGGGAAAGCCTAAAGACCTTTGCTCCATTTTCATGAGCTGTTTTCTCCTTACACAGACGGGCAGTGGAGGCAGACGAGCCTGGGACAGAAAGGTCCCAAGCTCTGGCCAGGGATGCTCAAATCTGTGGTTTCCTGTAATCTCTACAGCAATCAGCAGGGGAGTAGGGGCCAGAATTGTGGTCCCATTTTACATACAAACAAGTTCTTGCTCTTTGGAAGACTCTGATGGTAAAAAATCTCCCTGCAATGCGGGAGACTCAGGTTCAGTCTCTCGGTCAGGAAGATCTGGAGAAGGGAATGACAACCCACTCCAGTAGTTTTGCCTGGAGAATCCCATGGGCAGAGGAGCCTGGTGAGGTACAGCCCACAGGGTCACAAAGAGTCAGACGTAACTGAATGATTAACACGCACACACTCACGTATACTGCTCCTTGCAGCTCTAACACTCTATGATCCCACCGCAGAAGTCAGAGCGCCAAGCTTAAGCTTTACGTCCATCACTCGTGACTTTAGGGAGGCTCTCTTCCCAGCCTGGCCTCCAGTTCCCACACGGAGGCTTGGCATTGTCTCAGCAGGCTTCTCCAAGGGCTCTCCCAGAACAGGTTAATCACGGGGGCTTAACTTTGTTGTAAACTGGTTTTGATTATGACTCTAATCTGCTGTCACCCAGGCTCAGTCGTCATACTCGATTGTTTTACACTGCGTAGGCAAGCCTTCCAGGGTCAATTTAAGAAAGAAGGAAGNAAAGAAACATGAAACCGTTAGTGAGAGATCTTTAAAATCCCTTCCAGTTTTAGTATCTATAATTCTATGGCTGACCGAACTATAACATCCCCTCTAGACAAGTTTCATGAATCTTTGCTCCTGAGTTCCTTTTAATACATTTTAATAATTTAGGTACACACCATCATAATTTAAAATATAGAAACTTCATTTATTAAGTGAGCTTTGTAGTCCTGATTTATTAAACATAGTACATACAGGCATTTAGCCAGATACCTTGCTGGGGCACCCTTGTTATACAAGATGTGAATATTTGTCAGTATACACAACCCAATTCAAATGTTTGGTATTTCAGACATCCCTGGTTGTCCAGTGGTTAAGAATCTGCCTGCCAGTGCAGGAAACAGAGTTTCGATTCCTGTTTGGGAAAGATCCCACGTGCCACAGGACAACTAGGTCCGTGTACCCTAAAGCCCATGGTCCATAACAAGAGAAGCCACTGCAATGAGTATCCCCTTTCTGTAACTAGAGGAAGCCTGTGTGCTACAACCAGAGGAAGCCCATTGGCAGCAACAAAAGCCCAGCACAAATGCAACCAAAACATTAAATAATTTTTTTCATCTCTTATTTAGAGATCAGGGGCTGAATTCACATTTTGAAAGTGATGTTTTCCATTTTAGTACCTTACATCTCAATGAGGTTGCCGAAAACAAAATAAACAGAGCATGTTTACTAGTGCCCAGCATGTAGTAAATTCTTAGTAAACATTTACTGAATTGAAGCATCATTATAATTGAAGCATCTCATTTAATAGCCTTCAGTTTAAAAGACTTTTCGTATATTATTTTGTGTTACCTTCCAAAAATACCATGGAGGTGGCATACCATATTTCACTAATGAGAAATTTGAGAACCATTGCAATAAGGAAATGGCAAGTTTTAAAATGTTATCATTACTCCTGCCCATAAGCTTTCTGAAAGACCTATATAGCTTATTTATCTCTGACCTCTTAGATTTTACCCATTTCCTTGTTTATTATGCTCTTAATTGTGTAGTGTAGGCTGGGGATAAAACTGATAAAAACGCCAGTCTTCATTGATTTTGTAAGCATCTTTCATTTTCCCTCAGCCTCCATCCTTTAGTAGGGGTATCATAGCAAGATTAGAAATATATTTTTTATATATATATACATAAGCCTTAAAATGAGGCTTATTTTTAAAATAAGCCTCTTATTTAATAAAATTTTTATAATTCTAATGCTCTGTTGTGATTATATAACTTGTATGATAGGAATTTGATTTCCTAAAGTCAGTATGAAACTAATTATAGGACTTTTCTTAAATAGCAAAGCACCGATGTTCATATGGTTAGTGATAGTGATGGAGATGACTTTGAAGATGCTTCCGAATTTGGGGTGGATGATGGAGAAGTATTCGGCATGGCATCATCTGCCCTGAGAAAATCTCCAATGAGTGAGTATTAATAGCTCCTTGGGTCCAGCATTATGATTCTCCCTCCTACAGAGTGAAGTAAGCCAGAAAGAAAAACACCAATATAGTATACTGACACATATATATGGAATTTCGAAAGATAGTAATGATGACCCAGTATGTGAGACAACAAAAGAGACACAGACATATAGAATGGACTTTTGGCCTCTGAGGGAGAGGGAGATGGTGGGATGATTTGGGAGAATGGCATTGAAGCATGTATACTAGCATGTAAGAAACAAGGTGCCGGTCTATGTTTGATGCAGGATGCAGGATGCTTGGGGCTGGTGCACGGGGATGATCCAGAGAGACAGTGTGGGGTGGGAGGTGGGAGGGGGATTCAGGATTGAGATCTCATGTACACCTGTGGTGGATTCATGTCGATGTATGGTAAAACCAATACAGTATTGTAAAGTAGAATAAAGTAAAAAAATAAATTAGAAAAAAAAGAATTCAGTAGTGCAACTTCACTGATAGAATATAGCATCTGGACCCTTAATCAATGCTAGCATCCATGTTTTATGTGCTTATGATGGGCCAGGAACTGGGCTAAGTTTTTTATACAATCCCCTCAACAACTCTGTAATATAGGTACTGTTACTGTCTCCATTTTATAGTCTTGGACCCTGAGGCTCCGAGTAAGTTGTCCATGCTCTCATAGCTAGCTAGAGGCAGTTGTGGAATTAAAACTTCATCCTTGGACTGTTACGCTGTTTTCCTTATTGCCCAGCTTATAACAGAGCAAAGGATGGAGGATTTGAGATGGGTAGAGAGTGGGGATTGAAATTCCAAGTTAGAGCAGGAGGTGGGGTGTGGGTAGCAGGTAAATCGCAGAAATTAGGAGGGATTCCAGGAAACAAAGGGGCTTTGAAGACTAAGGTAAAAGCTTTTCCAAAAAGAAGGAAAGAAGATGTCTTCAAAAAAAAAAAAAAAAAAAAGAGTCTTGGTCAAACAGCATTCATGGCATCCTTTAGTGGTTTGGTAATGCAAGCATAAAAGGAAATCTATTTGGCTTGACTTTTCCTTAGGGGTGTCTTCTTGGCTCCATGCCTTTCACACACAGTTTAGAGTTCATTCTAGAGGCTCATGGGAGATTTGTGTCAAGTTTAACTTGGAGAAGTCTAAATGTCTCCCCTTTGAAAATGAGGACATTTCCATGTCTCAGGTTCTGGAGTCTCTTCTACTGTCCGTATTTCTCACGCATCTCCAGGAGTACTTGTTTCCTTAGCCATGGCCATGAGGTCCTAGTATTTGCTCCTCTGGTCTGGACCACTGATGTTGTCAGCAAGGCCAAGGCCTTTCCTACTCTCAGTGTCTGTCTTGGCTTCCATTTCTTCCCAAGCATCCTGCCCTTTTCAGTTTGATGACTGTTTCCCTTGATAGGAAAGAGCAAACGATGTAGGAGTAAAGTTGTTGGCTTTGCCTGGGTTGTCTGGAGGGTTAGCCCAATGCTGCTTTCTTGCTCTTGCCCAGAGCTTATCTAAAGGCCGCTATCCATTGACCTTTGCATTTCCCCAGGGATGAACTCCCCATGTTCATCCTTGGCTGTGCTGCTGCTGCTGCTGCTAAGCCGCTTCAGTCGTGTCCGACTCTGCGACCCCGTAGATGGCAGCCCACTAGGCCCCTCTGTCCCTGGGATTCTCCAGGCAAGAGCACTGGCGTGGGTTGCCGTTTCCTTCTCCAGTGCATGAAAGTGAAACGTGAAAGTGAAGTTGCTCAGTCGTGCTGCTCTCCTCCAAACATCTCTGTGTGTCCTTCAGGATGAGCTTGTTGGGGAGTGTTCTGTGTCATACTGCTGATTTCTTAGGTGTCTCCCTAGGTTTTTCTTTACTGGGATCACTGATGGTCATTCACCATCTGGGATTTCCTCATTCTCTTCTCTTTGGATGGTCTCTCTTCTCTTAGGATGGTCAAGGGTGCCCGGACCTTTTCTCTCAATGGGAAGGAATTGGCTTTCCTAGTGTCTCAAAAAGCTTTCCTTTCCTTTGCGGCACCCTGTCCACTTGCTGCATGTTGCTGAGCGCCTTCTGCACAGCCATGGCAGGGCAGTCTGCATCTGCAGGCTTCCATATGATATGCTGAGAGCCATGTGGGGACAGGTGAGATACATGGGACAGGCTGTGGCTGGCTCTTCCTGGGAGGGCTGGGAGAGTTTCAGAGGAGACAGCAGTTTGGATTTTGAAGGAAGGACGGGACTTCTAAAGAAGGGGCAAGTAGAATCTGCCAACTGGGGCCCCAGCCTGCACCGCGACACGGAGGGGCCAAAGAGCACAGTGTGTTCGGGGAGCAGCAGGTGAGCCAGGCATCAAGGGTGTGGGAGGACGAGGCGAGGAGGTGAGCAAGGAAGGTGAGCTGACCAAGTGACCAAGTCAGGGCCACTTCTGGTGCCTCCTGGGGAGGTAAGAGTGAAGACCAGAGCGGTGGTTCCCTTGCTTGCATGCCAGCTGTGACGGCTAACACAGCACTCAGTATTCGATTTTATGGTCCGGTTTTGGTCAAGCCAGATCTTAAGGACATTCAGAAGGCCAGCCACCAATCCCTGGCATGTCATACAGGGCGGGAAAGTTACCTTGTGGCTTCCCTCTGACCTGGGGTGGGGGTGGGGGGTCCCTGTGGGATCCAGCCCTTGCTCCAATGCTGTCACTTCATCTCTCTGGTTCCTTTCCCCATGTGTAGATAAAAAGCTTAACTCTACAGAGTTCTTCTCTCTCCACTTGCATTAGCTCTTTCTTTGGAAAGCCTGCCCTTTTTATCCTCTAGTCCTAGCAAGAACATCCTTATCCACTCTTGGTGGTGTTTGGTAGATGGTGTTTGCCTCTTGTCTGAAAAATTCCAAGTTAATTTTCCTAAAGACCACACTCTGGATGGGGCTGTAGAGGGACCCTGAGCCGGGGAGGGTGATGAGTGATGCTGCAAGATAATGCTGGCAACACACGACTGTGACAATGATTTTATCTGTGGCACATGCTTCCTGGGCATATTGACTGGCCTCTGGAGAAGGCTGGGCAAATAACGCATTTTACTGAGCACCCACCATGGGTCATGTGTGAATCTGAATCCTCAGATCAACTACATTATGAAGGTATTATCATGGCCATTTTACAGAAAAAGAGACTGAGGCCTTGTAAGGCTTAGTGAGGACCTCAGTACCACAGCTGGTGAATGTCAGACAGGCATTCAAACTTGGCTTTGTCTGTCTTCAAAGCTTGTGTCTTTCTGCCTGGCCCCCACCTCCAATCCATTCCACCTTTTAAAAGCCAGTCTAATTTGACCATTTAAATCTATTTTTATGCAGGTATCAGTTTTGGCTTTGGTAGTCCTTTCTTTCTTATTTTTTAAATTGAAATATAGTTGATTTACAATATTGTGTTAGTTTCAGTTATACGGTGAAGTGATTTGATTATACACACACATATATGTATATACATGGGCTTCCAGGTGACGCTAGTGGTAAAGAACCCACTGCCAATGCAGGACATGCAGGGGATGTGGGTTTGATCCCTGGGTTGGGAAGATACCCTGGCGGAGGAAATGGAAACCCACTTCTTGCCTGGAGAGTCCCATGGACAGAGAGGCATGGTGGGCTAGAGTCCATGGGGTCGCAAAGAGTTGGACATGACTGAAGAGATTTAGCCCAGCACAGCACAACCTCCTGTGGGCCAGCTGTGGTCCTGCCTGCCTCCCAGGGGTTCTGAGGATTAAAGGTAAGCTTGCTGGCTCAGGGCCTGGTAACAGCTAGAATGCACTCCTTCCTTCTTTAGGCTCTTGGAAGCCTATAAATCCATACCAAGAAAGAGGTCTATTCAACTGGGAGCCCTGTTTCCAGCTGGAAAGACTGAAACTCTGCTGGCAACCATAGATTCCTTTTAGGGTGGATCCTGGAGGGGCGGGAGCACGTCCTCCTGATGCCAAAATCACTCCCCTACTCCCTGCTTCCCTGGCCTGGGACAGGGGTGCTGGAGACAGCTACATCCGTTTCTGCAGGAGCTGAGCCAAGTGCAGACTCACGTGTCTGACACCAGTGTCATCCTCTCCATGGACAACAACCGGAACCTCGACCTGGATAGCATCATCACTGAGGTGAAGGCCCAATATGAGCAGATTGCCCAGAGGAGCAGGGCTGAGGCTGAGTCCTGGTACCAGACCAAGGTGAGAGAGTGGCTGGCTCAGGGCTGTGGGTTGGCCCTGCACCCGGACCTTCCCCCTTGGTGAGAGGCCTGGGCCCCTGGGCGCCTCGGAGGCTGGGGCCAGACACATCCAGCCTACTCATCTGGACATGAGGGTGGGTCCAGGGGCCAGCAGTTACCCAGGTGGGCCTGGAATGATTCGACAGCTCACTGCCATTTCTTTGGTCTCTAGTATGAGGAACTGCAGGTGACCGCTGGGAAGCATGGGGACAACCTGAGGGACACCAAGAATGAGATCGCTGAGCTCACCCGCACTGTGCAGAGGCTGCAGGGGGAGGCAGATGCAGTCAAGAAGCAGGTGAGCCTCTGGTGGGGGGCCTGAGGGTCAGGCCTGGGTGTTGGCAGAGGTGTGCTCAGGAGTAAGGCCTGTTCTTCTCCCCATGGATGGGATACGCTCAAATGCTGGACCAATAAGATCAAGAAGCTCCTCTTACAGGAGAGGAAACTGAGGCTCAGAGAGGGACAGGGACTTGCCCAAGATCACACAGCATATTGGTGGTAGAGTAGCCCCTTCCAAGAAGATTGATCCCAGCTCCAGAAGGTCAGAACAGGAATCTGAGCATTCAAGAGTCCAGGTCACAGTTGCTGACTCCATCTAAGGCATGGGCTCCTCCTAAGAGCAGAGTGAAGCATTTGGTTAATGGTGAGCTTGTATGATTTATTTTATCTCTTTTGTGGCACTGGGGTGAGTTGCAGTAGGAAAGTTTTTTTTTTTTTTAAGATTTCTTTCACTCTTTTGTTTTTTGATGGTGGTGGGTCTTTGCTGCTGCATTCGGGCCTTCTCTAGCTGTAGTGAGCAGGGGCTACTCTTCATTGCGGTGCATGGGCTTCTCACTGCGGTGGCTTCTCTTGTTGTGCAACATGGGTTCTAGAGTGCTCGGACTCGGTAACTGTAGCACATGGGCTAAGCTGTTCCTCAGCACGTGCGATTTTCCCAGACCGGGGATCAAACCCATGTCCTCAGCATTGCAAGGCAGACTCTTAACCACTGAACCACCAGGAAAGTCCCCAGGAGGGCCTTAAGATTAGACTTCAGTAAGAACTTTCCCAGTGGGGCTACGTGACCTTGTTCGTATAGTATCACCTCCTCTCTCAGAGGAATGTTTCTCTTTTCCTTCCTTCTCAGTTGATGGGGGCAGCAGTCACGGGAGCTGGGGATGGTGATGTCTAGTTTAAGGGCAGAAAGATGGATGCGATGACCCTGGAGGGTGTGCCCAATACCTCTCATGCCCTGGGCAGTGCCAGCAGCTGCAGACCTCCATCGCGGATGCGGAACAGCGTGGGGAGCTGGCATTAAAAGATGCTCAGAAGAAACTTGGGGACCTGGATGCTGCCCTGTATCAGGCCAAGGAGGACCTGGCCCGGCTGCTGCGTGACTACCAGGCGCTCATGAATGTCAAGCTGGCCCTGGATGTGGAAATCGCTACCTACCGCAAGCTGCTGGAGAGTGAGGAGAGCAGGTGGGTGCCCCCCGCTTCCCCGTCCTGATTCTGAGTGCTCCCGGCTCTGCCCTGTGGGAGATCCCATGTAGTTGGTCCTTGTGTCAGGGGAGGAGGGTGAGGAAGCCACCATGGAGCTGGGCTCATAACTCAGTGCCTGAGACTCTCCTGCTCATGTTCAGGGCCTCACTGTGTGTCTCCTTGGCTGGCACTACCATCAGTAATCCTCAGGGTGTCTGGCAGGCCAGCAGGGGACAGGGTTTTCTTTTCCAACACCAGATTCTGACCCTGGCAGAAGCTTCAAAAACAAATTCATCATCTCTGTTCTTGTGGAGGGCATGAGATGCAGAGAAAGTCACCTTAGCCAGAAAAAGGACAGCTCTGTGGTGGAGTGGGTTTTGTTTCCTGTCCCATTGGAGCAGGGGCTGATGCTTATGGTCCAACTGTGGAGGGAGGAGAGGGCAGAAGAAGGATGGAGCTGCCTGGCCTATTGAATCTCTGCTGCACCAGGACCTGGCGGAAGGGTGCCTGGCCCAAGGCAGCCCTGGGCCATGCTTTGGTGCCCTGGTTTTATCATGTGGCCCCCGGCTCCTGAGAGTCTCAAGGCCCACTAAGTTGATTTATTGTAAAGACAATGAGAGGGAGAGACAGGGTTTTTACTTGGGTTCCTGGGACCACTGACCCGTCCCCTGGCCTGTCTGTTTCCCCCAGGATGTCTGGAGAATGTCCCAGTGCTGTCAGCATTTGTGAGTATTTTGCCGCCCCGGCCCTGGCCCCAGTCCTCTGCTCAGTCTGTTCAATCTGTCCTTGAGCCCTGGAGACAGGTTCGGGGGGTCCCAGAGAATGAGCCCCCTGCCCCTGGTTTCCCAGGCCACCACTGTCTGAGTTCATTTCCATTACTCACTGATGTCGGGAAGCCCAGGATCCTCTCNGCAGAATCTTTACTTGTATCATGTGGAATCTAGTTCCTGAGTCCCCCTGTATGGGCGTGTGAAGTCTTAGCCACTGGATCACCAGGGAAGTCCTGTTATAACTTTAGTTTTAATGGACAAGTATGATGTCACATCACTAATATAAAATTGCCCTAGACCCACTATAGGGTTGCCCTTAACACAGAGAAAAGTTTTCATACTATTAGCTTGCAGTAATTCCTTGGACACACTGCAAGCAGAGCCTTGTGATATGGCATTCACAGTCAGATGTGTATAAGAGACAGGATCCGCACAGAGTCAAAAACCAACCATGAGCCTTAAGCAGGAAGTGACATCTCCCTGGGTGGGGGTGGGGGGGCCAGCAAGGGCAGATTCAGCACCAATGCAGGCTACAGCACTGTCAAGGGAGGGCCTGTCTCTGGGGGCACCTCCATCCTGCGGAAGACCACCACGGTCAAGACGTCCAGCCGGAGGTATTAGCTGCTGTCTTGCAAGCTGGGGCCCCTGCACTTTTCTTCCCACTCCCCATCCTCAGGAGCAGGAATAGCCCCAGGACCACTGACCCAGGGTACAGGCATGCCAGACTGCACATGGGATCTGCATTTTGGGAAGGGCTCCAATCTACCCAGGTTTCCTCCTTGGTTCTGCAACAGGATGGGAGGGTTGGTTAAGGCCACCAGTTTGCGGGATGTGTTTGGATGATTTGGGGATGATATTTCGACCACGGAGAGGAGGTTGGATTTCCCCAGGCCATTTCAGCTTCTCTCACCTCTTCTGCTCGTCTGCTCTGGGCTCAAGTCAGGCTGAGGGAGGATAAAGTCAGAAGTGGTCTCCCATCTCCCACCAGGCCACGCCCTCCCTGAATCTACCTACGTTCCCCGCCCCTGTCTGTGCTGTGATGTATCTCAATAAATGGCAATTGCAGCTAGCTGTCTGGGGCTTGTCTCTCCTGTCCAGAGAACAGAAACTGTCAACTGATTAACTCAGTGATGGTTAGGCAGCAACAACCACATGCTCACAGTATCTCAGTCTTGCTAAAAGCACATTAGTTCAGTACCATCGCCACTGTAGGCTTTGGCTCTTACTCCCCTCCTGGAGAAAGTTGGAGGGACTATGTATGCAGCTCCCAGCAGGACCCAGCTCCCAGCAGCTGTCTGTTGCCCAGCCCCTCCCCTAATGCTACTGTGCCCCCTGCCAACTCTGCGGGGCAGGCAGCATGTGATCAGTGGAGAGGTCTTGGGCTTCACAATAGGTCTAACTCCCGGCTCTACCACTTACTAGCTGACCTTGGGCAAATTACCTAGCCTCTTTGGGCCTCACTTTCCTCCTTTGTAAGGGGACAACAGAGGGTGAGACAGAGGATGGTTGGAGGGCATCACCGACTCGACAGACATGAGTTTGAGCAAGCTCTGGGAGTTGGTGATGGACAGGGAAGCCTGGTGTGTTGCAGTCCATGGGGTCTCAGAGTCGGACATGACTGAGTGTCTGAACTTCCTCCTTTGTTAAAATGGGTGTGATGGAAACATGTATAAAGCATCTGGCTTAGAACAGCCTTGGCAGGAACTACTTCCCTTACCTCTGGCTTCTGGTTCCCAGCTCATTATCTTGGAGTGAGATGATTTCTCTTTCAGCCCTCACATCCAGTCATCCATAAAACCCCACATTTTCCTGCCAATAACAAAATATATATTCTTCTCAAGTGCACCTGGAGCACTTTCTGGGATAAATCCTGTGTTAGGCCACAAAATAAATGTTGGAAGGCGGCTATGTTCACTGCTATATCACTGATGCTGCACATAAAACAAGTCTTAGCAAATTTAAAAGTCTTAAATAATACAGAGCATCTTTGCTGACCACAATAGTATGAAACTAGAAACCAATAACAGAAGGAAAAGTGGAAAATTCATGAATACATGGCAATTAAACAGTACACTCCAAACAACTCCAGTAACCAGCAGATCAAAGAAGAAATTTAAAAATGGAAATAAAAAGGTATCTGGAGACAAATGAAAATGGAAACACAACATACCAAAACTTAGATGCAGCAAGAGCAGTTCTAAGAGGGAAATTGATAGCTATAAACACAGGTATTGAGAAAATAGAAAGAACCCACATAAACATCTTAATTTTACACCCCAAGGAACTAGGAAAAGAACAGAGTAAGTCCAAATTTAGAAGAAGGGAGGAAATAATAAAGATTAGAGCAGAAGTAAATTAAATAGGAAACAGGAAAATAGTGGAAAAGACAAAACCCCCTAAGAGTTGGATCTTTGAAAAGGTAAACAAAATTGACAACCTTTAGCTAGACTAACCAAGGGAGAAAGAGACAGCCTGAATCAATGAAATTATTCAAGAAGGAGGAGACAGTGCAACTGATACCACAAAAGCAAATAGGATCAGATTTCCTGGTGGAAAAGTGTGTGAGAACCTGCCTGCCAGTGCAGGGGACGGGGGTTCGATCCCTGGTCTGGGAAGGTTCCATCCACAGGCTGCAGAGCAGCTAAGCCTGTGCGCCACAGCTCCTGAGACCCCGTGCTGCAGCTTTCGAAGCCTGTGCATCTAGAGCCTGTGCCCCGCAACAGGAGAAGGCCTTGCAGTGGGAGGCTCACCACAGTGAAGGGAAGCCCCAGCTTGTCACAACTCGATAAACCCCGTGCGCAGCGACGGAGACCCAGCTCAGTCAAAAATAAATAAATAAAATTATAAAAAAATACATAGGATCATAAGCGGTTGTCATGAACAACTATATGCCAATAAACTAGACAACCTAGAAGAAAGGGATAAATTCTTGGGTATATATCACTTACCAAGACTGAATCAGGAACAAACTGGAACTCTGAACCGATCAATTACCAGTAAGGATATTGAGTCAGTAATTAAAAGTCTCCCAACAAGGAAAACTCCAGGACCAGATGGCTTCATTGGTAATTTTTTTAACCAAATATTAAAGAAGAATTAATATCCACCTTTCTCAAACTTCTCCAAACCCCAAAGAGAACGGAAAACTCCCAAACTCATTTCATGGGATTAGCGTCAAAGCCAGATAAGCACACTACAAGGAAAGAAAACTACAGACCAATATCCCTGATGACTATAGATACAAAAAAATTCCCAACAAAATACTAGAAAACTGAATTCCGCAGCACCTTAAAAGGATAACACACCATGATCAAGTGGGATTCATCCCTGGGATGCAAGGTTGGCTCAACATACACAAATCAATGTGTGATACATTAACAGAATAAAAAATAAAAAAATCATATGATTATCTCAATGTGCGTGCTTCATGCTAAGTCTCTTCAGTCATGCCTGACTCTTTGCAACCCTATGGACTGTAGCCCACCAGGCTCCTTTGTCCATGGGATTCTCCAAGCAAGAATACTGGAGTGTGCTGCCATGCCGTTCTCCAGGAAATATTTCTGACCCAGGGATCTGCATCATCTGAATACATGCAGAAAAAGCATTTGAAGAAATTCAACACCCACTCATGATAAGAATTATCAACAAACTATGTATAGAAGGAACATACCTCAACATTTATCACAAGCCCACAGCTAACATCACACTCAAGGTAAAAGGTCACGAGCTTTTCCTCCGAAATCAGGAACAAGGCAAGGGTGCTCACTCTCATAATTCCAATTCAGCCAACTGGAAATGGCAATCAGATAATTTAAAAAAAAAATGGAAGCATAGCTAATTTACAGTGCTGTGTAGTTTTAAGTGTAAAGCAAAGCGATTCAGTTATACACATACACATATGTATATAACCTAAGCTTCCCTGGTGGCTCAGATGGTAAAGTGTCTGCCTGCAATGCAGGAGACCGGGTTCTATTCCTGGGTCGGGAAGTTCCCCTGGAGAAGGAAATAGCAATCCACTCCAGCATTCTTGCCTGGAAAATCCCATGGATGGAGGAACCTGGTGGGCTACAGTCCATGGGGTTGCAAAGAGTTGGACACAACTGAGCGACTTCACTTCAGTTCAGTTGTTCAGTTGTGTCTGACTCTTTGTGACCCCATGGACTGCAGTACGCCAGGCTTCCTTGTCCATCACCAACTCCTGGAGCTTGCTCAAACTCATGTCCATCGAGTCAGTGATGCCATCAAGCCATCTTACTCTCTGTTGTCCCCTTGTCCTCCTGCCTTCAATCTTTCCCAGCCTCAGGGTCTTTTCCAATGAGTCAGTTCTTTGCATCAGGTGACCAAAGTACTGGAGTTTCACCTTCAGCATCAGTCCTTCCAGTGAATATTTAGGGCTGATTTCCTTTAGGATTGACAGCCTCTGCCATCAAGAAGCTTCTGTAATAAGCCTCTTATCCTTATCTGTCAGAGGGCAGACAGAGTGAAAACCACAATCACAAAAAACTAATCAAACTGATCACATGGACTTGTCTAACTCAATGAAACTAGGAGCCATGCCATGTAGGCTCGGGAGGGTCATGGTGGAGACTTCTGAGAAAACATGGTCCACTGGAGAAGAGAATGGCAAACCACTTCAGTATTCTTGCCTTGAGAACCCCATGAACAATATGAAAAGGCAAAAAGATATGAAATCTTATTTAGGATTCAAGAAATAGAAACAGTTTCATCATATAACAAAACTCAAAGATTATACTATGGGCCAGGAAGATCCACTAAGGACAAATTGTTATGTTACTTAGGAACACTTGTGTAAATCTGGGAATGGCCCAGACACAGGGGTTTCCAGGCTGAATTTCTGGAGACTCAGGACCCCAGGGGCTGCTCTCAAGGGGTCTGGGAGAGGCCAGCAGGCAAGAAGTTTCATAGTTCCCTCCTCTGCACCAATCAGAGCATCTCCTCTTTTACTTGTTTTACGAATGGGGCTGTGCATTTGTTTTTGATGACAAGAATGGTTTTGCTGCCAGAACATGTTGGGTTACCCCTGCTGACACATGCCCGGGGGGGTGGGGGAGACCAGAAGTGCTCTCTGCCCCTGGGAAAGGGGGGACTGTGCACAGACCCCGCTTCCCGATTCTAAGGGCTCCCCACCCTCTCTCTGCCCTCACTGTCCCCGTTCCAAAATGCTGACTGGTCCTTTCTGTAGACTTTCTGATCCTCAAGTTGGCTCTGGCTCCCCACGGAGTGACTCAGGGGAGGCTGAGGCTGGGTGACTGAACAGGATGAGGGCACCAACCCGGTCAGGGCGGGCGGGGGTGCTTTCCCACACCACACACCAGGTCTGGGGCTAAGAATAAAAGACTTGGGATCCCCATAATCCCAGGACTGAATGCCAGGGTTTACCTCCCTCACCCACAGAGCCCCAGGCAAACACACCCTCCGCTCCGCTCCACACCCCTGTCAGCTGCTCATCCCTCTTTGACAAGATGG
>SJYV01005052.1:0-23626 GCA_006410875.1 Neotragus pygmaeus | reverse complement strand
GACCCTATGCTGAGAAAGATTGTGGGAAGGAGGAGAAGAGGATGACAGAGAATGAGATGGTTGAATGGCATCACCGACTCAATGGACATGAGCTTGGGTGTGCTACGGGAGTTGGTGATGGACAGGGAGGCCTGGTGTTTTGCAATTCATGGAGTCACAAAACGTCGGATGCAACTGAACACTGGACTGAACTGAACTAACGGCTTAGCCTCCCCACAAAACATCAAAAAATGTATGTACATATGGAAATATTCTCACTAAAACTTACTGGAAGAAAGCCTCCTGTACAACTAAGGCTGTAAAAAAGATATATTTGTGACAGGGTAAGACAAGAAGGTAAGTGATTAGCTTGGGACCTGTGTCCCTTGGGGGGAACTCAGAGGAAAAGAAAGGAAATGTGGGTGGAGTACTGCCCTGGAAAGGAAGCTGTTCCAACTTCAGTCCTGGGATCTGACACTGAGGAGATATGCTCCCTTGTTGGATGTTGGACTGCTGAGACTAAAAGGAGAACAACGGGAATCCTGAATACTCATGAGGAGTGCGTGTTGTCTTGCCCCTGAGGCAGGGCACAGAGAGGTCTGCTCTAGTGGTTGCCAGGTTTCATGCAGCCACCTTGGCACATGCCCCAGCCCCAGCTGAGCAAACACCCTGGCCCCACTCAGTCCATGTCACAGTGTGGCACTGCATGTGGGCAGGTCATGACTGGGAAATGACTCCACTGTAGGATACAGCAGTGACCTGGTCCCAGGGCAGAGCCTGCATGGGGCAGTGGTGTCCAATGTTGACCCTTACTTAAACAGTGTATCGGAAGCTGCCCTGGTCTCTTACAGCTGATGCTATACTGCAGCTCACTCACAATACACGCAGAGTCCACACAAGCCTTGTAGATCCACAACAGGGCAGAAGAGGCAGAAGCTGGGAGCAGTGATCAGCTTTGAGGGACAAAGGGAATGTACACCTGAGGCTGCATGTGAGCAGAGCAAAGGGAAAAAATACAGACACCTGTACAGACAGTGCATTTGGAGACACCTTCAACTTCTGTATGCAGCCAGCCCAAGCTGAGAGGTTGCATGGGGCCCAATTGCTCCAGCATTCTATCCCTGTGGAGTAAGAATCCCAGCTCAGGGAGCTGGAAAAAGCATTTAAAGGGGACAAAGCCAGCTTGTGCCTGACTCCAGCAACTTAGGATCAGTCACCACCCCTAGTAGGGCAGCAGTGGCCACTGAGCATAGAGGAAGCCCCGCCTCACGCCCAGTTCCAGCTCTAGCCTCCATCGCCAGCCCCACCTCCGACTAAGGTGGTAGTTGCCAGCACACCCTGGGGGAAGCTGTGCCTGGCATCCACACCAAATCCAAACCTCCCACCAATGGCATTGGGCACACAGTCTGCAAAGACATGCCTTCACGTAAGAACACACCTTCAAGACTGCAGTTGGTAAATGTTTGACCTAAATTCATGGAAACAGAGAAAGTTAAGCAAAATGAAACTGCTTTCAACTTGAAGAGTAAAATAAAAAACCTGAGAAAAATAAAGTTTAAAAGATGAATTTTAAAAAATGGTAATAAAACTGTTAACTAACTCATGGGAAAGAATAAATGTACACAGTGAAAATTTTATCAAGGAATTAAAAAAATACAAGACCCAATTGGAAATAAAGAATTCAAAAGCTGAAATAAACACACACACACACACACACACACACACACACACTACAAGGAATGGATTCGCAAATGATGCTTCATGTAAAAAACGCTCCAACCAACAACTACTAGAACTAGTAAATGAATTCAGCAAAGTTGCAAGATGCAAGATTAATATACAGAAATCTGCTGATAAATATATAAAAATTCATCTCTCCTCCTGTCCCTGTCCCCTGGTTCTATTTCTCTGGAGAGTCTGACTATACATTTACCTTGATAGAAATCAGCATTTAAGCTATATTCAGGTTTACCAAAACCTTCTCCTTAGTCCCTATGTATATATTTTTTCCATATGTATATTAGCAAAACAAACAGTATCAGATATCTAGTACTGAATGATAATATCTCACAAATATATGACCTAAAAAATTGTTCTTTTCTAGTAGCTTCATTTTTTTGTTAACTGATATCCAATTTATGGTTAAAATGTTCACTAGAATTTTTAGTATTTAGATAGATCACAAGTCCATCTCTATTTTCCTAAATGTACTAATGAAAATGAGTGAGTTCTGTGCCTGAATTATCTAAAGAATCTGTACCTTTCAACATTAAAAATTTCTATGCTTAATTTGGCACATGTCATCCTAAAGAGATTATTATTCAAAGTCTAATAAAATAGGAAAAACGTGTGCCAAGTTTCAAGAAAAATAATATATAGAAAGTATGTTGGAGGCAACTATGAGGAACATAAAATTATGTTGCTTACATCAAGCATTTCCAGTAAATGAAATCTAATCTAAAATATTATCCCACAATTACGTCATTCCTTTCTTTTTCATATAGCTAGAGAATCAAATGAGTGCTACTATAATGTGTTACTGTGTAGCACATGAGGCAGTGGAAAATGAGGAAGAATTCAAATATAAATACAATCTTCTTGCTGTATTTATCAGACCTATTATAATTTTGATTATAGAAATCTATCTAAACTAATTTCAGCTTTATATAAAAGACTTATTGGCACATGTAACCAATCTTTTTCAAGCAGAGTAGTATACCTGGGCCATAGGGTAACAGGACCAGAGGACCTGGAAACTGCCAGAATTCACTCCTTATATCCCCCCCCCGCCTTTTTTTTTTTTTAATCTGTATGCATTCTCTTTATTCAGTCAATCTGGTATTTTCCCACTGGCTTAGAAATGAGAGTACCAAAAATCTTATTGATACTGTTCATCTTTCTTTTTAAAAAGAACTGAAACTTTTTGTCTAATGTTAATTCTAAAAAGTCTTCAGGAAGTGTTATTCTTGACATAGATTGGATAAAATTCTATCTTTGAACAAATAATAGTCAGGGAGGTGGAGTATCATAATGGAGCCAACTTCAGTCAGCTACTGCTTCCTAGATCAATCCTTGTAGACACAGAAGTCTGTACCAGAGGTGTACAATGGAAGGGACAACATTAGTACATGCATAACAGTAGTACATGTATAACTAAGGGGGAGAAGTATGAGAAGAGACTCATTAAGTGTCTACTACACTGTCCTCAAAGTTGAAATAACTGAGTTGGCATGCACAACATTTTACTAACTTTTAGAGTGAAATCATAGGACACCAATTAGCTTGTTCACATACAATTTGCTTTGAACACACCTAAACACAAATATTTCAGGAATGGGAATAAAGTGAATCATACCCAGAGTACAGAGACCAATTAGAACTGTGACATTACAGTGCTGAATTGCCTGTATTGAAGGAAATAACTGCCATTTTCTCAAGACACCTAATTTGACAGCTCACAAAGCTTTACCACACTTGATGCTCATAATCCTAATTATGATAGCATAGCAGAAATTACCAACATTGTATTATCAACAAGTAATACATGAGAATATCTCAAAGAACAGACTTAAAATGAAAGGTTCTCATACAATAAAAAAAAAATGGACTGCTTATAAATAAAGATTAAAGTTGTGATATCTAAAATGGCACAATTATTTACCCTGAATTATGTTCCAGAAAATAAATAACACTTTAAAAGAAACATAGCATTGCCTGCAGAGTTTGAAATTGCAGCCTCCAACAACATTACTTCTGTTGATATCAATTTGATATCCTGCTGATATCAATTTGGCTCTGGGGCAAGATGTTTGGCAGTTCGTCCCCAACTGAGTACCAACACTGTCTGCTGATGACCATGTCTGTACACATGGTCTGATATTGGGTCAAGGCTTTGTTCCATAGCTCAGTGACTGCATTCTGCTTGCAGCAAATGGCCCAGTCACTAAGTGAGCAAATATCCACCATCATGCTCTTGTACCTAAACTGACAATTTTTGCACTGCTTCCAACTGTTTCAATAATCCTCACATGAGGGATATTCCTCCTTTATTGAATACTTAAAGGAGTTGGAAAACTTCAGAAGTCAATCCATGATCATGAGTGCAATATTTCTTATACAGGAGTTTTCTTTTGTTTGTTTGCTTTCTTTTGTCTTAGCCATATTCACTGACTCTCAGGAAGATCAGAAAGATTTTTGTTTCATGTTTTGTGAAAGCTTTAACCATTCCATACCGTCTGTTATTGTTTAATCACTAAGCCTTATCTAACTCATTGTGACACCATGGATTGTAGCCCTCTAGGCTCCTCTGTCCATGGAATTTCCCAAGCAAGAATACTGGAGTGGGTTGCCATGCCCTCCTCCAGGGAATCTTCCCAACCCAGGAATCAAACTCTCATCTCTTGCATTTCTTGCATTGGCAGGTGGATTCTTTATCACCGAGTCATCAGGGAAAACCTTCTAAACCATCTACTACAGGAAAATCTTTCAGAGGAGAGTGAAAGTAAATTATTCATCTTTTCTTTCCCTAGCACAGATTCTACTCTAGGAAGCACTTGAGAAAAGTTTGTTGATTAAATAAATACAATCAACTCTTCATATCCACAGATTTTGCATCCATGGATTCAACCAACCATGGGTTGAAATTATTCCAAAAACTTCCAAAAAATTCCCAAAAGCAAAATTTGAATTTGTTCCATTGTTGTTGACACTGTTTACATATTTATATTGCATTTACCATAATTTACATATCATTTCCATTGTACTCAGTTCAGTTCAGTCGTTCAGTCATGTCCGACTCTTTGCGACCCCATGAATTGCAGCATGCCAGGCCTCCCTGTCCGTCACCAACTCCTAGAGTTCACACAAACCCATCCATCGAGTCGGTGATGCCATCCAGCCATCTCATCGTCTATCGTCCCCTTCTCCTCCTGCCCCCAATCCCTCCCAGCATCAGAGTCTTTTCCAATGAGTCAACTTTTTGCATGAAGTGGCCAAAGTATTGGAGTTTCAGCTTTAGCACCAGTCCTTCCAGTGAACACCCAGGATATATCTTCTTTAGAATGGATTGGTTGGATCTCCTTGCAGTCCAAGGGACTCTCAAGTGTCTTCTCCAACACCACAATTCAAAAGCATCAATTCTTCAGCACTCAGTTTTCTTCACAGTCCAACTCTCACATCCATACATGACCACTGGAAAAACCATANTTGCAGTCCAAGGGACTCTCAAGTGTCTTCTCCAACACCACAATTCAAAAGCATCAATTCTTCAGCACTCAGTTTTCTTCACAGTCCAACTCTCACATCCATACATGACCACTGGAAAAACCATAGCCTTGACTAGATGGACCTTTGTTGGCAAACTAATGTCTCTGCTTTTTAATATGCTATTTAGGTTGGTCATAACTTTCCTTCCACAGAGTAAGCGTCTTTTAATTTCATGGCTGCAATCACCATCTGCAGTGATTTTGGAGCCCCCCAAAATTAAGTCAGCCACTGTTTCCCCATCTATTTGCTATGACGTGATGGGACCAGATGTCATGATCTTAGTTTTCTGAATGTTGAGCTTTATAAGTACTTGGATTAGAGAGGTTTGGTAACTTCCTAAAGTCACATAGCTAGTAAGAGGCAGAATCAAGAGTTAAATTGAGGACTGTGTTGATATTTTAATTTAAGAACTTAAGTTTAATTGAGGACTGTGTTGATATTCCATGAGCTTGATCTGTTATTATTTATTTTGTCAAGTCACTAAAGTACAGTAACTAATTTTATCTGAACTCAAGGCCATGAAATTCTTTATGTAGCTTTCCAATACCTAAGAATTATCTTTGGATCTAAGAAAAGAACCAAAAATAATATTTTTGATAAATCTCAGCTATGTAATTTTTCATTCTTAGGCTACAGAAAGTAACTATAAATATTTAGCTATGTCAACTTACAAATGGTGTTTATACATCTTTGTCCAATTTTTTCAACCTTGACAGCACATTAGAGTCAGAGAGAACTTAGCCATTTATCTCCTAGAGTCAAATAACATGATTGTGGATATCAAGGCAAGGAGAGGCCGAATCATTTGCCCATGATAAAGATGAGGTTAGAGGGATTGCCCTGGTGATCCAGTGGCTGAGACTCTATGTTCCCAATACTAGGTCCACAGGTTTGATCCCTGGTCAGTCAGCAAAGATCCTGCATGCTGCAGAATACTCAAAAAGCAGGGTGGGAAGATGTAATTAGAACCACAGAAAAGAGGGAAAGATTCATTGAGAAATGAAAATAAACACATTTTTATTTTTCTTCTTAATATGTAACATACATTTACCTTAAAACAACCAATTAATGAGGCTACAAAATCACATCTTAACCAAATAAAAAAGTTGAAAAATTGAAACCTAAGAAAGTTATAAATGAGAAAAATTTGCTTTGACTGCTACAGATGAAAGTGAAGAAACTAAACTATTTCTTTTATTTCTGAGGTAGAACCTTTAAAAAATAGTAATAATAACTGAGTACATTTTAAAGGTCTTATTGGCTTTTTCAAAGATTCATGAATTGGACAGTATCCCATTTGCAAAATAATGATGCTCTAAGAAACTGTACAAAATGAGACTTTCATAGGCAGATGGAATCAGGAGCAAAAAAATCATACTAGCAAAATGTGGGTTGGTTGTGGCAAGGTCACTTTCCTTCAGAGGCTAGTGGATGACCTCAAAATTTCAAGTCAGGTGACTCCTGATTGACTGAATTAACATTCAATTTCTATTTGTCTCAGTTTGGTGATGTGGAGCTTAACATAAGAGACTCCATTCGAGAGTCACATTTGTCTTGTTTTTGACAATTATCTTTTATTGATCATGCTCAGATTTACTTAGAGATGTGATCAAAATTTAAAGCATTAGTGCCTCTCCGAGCTACTGCTCTGAAGTTCTCACAGGTTTTTGCTTATCCCTGTGTAGTATCCCCAGCTTATGAGACTTTTTGCTGACTCTCTGAGGTGTTTACAGGTCACTACTTAGGGTTCACCTATTTTAGTTAGGCTTCTCTTCCTTGATTGTTTGATGTTTCAATCTTAAGGAAACCATTGCTTAGTGGTTAGTGACCTTGAAACTGCATTTAAAGTTCTTGAGAGAATACAGCTTACTGGGGAGACTGTTATTTTTATAAGCAGGATAATTCCCAAAGTTTGGAGTACACTTCAGAGCCACGGTTCCCAAGAGCCAAATCAATCAGAATCAAGTAAGTAAAAAAATAAAAATAAAAATAAGATCTCATTGAAAGAATCACTTTCTTGTTCAGCAACTTTATATAGGTAAGTCTCAGCCTCCCCAGATGTATCAATTCAGGGGTAGCAGGTGGTGTTAGCAACACATAAATATCTCCTTGCTCAGCTAAAAGATGATCAAGGACTTTTTTATCATCAAGAGCAATTTTGGTAAGCGAGTCTAGGAACTTTTTGAACAACTATTGCTTTAGCAATAGATTCTTAAGTATCTTCAGAGTTAAAATAGAGATTCCTAATCATAGCCACATCTACACTTATTAATCAGGGAAGTAGAGGTCTACCAAAGAAAGTGAATCCTGAATCTTGAATGCCTCCTGGTAGATCCCTTCTAGCTCAACAATGCAAATCTAGGGAGCTGATCAATGTGATATCTCAGTTTGGTTGTAGACAGTTAGAGCCACAGGTGGGTAATCTAAGAGACACTGCCTGGTCACGCACCAGTTATCCAGACATCCATAGACACAAGAAGCATAATAACAGCTACAGACAGAGATAAATCTCGTCAGGGTATAAACCAGTTTAGTAAAAATTGCATTGTTAATGGATTTATTGGACTTCCTATTGGCTCATTGGTAACGAATTTGCCTGCAATGCAAGAGACACAGATTCAATCCCTGGTCAGGAAGATCCCCTGGAGAAGGAAATGGCAACCTACTATATTACAGCAAACTCCTGTATCTCATGGATAGAGAATCCTGGTGGTCTGCCATTTGTGTGGTCACAGAAGAGTCAGCCATGACTTGGTGACTAAACAACAACAAAGGGGATTTATTTATAGGGATATTTGCATTTGTTCATTCAAACCAGGGGTCAGTTTTTAGAACATACAAGAAATAAATCTCAGAGAACAAGATGGCAGAAGACTAGGTGGACATGGAGTCCATCTCTCTCCACAGACACATCAGGAATACACCTTCAGACACAGAAATGCTTGCAGAAAACCAGTTGAGACCAGAGAGGAGTACCTGACAACTGGTAAATAATATATAGAGCCATGCAAAACTTGGTAGGATGAAGGAGCTAGGAAGAAAAACAAGAGTGTTAGTAGGACAGGACCTGCCCTTGACAGGTGGGGGAACTGAAGCAGGGGTCCAATCCCCACATTGGGGTAATTATCTGCTTCAGAAGAGAAATATTTAAGGCTGAGAGTCAAACAGCTGATCTGTGGCAGTCTAAATGGAATGAGAATGAGACAGTCCTTGCCATAGCCATAGTACCCCAGACAGGGATATAGCTCCCCTAGAAGGAGCAGTGACTGGGAGCTGGAGTTAAGGGATTGTGGAGCAATCACTGAGGAGAAACAGAGAAGAGAAGACTGTGGAGGGAAATGCCTGAGGAGGAAAGCCAGGAAGCCGGGAAGCAAGGCGAAACTGCTGAGTCATGCACAGAGGGTGGAGCCATCTCCATAGCCTCTCTCTCCACACACCAGCATTGACAGCTGAACAATAGTGAGGCTGGCCCATCAACTGCCTGGTGCACCAAACTGCAGAGTAGAACACTGCCTCCCAGGGTGTCCTTTAAGTGACTGATGCACCCGAACTAGAGTAGGACCCTACCCAGGGTGCCCCTTTAAATGCCTGATGTGCCGATCTGCAGAATAGGACCCAAGCCAAGGAGCGGGACAGGGGTGCATTCTATATGTCTAACTCACTGAACAACAGAGAAGAACCTTGGGCAAAAGAGCCCTCTAAGTGCCAGAAAGGGTGGAGCTATGGAGAAAGACTAGCCAAAGAAGCCTTCCGATCGCTAGTTACCAGACACTTCAACAAAAGACTCTGATAGGGACATAACTCCTGAGGATAAGGCAGTCCATCTCCCTGTATACTTGGCGCCACCAGGGTCCCTGTGACACAAGCAGCTACACCAACTTCAGGCTCAACCCTCACTGAGGCAGAGCTGGCACAGGCAAAAAGAAATCTTGGGTATATGCAGAAGGGGTCGTTTTGGTCATTTCCAACTCTTTGGGATTCTGTGGACTGTGGCCTGCCAGGCTTCTCTGACAGTGGGGTCCTCCAGACAAGAATACTGGAATGTATTAGCCAATACTGGTTGCCATACCCTTCTAGAGCACTATTTCCTGCTGCCTTAGCCAACAACTCCCCTGAGTACCTGGTGCTGCTAGAACCCTGTGACCCAAGCAGCTGCATTACCTCTACACCTGGCCCTCATAGGGGCAAACCCAAGTCCTCCAGGACAGCCTCAGGAGCAAACCCCAGTAGACAACCTGCAGAGGTGGAAATAAAACCACAATTGAAACCCAGGGGCAGTGTGGCTAAGGGAGAAGACCCAAAATCTTCCCGCCAGCTGTATAAGCTGCGGATTAAATCCACATGATCAACTAGGCAGACTCTGTATCTATGGAATATATAAGAGGACACTGAGAGCTCCCACAAGGAAAACATGCTAGTTCTGAGAGCTGTGGACATTGGAAACAAGAACACACAGAAGTTGGACCACATTAAAGTCTGAGCTGCCCCCACAACATGTCCAGAGAACAGAGCAGTGTTGCAAGGCACCCTAGCGGGGCAAGGTGGACTGTGACTACCAGCGATGAAAAGGACCCTGACAGCAGTGACTCAAGATAAATATTTATTATTCTTATATATTTGATTTGTTCTTCACTTTCTTTTGGATTTTTCTTTTTTTTTTTTCTTTTTTACCTCTGTTGTAGTCATCTCTTTTATTAGCACAAAGAAATCAAAATAAGCTTTTGAGTTTTGTTTTGTCAATTACACTTTTTATTATTGCTATAAACCTCTATTTTGGCCTTTTTCAAAGTTCTGTGGAGTTTTCCTTTTTTTTCTCTCTCTCTTTTTTTAATTTTCATTTTTTTAAACCTATTATTACTTTTTCTGCATTTATTCTTTATTTGCTCTTCCTACTGTTCTTTTCCCCTTGCAGTTAATATTTAATGTACATAAATCATCTTTATCTACTTCTATTTAACTTTGCATATCTACTCTTTCTTTCCTTTCCTCTCACCATATTTGTTAGTTTTATTTTCATTGCTTTATTCCCCACTTGTCACCTTGCTTTACGTTTGTTTTCCAGTTTGTGCTTTGGTTAGTTTTATTCTTAACTGGTACCTACCATTTTTGGTTTTCTGTTTGTGGGGTTAATCTGTTGTACTTTATTTTGGGGGACTGGTTTGATTTTGCTTATGGTAGTATATGTATATGTGCATATTCCATTATTTTAATTATTATTTGCCTGATTTTGTAACTGCTATTTGTCTGGGGTTCATCTTTTGGCTTCTAGTTTTTGGGTATTTGTTTAATCTCACTTAATGCCATAACAAACCACCTGTGGAATCTTCGTTCCTGGCCAGAGGTCAAGCCCTGAGGCTTTGGAGTGGGAGCACTGACTTTAAGACCCTAGACTGCAGAGATCTCCTAACCTTAGGGAGTATCAAACTCCCACAAAGGAAGCCACTTGAATACAAGACCTGACATCATGCAGCCACCAGTAGCACCTGATGCAGTATGCCTCATCCAAACAACAAGTGAGACAAAAATACAAACACAATCATCAGCAGACAGGATTACCACCTCACTCAGCCTTGCCCATCAGAAAAAAAAAAAAAAAACCAAACCCAACTCAGCACAAATCTCACCCTATATGAAACTAACACAGACCACTGAACCAACCTTAGGAGGGCAGAACCCAAACGAAAGAAAGAATCCAACCTTGAAGCCTGGGAAAAGGAGACCTCAAACACAATGAGCTTAAAAAAATAATAAAGAAAAAGCAGAGAAATACTACATAAATGAAGGAACAAAACAGAAGCACAGATGTCCAAATAAATGAAGAAGAGACAGGCAAATTTAATTGAAAAAGAATTCAGAATAATGATAGTAATGATGATCAAAAACCATGAAAATAGAATGGAGAACATGCAAGAATCAATTAACAAAGATCTAGAAGAGCAAGACAGTTCCATAAAAACATCTATTTCTGCTTTATTGACTATGCCAAAGCCTTTGACTGTGTGGATNTTTAGAAAAGGCAGAGGAACCAGAGATCAAATTGCCAACATCCGCTGGATCATGGAAAAAGCAAGAGAGTTCCAGAAAAACATCTATTTCTGCTTTATTGACTATGCCAAAGCCTTTGACTGTGTGGATCACAATAAACTGTGGAAAATTCTGAAAGAGATGGGAATACCAGACTACCTAACCTGCCTCTTGAGAAATCTGTATGCAGGTCAGGAAGCAACAGTTAGAACTGGACATAGAACAACAGACTGGTTCCAAATAAGAAAAGGAGTACGTCAAGGCTGTATATTGTCATCCTGCTTATTTAACTTCTATGCAGAGTACATCATGAGAAATGCTGGACTAGAATAAACACAACCTGGAATCAAGATTGCCGGGAGAAATATCAATAACCTCAGATATACAGATGACACCACCCTTATGGCAGAAAGTGAAGAGGAACTAAAAAGCGTCTTGATGAAAGTGAAAGAGGAAAGTAAAAAAGTTGGCTTAAACCTCAACATTCAGAAAACTAGCCATTAGAGAAATGCAAATCAAAACTACAGTGAGGCACCACCTTGCACCTCTTAATATAACGACCATTTATTAAAAAAACAACAACAACATAATATCGGTGAGACTGTGAAGAAATTGGAACATTTGCACACTGTTGGTGGGAACATGAACTGGTACAGCTACATGGAAACCAGTATGATGGTTCCTCAATAAACTAAAAGTAGAATGACTGTCTGATCCAGTATTTCTACTGGGTCTATGTTGACAAGAATTGAAAGCAGAATCTTGAAGAGATATTTGTAAAACCACATTGATAGAGGCATTTTTCACAATAGCTGAAAATTGGAAGCCATTCAGGTGTTCACTGAGGGATGCATGGATAAGCAAAATGTGGTATACACATAGGATGGAATATTACTCATCTTTAACAGGAAGTAAATCTGGCACTATTGTGGACGATCCATGAGAACATTATGGTAAGATAAATAAGCCAGTCACAAAAAGACAAATAATTTGTGATTTCACTTATACCAAGTACTTTAGAGACAAAAAGTAGAATGATGCTTTCCAGGGGCTGTGAGAAAGGAAGTACAGGAATTCTTGTGTAATGTGCATAGAGTGTGTTTTGCAAGATAAAGAGTTCCGAGTACGGATAGTGGTGATGGTTACACAGGTTATGAATGCACTTAATACCATTGAACTGTACACTTTAAAGTGGTTAAGTTGTCAACTTTGTGTTATGAATATTTTACCTCAATAACAAAAATAGAAAAAGGCTATCAAGGCACGAAGGAACATGAAGGAAATGTAAGTGCACATTACTAAGGGAAAGAAGCCAATATGAAAAGTTTCCACTCCTGATGGTTCCACGGATATGACATTCTGGAAAAGACAAAACTATGGAATCGGGAAAAAGATCAGTGGTTGCCAGGGGTTAGCAGGGAAACAGAGATGAATAGATGGAGCACCGAGGATTTTTAGGGCAGGGAAACTATTCCGTAATGGTCCACAGGTGTTATAATACATTAATCAAAACACATAGAACTTAGAAACAGCAAGACTGAACTCTAATGTCAACTATGGACCTTGGGTGACCATTATAAAGAAAGAATGTAGCCCATATGTAACAAATGCATCAAATCACAAGATACTGATGGTGGGGTAGGCTGTGCCTGTGTGAGGGTGGGGATATATTGGAACTGTACTTCCCACTCAGTTTTGCTGTGAAGCTAAAACTGCCCTAAAAAACAAGATATGTTAAGTTGATACAGGACATTTAAGGAGATATGTTTTTGCTTTTGTTTTTTTTTTTTTTTTTAGTGAATTTTGGTTATTTGTGCCGTCAGGGAATGAGTCCATATCACCTTAATAGCTTATTGCATCCCCTTTTAATATCTGTGGGGTCTGTGCTAATTTCTCCTCTTTCATTCCTACTGTTTTCTCTCAGAGTTGAGGCAACATTCTTGGGAAGAGCCAACCCATGTCCTGAGACTTATGAATATTTCCAACAGGCAGGTGGGGGCAGGTCCTTTTAAGGCTCTCTTTCATCTCTGTGAATCAGTCCAGCCTGGGTTTTCCCAGGCTCAGCCTCACACCTGTTTGGTTATCATTTCGCAGGGGACACTTAAGGGAGACCCTCCATGGACAGGGGAGTTCCTCAGGACAGCTCTCTTCTCTCTGGCATCCTGACCCCAGACGAGCTGCCCCACACTGCCCCCAATTCGCAGACCAGCTCTAATACTGAGGGATCCATGGCACTCCACCTTGGTTTCTGGCCTGGATCCTGGAATCATTCTCGAGGGGGTGAGCTGGGCAGCTGTGAGACCCACTCTGTCTCTTTCCCCTCCAAGGTGGGCCTGTGCTGTCCGCCTCAAGGCCAGCATCTCAACCTCCTAGTGTCCTGTCCTTGTTAGCTCTCTGCATCAGTCGGGTGGGAAGGTCATCCAGGCCCTCTCACCCAACACGGTTGGAGCAGCCCTCCCCACTTCCACCACATTTCTGCTAAAAGTGCAGACCCACTGGCAGACCAGAAGGGGTGATCCCAGGCCCATACAGGCTGTGCTACATGGGGTCCTTAGGCCACCCACATGGAGCGGACCCAAGGGGCCAGCTGCCCCGTGTGTTTCAAGTGGGCAGGAACAGTCCAGGGAGCCTGAGAAACCCCTAGATCATGACAGGTCCACAGGGGACCAGCCGCGGCCCAGGGCCTGAGCAGGCACTGACTTCCTGGAAAAGCAGGAGCCCCACCTGGCGACCCTGCCCAGAGGGGCCAGGCCAATGCCCTTTGGGGTCTCAGTCACTTACTGCCGGGGCTTCCCTGGTGACTCAGACGGTAAAGAACCTGCCTGCGATGTAGGAGATCCAGGTTCGATCCCTGAGTCAGGAAGATCCCCTGGAGAGGGAATAGCAACCCACTTCAGTATTCTTGCCTGGACAATTCCATGGACAGAGGAACCTGGTGGGCTACAGTCTATGAGGTCTCAGAGAGTCAGATATGACTGAGTGACTCACACACTCGCTTACCAACAGAAATGCTCTCGGCTGGAGGAGACTAGTGTCAGGTCACAATCGCGTGTTTCCTTGCACCCCTGCACCCAGCCCACCAGGGAATCACATGAACGGAGCAGATCAGGTGAAGATGTGAGTTTATTTATCGAGGTGCCTGATGGGGCGCTGACAGGTTGGAAGTCGAGGCCAAGTGACCCAGATAGAGGATCTGGACGGGTAGGGGGGCAGGTGACCTAGAGACAGCTGGAGACCACTCCTGGGAGGCAGAAACCCCAGGGAGCTGTGAGGGCGGGGTTCCTGGGGCAGGAGTGAGAGGTTAGTCGGTCAGGGCAGTGGAGACATCGAGGACCGTGTCCTGTGTGAGGGCAACCACTCAGCACAGGTCAGGACAGAGGACCAAGTCACAGGTGGAACCTGAGCTCGGCTGGCTCTCGGGTGACATGCCAGGTCAGCAGCAGGGCTCCGGGGCCGAGGTTGGGATGCAGCAAGCTGGGCGGGAACATGCAGGCCTGCAGAGCAGGGACACGGAAGAGGCCGGGCGGCAGCAGCTGGGCTGGCAGGAGGAGGCGGGCACGCAGCAGGCGGGGCGGCACACGGGGCGGCAGAGCAGGGACACGGAGGAGGAGGGTCTGCAGCAGGACGAGGGGGCTGAGCAGGGGGAGGCCTCACAGCACACGGGCCTGCAGCAGAGAGGTGTGCAGCAGATGGGCCTGCAACAGACGGGCCTGCAGCAGATGGGCCTGCAGCAGACAGGAGTGCAGCAGACAGGCCTGCAACAGACGGGCCTGCAGCAGACAGGAGTGCAGCAGACGGGCTTGCAGCAGACGGGCTCACAGCAGGCCTGCTGGCAACAAGAGGAGGTGCAGCAGGAGGGCTGACAGCTGGACTGCTGGCAACATGAGGAGGTTGAGCAGGGGGAGGTCTCACAGCAGACAGGCCTGCAGCAGACAGGAGTGCAGCAGACAGGCCTGCAGCAGATGGGCTCACAGCAGACGGGCTCACAGCAGGCCTGCTGGCAGGGGGAGGAGGTGCAGCAGGCGGGCTGGCAGCTAGACTGCTGGCAGCACGAGGCCGGGCAGGAGCTGCTGCAGGCTGGCTGGCAGCAGGGGCTGGACTCGCAGCTCACTGGGGCACAGAGGAGGGTCAGGCGGGGGGCCGGGGCGCAGCAGCTGGGGGCACAGCAGGGGGGCTCGNCCCCTCAAACTCCAGGAGAAACCCTGAGGGCGGTCATGAGGCTGGTGGTGGGGGGTTGCCCTATGGTGCCTGGCTGGCCCTGGGGGGGTGCGCCTGGTCAGCAGCAGGGCTCTGGGGCTGAGGCAGGGATGCAGCAGGTGGGACGGGGGCACACGGGTTGGCAGAGCAGGGACATGGAGGAGGCCGGGCGGCAGCAGCTGGGCTGGCAGGAAGAGGTGGGCACACAGCAGGCCGGGCGGCACACGGGCCGGCAGAGGAGGGACACGGAGGAGGAGGAGGGTTTGCAGCAGGGGGAGGCCTCACAGCAGACAGGCCTGCAACAGACAGGCCTGCAGCAGACAGGTGTACAGCAGACAGGCTTGCAGCAGACAGGCGTGCAGCAGACAGGCCTGCAGCAGACAGGCGTGCAGCAGACAGGCTTGCAGCAGACAGGCCTGCAGCAGACGGGCTCACAGCAAGTCGGCTGGCAGGGGGAGGAGGTGCAGCAAGAGGGCTGGCAGCTGGACTGCTGGCAACATGAGGAGGTTNCAGACAGGCTGGAGGTTGCCATGGTGGAGGCGGTGGGGCTGGAGGAGGTGTGAGTGTGTGTGGGTGTACGAGCTGTGTGTGTGAGGTGCTTGGCGATGCAGGGCTTTTATACCTGGCCCCTGGCTTGTGTTGTCCCCCCAGGAGACTCCCAGGCCCTCCCTTCCTGGTTGGGGTTGACAGCTGGCGGCAAGAGCCCCTCATTAGTGCTGGCGTAGTTTCCACAATTGTTTTCACTCATTACACCCGTGAGCGTAAACATCCCATGTTGCAGGATGTTTTCCCTTTTCTCCTTTGTTTGGCTCCAGAAAAGACATAGAAAATATCTAGGTAAGATCCTAAATGAAATCAAGCCTGAATATTCACTGGAAGGACTGATGCTGAAGCTGAAGCTCCAATCCTTTGGCCACCTGATTCAAAGAGCTGACTCATTAGAAAAGACCCTGGTGCTGGGCAAGATTAAAGCAGGAAGAGAAGGGGACAACAAAGGACGAGTTGTTTAGATGGCAACATTGACTCAGTGCACATGAGTTTGTGCAGGAGGTGGTGAAGGACAGGGAAGCCTGCGGTGCTGTATTCCATGGGGTCCTGAGGAGCGGGACACGACTGAGCGAATGAACAATAGGAACAGTGCTGAGTGAGGTTTAGAGGTGATCGTGTCTCTAAATCGGTGACTTCAGATGTCACAGCTCTCCCCTGTTTGAGGTACAGTACTTTAACATTATTTTGACTTTTACACATTTTTAAACTTAGGTGTCAAGTGACATGTGCACGTCTTTAAAATGCAAGTGTCCCAGGGGATGTGACCGTGGAACCAGCTGAAGGTCATGTTCAGCAGGGGCTGGTGGGGGATCCTGGCACTCCCCCCGAAGCAGCTGCTCTGCCAGCAGGAAGCATGGTGAGAGGGACACCCAGTCCCCTGTAGCCCGGCCAGTGTGCCTGAGAGGAACGTTAACGGAGCGTGGGCATACGTGGAGTCTGTTAGGAGATCTCTACAGGGAGCAGGGCTCACAGGTGTCTGAGTCAGGGCCCACATTCCTCAACCTTTCACCCAGACCCACATGCTCACAGCACACCCTTGTGCACCCCACACTTCTCAGCCGAGCAATCTGCCCTTAGGCCAGTTTGCCTTCCTCAAGGGGGATGCCCTGAAAGACTCAGAGAGAGGGAGGGTCTCCTCCTGGAGAACCCACGTGTGAGCAGCGGAGACTCAAGGACTCGAGGCAACACCCAAAAGTAAAGCTCAGGTAAGAGCTGGTTTTCCTTGTGGATACAAGAAGATGTGGTCCCAGGGATCCTGGCACAGAAAGTCAGCAAGGGCTGACTCTGGGGAAGACGATTACATCTGGGCAGCGGTTGTCACGGAAGCCCTGACCATGTGTGAGGTCAGATGACACTGTCTGAGCACCTGTTCCAGGCCAGGTGGTGATCTGAACGCTCCACACCTGCCAAGTCACTTGATTTCACATCCACCCCGCAGGAAAGTTACTGTAAATAGGTGAGGAAGTCCAGGCACAGAGAAGTTAAGCAACCATCTCCAGGTCACACAGCCCAAAGTATCAGGACTGGGACTGGAAGCCAGCCATCTGTATATAGGATCAAGGCTCTCATGCAGGCCTTCCCCCAGGCCAACTTCAGTGCTACAAGCAGAAGGAAGCATGTGTCCAAGGAAATTTACCACCAGGCAGCTGAGCTGAAAATTTGTAACAGAGGCGGGAAACAGCAAAACTAACACCACAGAAAATCAACCCTGTGGTTTTCAGCACAAACACTGCTAGTTCCTCCAATCCACAGAGGAAAAGTATGCATGCTTGCCCAGGGGCTCAGCCATGTCCAACTCTGTGACCCCGTGGACTGTAGCTCGCCAGTTTCCTCTGTCCATGGGATTTTCCAGGCAAGAATACTGGAGGGAGGTGCCGCTTCTTACTCCAGCAGAGTGTAGTGAAAGTTGCTCAGTCATGTCTGACTTTTTGCGACACCATAGATTATACAGTCCAAGGAACTCTCCAGGCCAGAACACTGGAATGGGTAGCCTTTCCCTTCTCCAGGGGATCTTCCCAACCCAGGAATCGAACCCAGGTCTCCCANGAAAGTTGCTCAGTCATGTCTGACTTTTTGCGACACCATAGATTATACAGTCCAAGGAACTCTCCAGGCCAGAACACTGGAATGGGTAGCCTTTCCCTTCTCCAGGGGATCTTCCCAACCCAGGAATCGAACCCAGGTCTCCCACATTGCAGGCAGATTCTTTACCAGCTGAGCCGCAAAAGAAGCCCCACAGAGGGAAAGCATAAATCCCCAAACATGATGAGAGGAAATGTAATAAACAGGCCATGTGTTTCGCTGACACCAGACGTGATCGCTCCGTTGCTAACGAGGAAGGAGGAAGAGCCAGGGTAGTGCAGTAAAGACAGGACTGAACAGGAACCACTCTGAGCTGAGTGCACCAAGGTGCGTGAGTTTGGACTGGAAGGGCCTCATGAATTCAAGAGCTTCAGATTTTTAGAGCCCACCATACACATACCTTCAGTTAGTTCAGTTCAGTCGCTCAGTCATGTCCGAATGTGACCCCATGGACTGCAGCATGTCAGGCGTCGCTGTCCATCCCCAACTCCTAGAGTTTACTCAAACTCATGTCCACTGAGTCAGTGATACCATCCAACCATCTCATCTTCTGTCATCCCCTTCTCCTCCTGTCTTCAATCTTTCCCACGTCAGGGTCTTTTCAAATGAGTCAGCTCTTCGCTNTCCTAGAGTTTACTCAAACTCATGTCCACTGAGTCAGTGATACCATCCAACCATCTCATCTTCTGTCATCCCCTTCTCCTCCTGTCTTCAATCTTTCCCACGTCAGGGTCTTTTCAAATGAGTCAGCTCTTCGCTTCAGGTGGCCAAAGGATTGGAGTTTCAGCTTCAGCATCAGTCCTTCCAATGAACATTCAGGACTGATTTCCTTTAGGATGGACTGGTTGGATCTCTTGGAGTCCAAGGGATTCTCAAGGATCTTCTCCAACACCACAGATCAAAAGCATCAATTCTTCTGCGCTCAGCTTTCAGTCCAATACACATTCATACACAACTACTGGAAAAATCATAGCTTTGACTAGACAGAACTTTGTTGGCAAAGTAATGTCTCTGCTTTTTAATATCCTATCTAGGTTGGTCATAACTTTTCTTCTAAGGAGTAAACATCTTTTTTATTTAATGGCTGCAGTCACCATCTGCAGTGATTTTGGAGCCCATAAAATAAAGTCTGCTACTGTTTCCACTGTTTCTCCATCTATTTGCCATAAAGTGTTGGGACTAGATGCCATGATCTTTGTTTTCTGAATGTTGAGCTTTAAGGCAACCTTTTCACTCTCCTCTTTCACTTTAATCAAGAGGGTCTTTAGTTCTTTAATTTCTGCCATAAAGGTGGTTTCATCTGCATATCTGAGGTTACTGATATTTCTCCTGGCAATCTTGATTCCAGCTTGTGCTTCNTTTATAATTTGGTAAACTTTGGCCAATAAATGTACCCATGAATTCATTGCAATAGTCTAGATAATGAACATATCACTCCCAAAAGTTTCTTCATACCCTTGTGCAGTACATCTTTCCTTCCATCACCATCCCTCTTCACATTCTGCCATAGGGGTGGTGTCATCTGCATATCTGAGGTTACTGATATTTCTCCCGGCAATCTTGATTCCAGCTTGTGTTTCTTCCAGCCCAGCGTTTCTCATGATGTACTCTGCATATAAGTTAAATAAGCAGGGTGACAATATACAGCCTTGACGTACTCCTTTTCCTATTTGGAACCAGTCTGTTTTTCCATGTCCAGTTCTAACTGTTGCTCCCTGACCTGCATACAGATTTCTCAAGAGGTAGGTCAGGTGGTCTGGTATTCCCATCTCTTTCAGAATTTTCCACAGTTTATTGTGATAAGTTTATATTTAAAAATATAAAATACCTCCCATAATCTAGCATATTATTAGACTTGTATTTAAGGTAATGACTGAAACATGACTCAGTTGTAATTTCTGCTGCCCAGGACTGTCAGCATAATTTTTTCCTGATAACGTATAAGTTCACTGTTTCTGAGGCACATTAGGCCTGGGGTACTGGCTGTAAAAGACTGTGTAGTGTCTCTTCCTCCCTCCCCCCATCTCTCTTTCTCTCAATAATTTATGAGTAGGTCTTAAAAGGAGCTATTGGTTTTGTGTTAACTATCCTCTGCTGACCTAACATTATTTCACTTTATATTCTCAGTCTGTATTAGGTGCCAATCATTCCTGTATATTTTTTTAGCTTCTCTTATATGTTTAAATCATAAAGCTTCTTCACATTATCATATAAATTATTTATTTCATCTTTCTCTTCTACTTAAGTGTAACCTCTTCAAATTTAGAGATGGTTTTACTTATCTCTGTAAACATAGGCACATAATAAACATTAAGTGTTTTATCAATGAATACATACATATACATATTCAGTAATCATATGTAAGCATTGCCTATAAGGTTCCATAAGAAATAATGATAGATTACATAATATCTGATTCAGATAGCTATGTACAGAAAATGAGCTTTCTTGGAGAGGTAGCATTGTATAGTGAAAGGTGGGCTTTGGAGTTCTCAGATCTAGGTTTGACTCCCAATTCTGCCAGTTAATTAGCTATGTGTGACCTTGGACAAATTAATTAGCTTCTTTAGTCTCATTATCCTCACCCATGAAATAGGGATATCGTCTACTTGTATGTAAACTGCTTGGCATGTAGCAGGTGTTCAGTAAATGATAGTTCCCATCATTATTAATTGTAGACCCTCCCTGGTAGCTTTTCAAGGAATTTTCACTTGTTTGATTCCCTTACTGTTAGATATAATTGAGCCCTTTATATGATACATCCTATAATTACTAAGGTTACAGAAGTTTGAAACTGTTCCAAGAAGTTGTTTTTGAAGTGTTAAGTATGGAAAATGCTTTAAAGAGACCATTGCTTTTCTGCATTTGAACATTTAAAAAATAAGGATATGACTGTGGTATGTATGCTACAGTTAGTGTTTAACTACTGATACTTACTCATGTTAATAATCCTAGATTTGTTTCCAGATTTTCTAATAATCCCCATCCATTTTTCTAATGTTTTCAAATATTTTTATAGTAATTATTCTAATCATCCCCACCCATTGCACAGTTATTGATCTTTTTTTCAGTGAACTTATAAAAAAAGCATTATAATAGTTTATTCTTCTTTATTAGCTATTTACATGTTTTTTTCTTTATTGTGTTGAGATTTTGAGATCTGGGACCTTTTTTCTCCTTTAATATGTGCCTAGTACATGAGTCTGTATTATCTGAGCCACTTATAAAAACTTACTGATTTCTGACTCTATTTCCTCTTCTTTAACTTATCTAGTTTTTAGGAGACACCTTCTAACTATGGTTTTAAGGACATTATATTAAATGTAAAGAGCTTCCCTGATAGCTCAGTTGGTAAAGAATCCGCCTGCAATGCAGGAGACCCCAGTTCAGTTCCTAGGTCAGGAAGATCTTCTGGAGAAGGGATAGGATACCCTCTCCAGTGTTCTTGGGCTTCCCTTGTGGCTCAGCTGATAAAGAATCCACCTGCAATGTGGGAGATCCTAATTCGATCACTGGGTTGTAGTATAGGAAAGTGGTTAAAGCTAAAGCTTTGGAGCCAGATCAGCAAGAACTTGGCATGGTTGTTTAATCTCTTTGAACCTTCTTCTTCTTCTTCTTTTTTTTTTTTTTTTTATGGAGGGCTTCCCTTGTAGCTCAACTGGTAAATAATCCATCTTCTATGCATGGGAGACCTGGGTTCACTCTCACTTTCATTCACTTTCACAGAACACAGACCTTCTGACTTTTGAGCTTCTGCTTTACAGCTTTTCCTTAAAAATAAATGTTTGGATGAACAGATTAAGATTTAAAAATAGGTTCTCTTTAATGTCTGCTCCTTTGACTCCATTGAGAGTCTTTGGTTTTTTAAATTTTATTTATTTTTGGCTGTGCTGAGTCTTCATTGCTGATACGGGCTTTTCTCTAGTAGTGGCAAGCAGGGGCTACTCTCTAGTTGTGGTGTGTGGGCTAATTGCGGTGACTTCTGTTGAAGTGGAGCGCAGGCTCTAAAGCACATGAGCTTCAGCAGTGGCAGTGCCTGGGTTCTAGAGCACAGGGTCAACAGGTATGGTGCTCGGGCTTATTTGCTCCATGGCATGTGGGATATTCCTGGATCAGGGATTGAACCCATTTCTTCTGCATTGGCAGGTGGATTCTTTACCATTGAGCCTCCAGGAAAGCCCCACTGAAATTCTTAATACAGATTGACCCTTATTAGGATAGTAGACTTAAGCTAGGATTACTCTTCTCAGCTCCAATCTAAATTACTTTTTCCCCCCTGGATGTCTGAAAAGCTTTCTGAGGTGTAGTTAGTTTTATAAGAAGAAATATCATAATTTAATTCATTTGTGCCCTTGAGTTTGTGCTTATATGGTGGATGTTTTTGTTGTAGGCTAATGTAAAGCCCAGGACTTTGATGACAGATAGTCTGGTTATAAAGAATTTTTTACGCAAAATCATCACTGTGCTCCCGAAGGTAAGCCGTTCTTTTTGCACAATAATGATTCTCTTGTTTAAGTCATGTGTTTTAAAAAGACCTCTACTCTGTAGGGCATGGGAGCATCTGCTTGGTTTTCTTTCTTTTTATGACAGTGATTAAAAGTTTTAATATTGAATTGGTTTGGTTCCTGTATCTCTAAGGCAGGCTTGGTATTGGCCATGTGACATCTTTGAGAGCCTGTGGATATAGAGAGAACTTTGTTTTAGATTCATATTTTCACTGCCTTACTGTTTTATTGTATCACTTTGAATACCTCGTTTCCCTCCTCTGTGCTTCTTTTTTCTTTTAAACCTGGATAATAAACTGCTGATTATCTCCTTCTTTTCTAAAGTGACTATAAGAGTAAATAAGGAAATTCTGACTTTAAACTCAGGAAAGCTAAAGTTTTTATTATTACCTGTAGTTAGAAACACTCATAAAGTCACAGCAATAAAGTGTGCTGTGTAACTTCCCCTGTTTTTCTTGCAGGTTTCCTCCTATTTCTGTCTTAAGCAAGATTCAGTATTTATTTTTAGCCAATCTCTAGTCCAACTGTACACCACATATTCATTCATTCAGCTCTCCCACTACCCCTTGTGAAGTAGGTTTTATCATCATCATCCCCACTTTACAGCCCAGGAAACTGTGGTGCAGATGTTAAATAACTTGCAGAGCCACAATTTGAAAGGAGACAGTCTGGCTCTAGAGTCTCTTATTACCCATGATATTATGTAGAGAGAAAAAATATAGGTTGAAGGTAGAAAATAATTACAACAGTAAAGTAAACTGGAGGGAGAACATAAGAGTCTGATGGGGATAGGAGCAGAAAAAACAAAGAAAAAAGCATGGAATTTCCATATATGAAAACAATGGAAGCAATAGAGAGAGAAACAGATAGTTCTTTAAGAAGGGGAGAAGAGATACATTAGGAGAACAGTAGAGTACAAAGGGTAATGTTTCCTCATCAGTTCAGTTCAGTTCAGTCGCTCAGTCATGTCCACCTCTTTGCGACCCCATGAATTGCAGCACGCCAGGCCTCCCTGTCCATCACCA
>SJYV01005050.1:0-14360 GCA_006410875.1 Neotragus pygmaeus | reverse complement strand
ATAATTTCTCTTTATGTAACTATTGCTCTTTTACTTCTAATAATTGAGATGGTAACTATCTAATTTAATATCTATGGATTGTCTTGCTTTGTACAAAACCTTGACTGTATGAGAAATTTCCCTAGGAAAGGCTATCTCTCAGTCTTAAGAGAAACCCAAAAATTGAGTTCTACTTTCCATGGAACATTTTTCAGTGTCTTTGCCAAGATCCTAAAAGTTTCACTGTTTATGAACTGTTTTTACATTAATTCATGTCTCCATGTTTTATTGTCTTTCAGCACAAATTCAGGGTTCCACTCTCAAGGCAATTGTTTCTTCCCACACTAAGGGATGAATTGGTCTTCCAGGATTATGAGCAAAGATGTTCCAGTTCTTACTGATAGAATAGTGATGTCACAGCTTCTTCCTTCGGGAAGGGAGCCGGATGGTCTCTTGGGTGTGCGTGGAGCATCTTTCCTGCCCTGTAGGTCCTGAGGTGAGTTTCCACACTGGACCCTGTGTCCCACCACTACTCCTTTGCTTACTGTGCCACTTCATTTTGCTACCTGAAGTTTTCTATTTTTATCATAAATTTCTTTGTTAATATTTAGGAGTACTTTTGGTGACAATTTCTGTGCATTATAAGTAGTACTGGAGTTCTCTGCATCTGTGGATGCCACAGCCTTGATCAGAAATCCCAGAAATTAAACCTGTACAGATACAATCACACAGTCCAGAAAATCCAGGTCAAATCTGGAAGCTTTCTTCATCCAGATATTTTGATATTTATAAACAACTGAATAATTGAATTTTTCACCTGGTCGGTTAAGTTCATGTAGGTACACATCCATTTTAATTTGTGGTACTCATTTTAAATGGTTTTTAATCTTTTAATCTATGCTCTGCAATAGTTTGACCTTGATTCACCTTGAGTGACTCAGTGGGGATGCATCTCTCTGAGTGTTCAAGATCATGTAATTTAACTCATGCACTGATGTACTACAACCTAATAGATCCTACAGATTTGAAAGCTTTCTCTTTGGGTGTACACCCAGCACTCTTTAGGGACACTATATTTTCTAGTTCATCATTTACTCAATTGTTCTGAAGGAACTTCATTTGCATTTAAGTTTAGCTTCCTCAAACTCAGCCCCTGTCTCTTCTTAAAAGTTTAATTTTTCAAAAGAAAAAGAATCACGTTTTTAGCACTTTCTTTTCCTATGACTTAAACATATCTTAACATGATTTTTAAAAGATATTTTAAAATTAAATTTATCCCTTGACAATTTAATTTGTAGGCTAAGGAGAGCAAAGTTTTACAAATGGAATACTTTTAAATAAATCATAATTAATTAACTATGCAAATATATCAAATAAATGTGGATACATTGTTAGATGACTAATTACCATTCAGAAAGGTTAGAAATTGTAATCCTATTTTTTAGCTTGGTTAATATAATATTATAATTGGGGTTGCTTTGATCTTGGGGAATGTCAGAGACAATAATTTTTCAAGCTTGGCTGATTTTGAAATCATATGGTTATGAGTATTAGCAGCTTAATATAAAATGTAGTGCTGTCCACAAAGTTAAAAGAAAATTATTTTTGTCATAATAAGCTATATTAATTTAATTAGTTGTGTATGTGGTTATATTTTTCATTGGAAAATGAAAGCAGAATGGTTGTTGATAGACCTAGTTCTTAAAAAAGAGAAAAAAGAGTTCTTTGATATTTTAACTCTATAGGAAAACATTTTTGTCTCCTTGGGTTTTACTATTTCATACATCCTAGTTATTTTAAGTGCCAGCTAATTCCTGGATCATTCAGTAAGCGTTCCTAGGGCCCCAGTGGTGCATTTAGACTGCCAATCCTTGAGTTAACTGAATGTAGCCTCTCCTGCTGCTGGTGCTGCTGCTAAGTCGCTTCAGTCGTGTCCAACTCTGTGCGACCCTATAGACATCAGCCCACCAGGCTCGCCCGTCCCTGGGGTTCTCCAGGCAAGGATACTGGAGTGGGTTGCCATTTCCTTCTCCAATGCGTGAAAGTGAAGTTGCTCAGTTGTGTCCAACTCCTAGCGACCCCATAGACTGCAGCCTACCAGGCTCCCCCGTCCACGGGATTTTCCAGGCAAGAGTACCGGAGTGGGGTGCCGCTGCCTTCTCCGGTAGCCTCTCCTGGCCTACCACAATGACCTCCTACTTTGCCTTCTGGCTTTGAGGCTCGGTCCCTCTGATCCATCCTCCGCTCTGACACCAAGACTGTCTTCTCGTGAAGCAACCTGGGGCCTGCACCCTGAGCCCTGTGTTCCCCACTTTTATGGGGCTAATCATCTATTACAGTGACTCTTCTAAACCAAGCACCCGTGGGCCATCCCCAGCTCGCAGACTCATTTCTTGGGCTCATGCTGTGATGTCAGTCTTGGTTTTGTTTTCACTTCAATTTGTTTCCAAATTTTAAAATGAGATTTTAGGTAAAATTCTAGAAGTCTGAGTTTTCTTCAAAACTTGAAGCGATGTGACAATGTTGGCTCACGTTCCTTCAGGAGCTGAGCAGCGGCTGCTCCTCTCAGATGAGGTTGGTCACAGCAGGCGCCTCGGGCCCCCGCTCACTGAGGTTAGCCACCTGGAACCTGAATCTGTGGTCCTTGAATGCAGGCTCAGATCCACATCTTTCATTTTTCCCACAAGGCTGTAGTGGATTAAATTGTGTCTCCCCAAAGGATAGGTCCACCTGGAATGTTAGAATGTGACTTCATTTGGAATACCCCTATTTGCTGGTATAATAAAGGGAACTATCTGAGATGAGATTGGGGCTTCCCAGGTGACTCAGTAAAGAATCTGCCTGTCTATGCAGGAGAGGTGGGTTCGATCCCTGGGTTGGGAAGATACCCTGGAGGAGGAAATGGCAACCGTCTCCAGTTTTCTTGTCAGGAAAACGCCATGGACAGAGGAGCCTGGGAGCTACAGGACATGCAGTCTCAAAAGAGTACATACAACTGAGTGACTAAGCATGCACTCACATCTGAGATGAGATTATCCTGGATAGAGTGGGCCTTTTAAACATGAGGATGGGCTGTCCTCACAGGAAACAGAAAAGGAGAAGATAAAGACACAGAGAGAGGCAGACCGAGTGAAGATGGAGGCTGAGGCTGGAATCACGCAGCTCCAAGCTAAGGAGCGAGGAAGGCATCAGCCACCAGCAGCGTCGCACAACTTTTTGTGGTTTAAACTTACAACTTGTGCTAGTTGGTTACAGCAGGCCCAGGAAATGAACAAAGCCCCTCTGTGATCTGCGTCTGGCCTCGCTCTCTAGACTCCACCCCGATACTTGCTTGCTGTTCCCTCACAGCTCTGTGATTTTGTGATTCTGTCTTTGAACTGGCTGCTCCCCTTGCCTAAAAAACTCTTATATCTCTTTCTTCCTGTTGAATTTCAGTTCCCTGTTTAAGGCTCATGTCAGAAGGTAAAGTGGTTTCCTGGAGAACCACTCCTCCTTAGCTGGGAAAATGAACAGGTTACTGCCCCCTGGTGCCAATATTGATCCCTGATCTACAACGCCTTTTAGCACCAGGCTGCTGCTGCTGCTGCTAAGTCGCTTCAGTCGTGTCCGACCCTGTGCGACCCCAGAGACGGCAGCCCACCAGGCTCCCCCGTCCCTGGGATTCTCCAGGCAAGAACACTGGAGTGGGTTGCCATTTCCTTCTCCAATGCATAAAAGTGAAAAGTGAAAGTGAAGTCGCTCCGTCGTGTCCGACTCTTAGAGACCCCATGGGCTGCAGCCTACCAGGCTCCTCCGTCCATGGGACTTTCCAGGCGAGAGTACTGGAGTACTGCCACGGCCTTCTCCGAGCACCAGGCTATTCCTGGCTAAACTATGCCGGGGTAAGAAAGCTTGCATCAGAGGTCTTATTTGAACTAATCTTTCAAAGAGGTGAAAGTTTGAGGCACGTGATAGTTAATTTTATGTGTCAACTTCACTAAGCTGTGACAAAGCTGTTTGGTCAAACTCCAGTCTACATGAAGGTATTTTTTAAGATGTACTTAACATTTAAATCAGTAGACTTCGAGTAAGTATGTGGGTGGGCCTCGTTCAATCAGCTGAAAGTATTGAGAGCAAAGGCTGAGGTTTCCCAAAATAGAATAAATTCTCCTCAAGACTGCAGTGTAAAAAATAAGAAACCCTGCCTGGGTGTTCAGTCTGCTCCCCTGACTCCAGACTACAACCCTCTCCTGACTTGCCAGCCTATAGTTCAATTGAAAACTTGCCAGCTCCCATAATTGTGTGAGACAATTCCTTAAAATAAATAAATAACTGGTGTGTGTGTGTGTGTGTGTGTGTGTGTGTGTGTGTGTGTGTTCTATTGGTTCTGTTTCTCTGAAGACATCTGATTAACACCAGACAGAAAAGAGAAAGAAGAACATTCCAGAAAGCACAAACAAAATAATACAGATGTGCTGGTGGAGTCAGGTGTGGCTGGATCATGGGGTACAGTGAGACAAGGAAAGAGGCAAAGCTGGAGGGGGAGCTGGGGACCAGCCTCTTGGGGGGGTCATTTCAGACATATGAGCAGAGTTAGGACTTGTTCTGTCTGCTTTAGAAAAGTAGCTACTTTGGTTGCAGCACTGGGATGGTAGCAAAATGTTGCAAAAATGCAAGTAAAATATAGTAAAGGCATGTAGTGAGGGACCTGGAGTGAAGAGGGGGCAGATTAACAATCAGAGCCAGAATCAAATGACATGAACTGACGGCTGGTTTGCTGCACTGTAGTTTCTTGAAATCAGCTTATTTCTTATTCCTCTCGGCACCGAGGACCCAGCACTCCTGGGATACAGCACACGATAACTTGTCAAATAAGGGATAAATGGAAGAATATATAGGAGGAGAATGATGAAATATTTAAAGACAGCCCTGGCGCCTCTACATCACAATATCTATTCTTTTTCCTTTCAGCACCTTTTAAAAGCTCTATTTCTCTACTTCTTGCCCATCCTCAAAAATCTGTATGGTCTAAAAATAATCAGGAACAGTGTGGCTTTAGTTTTGCAAAAAACCTTCTTACCCCTTGAGCCTTACCTCTAATCTCCTCCGTTTTTCCTTCCTCTGATTTTCCTTTGTACTCTTTGGAGCCTGGAATGTATGAGATGATTGCTGAGTGTGACCAGTGAGGAGATTGAATTTAATGGAAATAGAATCAAGGTTGGTTGGAAAAACTACTGTGTTAGTAAACTTTAGGGGAAATGAATAGGTGGTCAGGGCCTACCTAAACAATGTGAAGAGGCAGAAAATTTGGAAGATGTCAAGCCACCATCGGGTATTTTGCAGTCATCTGACAAAACCTTCTAAACAGTCAGAGTGTAACAAAGCAGTTTTGAGAAAATCCATATTGTACTTTGCACCTTCTTGGTCACCTTGACAACAAATCCTCTTTCTTAAGACAATAATATCATACCAAGAAAAGCACTTGCAAATTCTGTAAATATTAATTACAGATGAAATATCTATGGCTGAGGTAGCTTCACCTGGGGAAATAGCAGGAAGGTATCTGAAAGCTTGTACTGCTAACACAGGATGGGGTAAGGAGGGAAAATTGGAGTTGGGTTATAAAAAGGATAAAGTACAAAGGAAAGATGGATTTATTCACAACTAGCATCAATCAATCAAATGATGTGCAGTCAGGATACTGTTCTTGCCTGGAGAATCCCAGGGACGGGAGAGCCTGGTGGGCTGCTGTCTAGGGGGTCACACAGAGTCAGACACGACTGAAGTGACTTAGCAGCAGCAGCAGAATACTGGATCCATTGGTCTTACCTTCTGGAAGGGACTTTAAACTGAAAAGTGGAATAGTTATAGTAGAGACTGTAGCATTGTGGCACCTGCAACTTCAGTTGACACTGAAATCAGCTGGGATGACTGAGGCCGTAGAGAAAGGAGAAGAGCCAGACATCAAAAGTGACAACGGATCAGTATACTGATTTTCAACATACTCTAAAGAGTTCATTGTTCTTACCGAAGATCCATCTTTCTAAAAGCACTCTGACATGGATTCTGAGCAATTATTTTTATTTGGCCACCCCACACGGCCTGTGGAACCTTAGTTCCCTGACCAGGGATCGAACCTGTGCCCCCTGCAGTGAAAGCACAGAGTCTTAACCACTGGACCATCAGGGAAGTCCCTGAGCAACTATCTTGTTTTTTTCTACATGACCAAAAGTATTGCTAAAAATATCACAATGGGAAAAAATATTTACTTTTAAATTATCTACAAGTAACAAAGCACTTTAGGATATTGTCCTATTTGGTTGTATTCTTCCCAGGAAAATTTAGGCTTTAAGTATAAACTGTTACACTTTGACATGGAATTCACACTCCCTCAAGAGTTATGTTATCAGTGAGGTGGGTCAGAGGAGCACTAGATGACTGACCCCATCCTTCCATGTGTGCAAAACACAGCTTAATGGCTGTGGTCATTCTGAATATTTTTTTTTCTTTATTGGTTCAATTAGGCAGACCATTGTAAAATGCATCTAGCTCTGGACACCAATCAGACAGAAGCATCCATGTACATCGGGGAAGGTTTCATCGGTGGTTTAGGAAGTGCATTTGTGCATTTGTCTCCAAGTTGTCTAACAGGTAGATCACAGGCCTGGGATTGGGCATGTGCAGCTCGGCCATGTTTACCAACTAGGAGATCGTAGGATGTTTTCTGAGTCTCGTTGCCTCCTCCTTTTCCAGAAAGAATGCCTTTACCACCCTCATATGTCTGCAGGATTAAGTATCATGGTATATGAAATGCCTGGCACCTGGGAAGGTCTCTGGAAATATCCATTCTCAGGGCTTTTGGAGAGTAAATACACCTTCTCTATTAGCACTTCCAGGCTTCCCAGATATCTGGGTTGGGAAGATCTCCTGGAGTGGGAAGTGACACCCCATTCCAATATTACTCCCTGGGAAATCTCTTGGACAGAGGAGACTGGCAGGCCACAGTCCATTGGATCACTGTCCACTGTGTCACAGAGAGTTGGACACAACCGAGCCATTAAACCGGAGAAGGCAATGGCACCCACTCCAGTACTCTTGCCTGGAGAATCCCAGGGACGGCTGAGCCTGGTGGGCTGCTGTCTATGGGGTCGCAGAGAGTCGGACACGACTGAAGCGACTTAGCAGCAGCAGCGTTAGCATTTCAAGGCTGCATTGTCTAGGATCCAGGCTCTTGCCGTGAACTCTTTGAATCTTTTTGCTAACTCTTTCACTTTTCTATACCATAGACTGGAAAGATGCAAAAACCTAAGTGTGATTAGTGATGCAATGGAATAGCCAGTGGACTTGAAGACCTGGACTCTAGTTCTGTTTTTCCACTAACCTGCAATATTACTTTAAATTAGTCGCTTAAGCTCCTTATTTCTGTTTTCTTCTTCATAAAATGAGAATATTGCTCTACTTGATCTCTATGAGTCCCCTCAGTTCTTGAGTATTAGGATGTTAAGCAATATTTTGAGTACATGCGTTTTGGTTGTGAAATATGATAAAATATCTGTACGCACTACAAAATGATCGCCACCACGGTCTAGTCACCTCACAGCTGACTCCCTCCACCCGTTAGCTTGCCCCCAACACCCTTCCCCTCTGATAGTCACGAATCTGTTCTCTGTATCTGTTTTTGTCTTATTTTGTTTGCTCATTTATTTTTAGATTCCATGTATGAATGAAATCACAGTATTTGTCTTTCTCTGTCTTACCTGACTTAGCCAAATACCTTTAATTTTTATCCATGTTGTCACTAATGTCAGGATTTCATAGTGTATCATTTTCTTACTGTACTGTTGGATCTGATTTGCTAATATTTTGTTGAAGATTTTTGCACGTATATCAAGAAACAGTTCAGTTCACTCACTCAGTCGTACATGACTACTGGAAAAACCACAGTTTTGACTAGACGGACCTCTGTCTGCAAAGTAATGTCTCTGCTTTTAAATATGCTGTCTAGGCTGGTCATAGCTTTTCTTCCAAGGAGCAAGCACCTTTTAATTTCACAGCTGCAGTCATCATCTGCAGTGGTATTGGCCTATAATTTCTTCTTTCATAATATCCTCATCTGGTTTTGGTATCAGAGTAATGTTGATTTTGTAAAATGTGTCTGAAAGTTTTCTCCCCTCTTCAACATTTTGGAAGAGTTTGGTAAGGATAGGTATTAACTTCAAATATTTTGTAGAATTTGCCAATGAAGTTGTCTGGCCCTGGGCTTTTCTTTTTTGGGACATCTTTGATTGCTGTTTCAATCTCCTTACTAGTAACTGTCTATTCAAATTTTCTGTTTCATCTTGATACAGTCTGGGGAGAATGTATATCTCTAGGAACTAAGCCATTTCTTTTATTTGTTATACAATTTGTTGGTGTATAATTGTTCTTACAGTCTCTTATGATCCTTTCTACTTCTGTAGGTTCTGCCAAAATGTCTATTCTCTCATTTCTGATTTTATTTATTTAAGTCTTCTCTCTTTTTCTTCTTAGTCTAGATAAAGGTTTTTCAATTTCATTTATCTTTTCAAAGAACAAGCTGTTAGTTTCGTTGATCTTTCCTATTGCTTTTTCAATCTCTATTTCACTCTGATCGTATTTCCTTCCTTAAACTAATGTGGGGTCTCATTTGTTCTTTGTTTTCTGCTTCCTCTGGTATAAAATGAAATTTCTTATTTAAGATTTTTCCTGTTTCTGGAGGTAGGCTGATACTGCTATTAGCTACCTTCTTAGAAGCATTTTTGCTGCATCTCATAGTTTTTGGTATTTTGTGTTTCTGTTTTCATTTGTCTCAAAGTATTTTTAAAATCCTTCTTTGATGACCCAGTGGTTTTTCAGTAGCACATTATTTAGTTTCTGTATTTTTGTGGCTTTTCCCGTAGTTTTCTTGTGATCCATTTCTGGTTTTATGCCATTGTAATGAGAAGAGATGTTTGATATCATTTCAGTCTTCTTGAATTTACTGAGACTTGTTATGTGAACTAATGTGTTATCTATCCTGTAGAACATTCCATATGAATTCAAGAATGTATATTCTGCTGCTTTTGGATGCAAAGTTCTACATAAATCTATTATAAATTCATCTGCTCTAATGTGGTATTTAAGTCCAATGTTCTCTTATTGATTTTCTGTCTGGATGACCTATCCATTGTTGTAAGTGGGATATTACAGTACCCTACCATTGTTGTATTGCTTTCAATTTTTTCCCTTTAAGTCCATTAATATTTGTTTTATATTTCTTGGTACTCATCTGTTGGATGCATATACATTTCAAGTGTTATATCTTCTTGCTAGATTGACCCCTTTGTCATTATGTAATGCTCTTCTTTGTCTTTTATTACAGCCTTTGTCTCGAAGACTGCTTTGTCTAATATGAGTATAACTACTCCAGCTCTTTTCATTACCTTTTGCATGAAATACCTCTTTCTATCCCCTCACTTCCTGTCTGTCCTTCTTTCTAAAGTGAGTCTCTTGTAGGCAGCATATAGATTGATCTTTTTGGAAAACTCCATTCAGCCATTCTGTTTTTGATTGCCAAATTTAGTTTATGTACTTCTTAAGTAATTGTTGATATGTATGTATTTACTGCCATTTTTACAAACTTAAAAAAAAATTAAATTCCATGGCTTTATCTTTTTACTTCCCCTCCATCACATTTTGTATTTTTGATGATACTTAGGCAAGGCTGGCGCCTGGACTGCTGCAGGGCTTAGCCAAGGCTTCTATGGCATGCTGGTGGACGTGGCTGGCCCCTAGAAAGGCCACAGGACCTGACCGCAGCTGCTGAGGGGTACTGGTAGTGGGGCTAGCCTCCAGATGAATCTCGGCAATTTTGATTCTTAGTATGAAGCACTACAAACCATCTCCTAAAAAAGTATTCCTAAGTCTTTTTGTGTGTGCATGGCCTGTGTTGCTGGATGATGGTTATGATGATAACCAACAGGTTTGTCCCTTTTTGCCAGTTTCTTATTTAGTGGTTATTGAATATTCACAGAAATTTTGTTAAAGTAGCAAGCAAGCCTACTCTTTTCTGTGCTTACAATTCTTTCTTCTATTTTCCATTTTTCAAAAGCTGGTATTAATTTGGTCCCGATTCCTAACTGAACCCTTTGTCAACAAAATGATTCTTCAGAGTTGTAATGATGCAAACATTGATAGTTGAGTAGGATAAAAGCAAATTGCAGATGAGATGACAAATGAGCAGCCCATCATTTCCTAGAAGAGAGATATCATTGAATCTGTTGAGGGACATTGGCATCCTTCAGTACAAATGTACAATGCTTTCTCCAGCTGATATTTTTTATCTGATGGCTTTACTTAAAAAAAAAAACAAAAAAAAAACTAAACCTTCATTTTATTTTCTTGAACTGTGATCAAACAGTCCCACAGTTTGGCAAACTGCCTTATAAGGTAGTAGAGGGCTTAAAAGTAAACTTTCCAGTTCATCTAAATGGATCATGAAAACAGAATATTTCAATACATGTTCATTTCCTTTTTTATTTCCTACCAGAAAATTCATGACTGCTACAAAAAAAAAAAGTATTTATTTTTAGGAAGCTTGTTTTATGTTATTGCACCCTTCCACTGTCTATTAAATCAAATGGATGTAATTCACTGCTTCATTCCTCAGAGCCTTTCCCTGCAGCTCACAGGGGATTAGAGCATGCAGTGTGAAAGAGCAGCAGGAGAGATGGTTTGGAAGTGCTCTCCTCATCACAAATATGTGTCTTCAATATTTAGTTGTTGTGGCAGAAAAACAGCAACAAATACATGAACTGTAAACCATCTGCTCTGAAATATGTTCAAATATGAATGTTCATCTTGAAAAATGAAATCTATGGAATTCTGGCATCCACTTTGACTTTTGAGAGATGAACAGCTTGGATATGCAAAGAAGGGATTTCCAGACTAGCCTTCCTAAACTTTAAATTTTCCTAAACCCAGAAGTTAAATAATTCACGACCTAGACAGGAAAACTTTCCTCTCAGTTTTAAAATTTAAGGGAAAACACTGCTCGAAAATCCTGCAAATGTATCTGTGTACAGATTTGTATAGAACTGTCTTATGTTTTAAGAAGCAGAGAAATGAATGTAGTTCTGTGTTTGTTATTTAATATTTATTACATTTCAGTGTATGCTGGGCATGATAAAAAAATATAAAAAGCATGATAATTCTGACTTTCACCAGACTCCTAAACCAAAAAGTTAAAATTGGCAAAACAGGAGACTTTGAACTGTGCCACTTAGTTTGGGGATAAGAAATGATGAGTTAGTCTCTCTGCTCACTTTTGAACTGTGGTCCTGAGGCTATCAGCATCAGTGCCCTGTAAGAAGTAGCTTTCTAAATGACTCTCAAAAAGATTTTAGGTGACTCAATAAATGTAAAGATGAAACGTGCTGCAAACTTACGTGAGCAATGAGAAAGATGAAGGCAGGAAAAATGGATGCCAAACAAAGCAAAAGCCCTCTGAGCTTAGCAGACCGAATCAGAGGTGACTGCAGGAAGGAGACTGGAAGCAGGAGTCATTTTTCCTTGCTGTTTGATGTTTTGGGAGCTCATTCAATTGACCCTTTGAGAGACACAGAAATTCAAACTTATTTTCCTCCTTTTCTTCTTCATGGCATGTAATTTTTGAAAAAGTCAGCTTGATCCCCATGTAGAGAGCATTCTCCCCACAGTAAATCCTTTAGCAAGATGTCTTTGTGCTTCAGTGGCCCCCAGGTGGACAATCTCTACCACTCCAGGATGTTCTCACCTTTAAATGATTGTTTTATTGCTACACATGTCCTGCCACTTCCCTGCTACACTATAAGCTTCTAAACAGTGGAATCCAAACTCTAACACCCTCTGAGCCGAGTATCATGTGATGAGTGCTGTGGTCTCAGTTAGTGTTCATTTGAAATTGGGAACCTTGGATAAATAAATTATGCCTAAGTGGGGAGAAAAGGTTTGAACTGACTAATGCCAATCTAAGTTTGGGAAATAAGCTATTTTAATACAATATTAAGAGAGCACAATCTTTCCTAAAACAAAAATACAATATACTTAATTCAGCAAATGGTAAGATGTTGGTGATATATTTAATTTTATTTTAAAAATCAGATATATTTCAATGCATGACCTTTCTGAACTCTTTTCTTTTGTTCTACTTTTTCTTTAAAAAATGAATTCACTCAACATATGATTTATCTAACAGAGTTTCATAATTTTACAACAAATGCTCCTCAAAATAGCTATATAAAGATCTGATACTATATGTGTCTGTACTTTTTAATTTACTTTTTTCATCTCTTTTCACTTTTGTTTATAGGAAAAGGGGTAAAAACATGTCTAATGCTTAGAAGACTTGGCAATGCTATTTTTATGCACTGTGAACTCTGCTATGTCTACAGGGAACTTAGATTTTAGTATGCAGCAGCAAAAAAGCTACTGGATGATCAGTCTTGCCCTTGAGGATCAAAGTGTTTTTTTGTTGGGTCAACTGTTCAACTAAGAAACTAAAAAGAACAAAAAATATAATGGCGTAAATCCAGTCCAGGAATGTAGTGTGGGTAATATGGAGTTTCTGTTTTATATACACGCAATTAACCTGCCTTTGTAAACATATCTGTTTGGTTTCTTTCCTACTTTCTCCACTACAGAAAGTCTGTTACTGGTCATCTTTACAAGGGGAAAAAATCCACATCTTTTGTGTTGAGCTGGAAGAACCAGTTGGTGTATCCATTTAACCAGAAGGACTGTATCTGCCATAGAAACACACAGAACAAACTTCACTTCATTTTTTTCTGGGAAAATCCTGAGAAATGAAATGAGCACAACTTATTACCAACAAAGAACAATTAGATGAAGCTAGATTGAATGCTGAGCATTCATATCATTTTAGTAAATTTTGTACACTTTCCTCTCCTTAGATGCAGCTCCATTCAGTTGACCTGTATTCTTAGGAAATGATTCAGATTGCTTTGATTTAAATCCTGATCTGTACAAATTTCTTCATTGCAGTAAAAACTAAGGCAGCCACTGGGGGCTGAATAGGCATCCTCGAATTTCCCCAGATAAATTAAAAATAAAGAGAGAAATCACAATATGATATTTATTAAAACTGAGGACTTCTGGGGAGTGCAGAGGCTGGACTGAGTTGAACTTGTGTGTGTGTGATATAAGATACGATACTTTGTGTTTTATAAAATCTGATTCCAATATTGTAAACCAACCAGTGGTGTCAACAGATTATTCTTATATATGAATATAGAGAATTTGAGAAGAAAAAGCATGCCCATCAATTGTACAATAGTGCTGAGCTCTGAATAAACTGAATGTAATTTGAAAGTCACATATTTTTTAATATGAGTAAACTAAACATGGTAAGTTCTACAAAAATAAAACCTGTAGAGAAAAATGCAGAAGCTGTCATGATTTATACTTTTATAACACAACTATGAACCATCTTTTACGCTATGAATGAATAATAGATTTAACACATAGTGTCTTCAAATGCTCAAGATGAGGAACAAACACATCACATTTTAGAAATAAGGATGGAACATGCAAACGTGCTGTGTTGTTTTTAAACCTAAACCTTTACATTTTATTTTTATTGTAGCACTAGAAATAGTCTAGGCAATTAACAACAACAAAAATGTGACCACACATTATTATTCAGCAATATATGCCTCTCATTTGTAACACCGTGTGGAGAATACAGAAGGCTAGAAAACTCCAGCTCTGTCTCAACACTCACTGAATCTAAAATAGAGAAGATAGTATAAAATTCTGGAGGTAGTCTTTCTGAATTAATTTTTATAACCCGACTGAATAATACCTCTAAGATATGTAAATCCTAAACACTTCAGAAATAACAAATCATTTCATCATGGAAGATTATTGGCTTAAAGAAATGAATATGAAGACTTTACATCTTTATATGTCTCACTGCTAAAAAAGCTACTGAGGATATTTCACTAACTGCACTCTTACCTTGGGTTAATGCTGCCAAAATACCTGTATTTTATATATTAGAATGCTCAAACTACTGCACAATTGCACTCATCTCACACGCTAGTAAAGTAATGCTCAAAATTCTCCAAGCTAGGCTTCAGCGTACATGAACCATGAACTTCCAGATGTTCAAGCTGGTTTTAGAAAAGGCAGAGGAACCAGAGATCTAATTGCCAACATCCGATGGATCATGGAAAAAGCAAGAGAGTTCCAGAAAAACATCTATTTCTGCTTTACTGACTATGCCAAAGCCTTTGACTGTGTGAATCACAGGAAACTGTGGAAAATTCTGAAAGAGACAGGAATACCAGACCACCTGACCTGCATCTTGAGAAACCTATATGCAGGTCAGGAAGCAACAGTTAGAA
>SJYV01005047.1:0-11798 GCA_006410875.1 Neotragus pygmaeus | reverse complement strand
CAAGGACATTCTAAATGGGGGGGGGGGAGGGCAGTGGATTGAAAGAGCCTAAAGGGGGTGATAGGCAAATCAGGAGGTAAATCAAACTGGAGCGGCTAGAGCTTAAACCCTGAGCATTCTTTCAACAGGCCAATGGGTGGACGCATCACTACGCAACACAAACTAAAGCGAAGCAGACTGGAGCAGCGTTCCCCAGAGTCCTCGGGGCCACGGGGCCATTTGCTCCCTTCTCTGGATTTGGCCGCCCGCTGGCTTCCATGGCTGTGGATTTACCCACTCTTGGAAAAACAAGCCGTCCTTTGAACAACACCAACACCACTACCTCTGACCTGAAATTAGACAACAAATATACATACTCCAGCCTCTGAGACCATCGATTCATCAGACGCAGAGACCGTGTATTACGGCCCAACGGGCAGTGGCACGGTGGGTACTCCAGTGAGTAACAGAGTCTACAGTTAACGCTGAAAGACACTGAGACGCTACTGTCCTAGACCCCTGGCAGGGCTACAATTTAAGACTGGCAACACCAGGTTCTGCAGAAGACGCAGAGTTCCTGGAGCCCTCCTGCGCAGCTGGTGCGAGCGCCAGATGGTACAACCACTCCGGAAAACAGTTGAGCAGTGTATAAAAAAAGTTAAGCTTACCCCATGACTGGACAATTAAACCCAGAAGTATCTACCCAAGAGAAAGGAGCACGTGAGTCCACAAAAAGGGTTGTATCAAAATGTTTGGAGGCTGAGCCACAAAGTGAATATGCTGAAAATCACTGAACTGTACCTTAAAAATGGCTAAAAATAACAGATTTCATGTTATGTATCTTTTTACCATAGGGAAAAGAAAATGTTTAGAGCATCTTTATTCACAATGTTAAAAAACTTTGAAACAAAGCAAATGTCCCCCTCAACCTTAAGAGAGAAGCAAATTGTGACATACTCATGGAACAGACTACAGCAGGGCAATCCCAAAGAAGAGACCCCTGACCTGGGCAAGGACGTGGATGAATCTCAGAAATACCATGCTGAGCACAAGAAGCTGGAATCAAATGATTCTATTTACATGAAGCCAAAGAGCAGGAAAAACTATCAATAATTTATAACCACCCAGCCAAAACAGTGGTTAGTTACCTCCAGCGGGGGCTAGGGGGTGGGTACTGCCTGGCAAGGAGGGACTTCCTGTGATGACGGAAATGTTCTGTCTTCATCTGGGTGGTAATTACCAAAGGTGTAAACATAGGGGAAAAATTCATGAAGCCATGCCCTCAAAATTTCACCATACTTAATTATGTCTCAATGTCAACAGAAGAAAGAAGAAAGAAAACCAAAGAGGTGGGACCCTCCGGTCCATGGCCCATATTAAGCAGCCTTTTGTCTGCTGCTGCTGCTGCTGCTAAGTCACTTCAGCTGTGTCCGACCCTGTGCGACCCCACAGACAGCAGCCCACCAGGCTCCCCCATCCCTGGGATTCTCCAGGCAAGAACACTGGAGTGGATTGCCATTTTCTTCTCCAATGTGTGAAAGTGAAAAGTGAAAGTGAAGTCACTCAGTCATGTCTGACTCTTCGCCACCCCATGGACTGCAGCCCACCAGGCTCCTCCATCCATGGGATTCTCCAGGCAACAGTACTGGAGTGAGGAGCCTTTGTCTAGCCCTCCCCAAATACTCTCCTATCACAAAATAAGGCCTCACAATAAAAATTCCCCTTAGGTCTTGTAGGACCTATCCCAGACAGGGCAATACCTTTCAAGGTATGACTAGAGAGGTTTAAAGAAAAACATACAACTAATCCATTGATTACCTAGGCTTATTTTTCTTTTTCACTGAATTTTTATCATTCTAAATATATATTTTGTTCCTATTAGGATCCAAATGAACCATCTAACCATTTGGGGTTTAAGTTGATGATGCTACAATAAACACTAGGTCCCAATATAATGACCGGTACGATAGAGTGAGGCAGTCTGACGCTGACAGATCAGATAGAAGGCCTCACACTGCTAGGGTCCCAAAGGAGATCATTTCCAAGTTTCCTCAACATACGTTTAAGTCCCTCACGAGACAACGAGGGAAACGTCATCTGCTCAAAGTCTAAAAATGAAGCCAGTCACTTTTTTAAGAATGGATAAAACTATCATAAACCGTTGAGTCCGCTAAGAGACACCAACCTGTAATAATCACACTTTTTCATAATCTGTAATTATCTTCTTTATTTACATCTTCATTGTTTGCCTCTCATCTCCATGGTTAGGCTCCAAAATCTCAGGAATCTTGGTGTCTATTTTGTTGACAGCTATGTCCCCAGTACATAAAACAGCACCTGGCAGGTAACTGGTGTGAAATATTTTCCCCCAGAAATGAAGAGTTCACTTCATAGACCAAAGTGAAGTAACTAGAAAACAAGATGAGTTGAGGAAGTCATTTCCAAGCAACCAGCCCACCCCTCAACCAAACCTTCACACCCCTTCTTTGCCCTGCCATCTGTCCTTCCCCTAAGAGTAACTTGCTAGGAACTGACCAACTCATTTGTCTTAGCCACTAACTGAGCATCATCCAGGGCTAATCACACAACTCCAGTGTTTCTTGATCTTTAATGAAAAGACATTGGAGTCGCTTCTCACCTAAGCAGACACCACAGTGCGTGGTGTTGAGAACAAAGAGATGAAAGACAAAGGCCTGGCGCAGGTGGAATCTCAGCAAGAGGCAACGGCTTGCTCAAAGGATGGGGTTGCGTATATCTGGACCACAGGTGCGGCTTGGGGGTTGGCGGGAGACAGGATCCGGGCAATGGATGAGTGGAGGACGAGGCTGGAGGGCAGAGTGAGGGATCATGGACGCGGGTCCAGAGGGAAGTCAATTAGAGGCGGCGCTGGCGAGGCCGTTTTTTTAGTGATGATGCGGTAAACCGTCGGAGACGAGGCTGCTGCAACTTCTTGCTCTCATCTTTCTTCCTCAGTGACAGCTCTTATTCTCTATCCCAAGTCTCGATCTTCAGCCCCAGCCCACTCCTCTGAGATCTAGACCCATATACTCATTTCAAAGTCCTTCAGACTAAACATAATCGAGACTACACTTGGGAAACTCACAGCCCTGGATTCCCTCTCTCTGCAAGTGGCGGCACCGTCCCTCCAGCTGGAAATGCCAGAGGCTGGGGTCAGCCTCCCTGTCCTCCCCGCTCTCTGCCTGCTCCCCTGCTCCCATCCAGAACCACGTCCCCTCAGGCTTCCCTCCAAATCCAAGATCCACTCCCCGCCGCCCGCTCCTCCATCCCTGTAGTGACTCGGGTTACCTCCACCCCTTGCCCTAACCACCGCAGGTTCACGCCGTCTCCCATTTCTCCTGTTTCCTCCCAATTCGTCCTCAAGCTACAGGTCTCAGCCCGCCCCCTCTCATCCACCCTCTACCCACTCCCAGGAGCACACAAGCCCTGCTGATGCCTCGCGCAGCACCCCATTCCTGGTGGAGTGGGGACGAGGTATGTCTTTGAGCCAAGGAATGAAAGACTGTAAAGTTACGGAAGGAGTCGGCACCACAGACACAGACTCAAACTAAGGCCTAAAAGCTGGCCACCGGACGCGCCAGCAGGGCGGCACTGTGCGCCCGTGCCCAGCAGAGGGGGCAACAGAAATCAGATGCCGGCGGGCTGAGCAGCGGATGGACAGGACCCCGACCTTCTTCCCCCCGCGACGCAGAGGACAAGGAGAAGGGCTAACAGTGAGGATGAGAACACGGGTTGAGGTGCGGGTTTGGGCTTCTCGTTTTAAAGTTGGGAGAGACCTGAGTATGAGCAGATGACGAAGAGGGAAACCCAGGAGAGGAAGAAAGGAAGGGGAACCAGGAAAGACACCCATCACTGAGACGTCCCTGAGGCCAGAAGGTGGGGACTTGTGAGCAGAACAGAGGGCTGGAGTTGGATCCCAAAGAGCCTGCGGGTAGGAAAGCCAAGGAGTCGCGTTGCTCCCTCTACTTTCTCCTGAAACGGTGTCTAAGGATTCCTCCACCTCTACAGGAAAGCTCTCTCTCATTCTCTGTTAGACACAATATAAAACCACATACACTACGCACACGTGTGGGTGTGTGTGTGGATTTTATGTATATATATGGTGTTTTACATAGCCTTCCCCGGTGGCTCAGTGGTAAAGAATCTGCCTGCAATGCGGGAGTCCTGGGTTCGATCCCTGGGTGGGGAAGATCCCCTGGAGAAGAGAATGGCTACCCACTCCAGTATTCTTGCCTGGAGAATCCCATGGACAGAGAAGCCTGGTGAGCTACAGTCCATGGGGTCTCAAAAAGAGTTGGACACGACTGAGTGAGTTTCACTCATGCTTTACACACACACACACACACACACACACACACACACACACACACGTGATGTGTTGTATTTAATACTGGACACCAGGAGTTACACTTGGTGTCTTCTGCTAATCCTGGGATTCTGTTTCACTCCGCTCCCTTTCCCCTCTTCCTTTCTCCCCCTCTTTATTGATATAAAGCCTTTCTAACAGAAAAAGGGTTCCACCATCATCTCCAGTACCTGGTTTTAACTGTTCCCAGCTGGGAGTTCTACAGGGCGGGGCTCAAAAACCTCACATAGGTTTTAGACGGAGAAGTGCTGTTTTCTGTCCCTCTTACCCTCCTCTCAACAGAATGTCAAGCCTGGCACAGCCGTTACATATTCCTTTAAGAAGCTGCCCGAGTCACTCTCCTGGGTGACTGTAAGCACTGGCAAAGAGGTCAGTGCTTTTCATCAGGGAAATAAAACAAGGGTTCTCTGCGGGGTCAGCCAATCGTTTTTATCAGTGGCTCATCGGAAAAACAACAGCCTAAAAGGACACACACCGTAAGAAAGGGAGAGGAAAGGGGCACAGGAGAAAGCTGCGGACCATGAGATGAAAGTTCGGGTTAGTCCTCTGTCACTTTAATCGGGCTGCCACCTAAGGGGAGATGTGCTTGATTCCAAAGAGGGGAGGAGGCGAACATCCAGAGATGGGCGCTCATCAGCTATTCTCAGGGAAGCGGCGGGCTGGCTCCAGCTGGAGTGGGGGCAGTGTAAACACCACTCCAGCGCTTGGCAGCACACATTTGCATCGGGCCATTAAATTCTGGAATTCGCTCTATTAAAATCAAATCATTAGCCAAGAAGAATTAACAGGCAACGATTTTCATGCAAAGCACACACAAACGGAACACCAAGAGCGATGCGTACGGGTGACCCTTCTCCACTCACCACTTCAGACGGGGCATAAGGCCGACCCACGACCGTTTCAGCCCTTGGTTGCTCGCTGGCAGCCCTGTCTATACAATGTCGAGCACTGTCTGAGCGCTGGAACACTGTAAGCTTTCCCTGTTTATCTGAAAGTCCCTGGATCACCATCCCAAGAAACCTGGCGCTGGGACAAAGCTGACTTGTGACAGGTCTCAGCCCTTTAAGCAAATTGCTTATTAATTAACGCAGGACCGAAGTTTCTGTTTGGGTCCTAACTAAGCTAGGTACCTCCAGAAGTGTCCCTCCCTGCTCTGCGCTCTCTGAAACTGGGCAGAATGTTTCTGACACGCAGTTTTCCATGACACACGGACGGTGGAGGGTTTTAACAGGTGGTGAAGACTGTGACCAAAATACTGGCTGGGAAAAAAAAAAAATCCCAGTTCAGGCCAAAGCGTCACCAGGTCTATTAACAGCGGAGAAACAGGGGACCAAGGAGGGCGGAGGGCACCTCCGAGGATATTCCAGTGTTAGGCACCCCTCGCCCGCCCGGGGAGCAGGCTTCATTCACAGGGAGAAGAAAACCTCCTCTTAGGACGTGGCCACTACTTTAGAGGACCTCATACATAAGACACAGGAGAAGAATTCCAGTAAAAACAAAAACAGACAAAACTAAGCTCGTCTGTTTGGAATGGCGGACATGGGTAGTTAAAAGTATAAAGTAAAGCAAGTCGCAGTTGTGATGACCTCTTGGGGTCGGGAGAAACTGCCTGGGAGAGAGCTTGGAGGAAGAGACTGACTGTTTCTTCCCCTGGTGATCATGACAAGGTTGGTTATTTTTTTAATTATAAAAAACACACGTGTTTTATGCACTTTCAGGTGTATATATGTTTCATAATAAAAAGTATTAAGAGATGGAGAAACGCAGAGACAGCAATACAGAGGGGCACAGAGACAGCCAGCCAGACACACACACAGAAAGATCAACCCAGAGACCTAGCACATTCCTCAGCAGAGCAGCCACATTCCATACATGCTTATGAGACTGGATGCTGGGTGACAAGGCACAGCCCTGCGTCTTCTCGACTCACTCACTAAATATACGTGTTTGTTATGTTTACAGACGTCTTTGCAAACAGATGGGGGTGAAATGTTAAGAGTTCGGAAAGATCATATAAATAGCCACAAATTAAAGACAACTTTTAAGAAGAGATTTTCTATTTTATTTAGCGTAAATAAACATTCTTTCAATGGGTAGTGATTCACATGGTTAGGATTAAAACATATCCTGTACACAATACCCTGAAACTAAAACAATCTACAGAATTCTAGGAAAGAAAGACAAAGGGGAAAAAAAGGATCAGAAAGCAAACTGATGGAAACAATCCCTTAAAACTTAGGAGAACATGTAACATTTGGGAAGGCAGAGAGGAAGAGAGGAAAACAGAAAATAAAATTTTCAAACTCTGCTTTTAAAATAAAGTGGGTGAAGTTTTTTTGGGGGGAGGAGGAGGAGGATATATGAGTTTATTAAAAAATAAAAGGGGGGGGACTATTTTGTGAGACAAAAGTGCCCTTGCTGAACAAGACTGCAGCTCAGCTCCAGTGAGAGCTCAGTCTATACATAGAGACCACACAGTATAAACCGTCACGGAATAAACATTCAGATACGCAGAGATCAAACAGATACGGTCAGAACGAGCCCTGGTAAGACTGGTTTTATACCCTTGTGTACATGGAGAGGTGCTAAGCCTGGATCTGATTTCTTCAGGACACAACCCACTTTTCTACAACATCCTCAAAATAAAAAGCCAAATAAGGAGGAGAGGTTTCAAATCTTTCTCTTCTCACAGTGCATTTTTTCTTTTTTTAAAAAATCTGCCTTCAAGGCTGACTAATCCAAACACTCTGTAGGAACTGAAGGCCTACAGACAATAGGGAAGGAAGGAGGGAGGAAGGAAGAGAAATCCGCCTTCCAAAACAAAGCTTGTGTGGGTTCCAAGAAACAGCCAAGTACAATAATCCTTCCAGAAGAGGGCAGGGCGAGGGGAGCTGGGAGGAAGAAGGGGTAGTCACCCCTTCCCCTCAAACTGTAACCAGGAGGAGGCCCAACTGGCCAGATCCTGGGCTCACCTGGGCTTGTTTCCTTAGCCAAGCTCCTCCCAGGCTCNTTGGACTTGATTGCTTTAACTGGAGCCCTATGTTAGTATTATGGATTGGTGTTTAATTTTTTATAAGATCAGAAGCAGCTCATTTTATATAGAGCTTGATGTTCATAAGTAGCTGACAGATGGGGTGCATGCCCTAGACATTATATAATGATGCATATACAGTATTAACTAGAACTCAAAGTTGCACATTCTAAAAAATGAATCTCAAATTGGCATAAACAAAATTACAGAGTTGAATACTTCATGTAAGTGGGAAGTCTAGGAAGTATGACTGCCTTTCTAGTATAGTCTGACCCAAGGGCTCAAATGATGTTGCCACAACTATTGCTCTCCATTCATTGGTTCTGTCTTCCACTGTTCTCTATTGTTACTAAGGGGATGAGTTTTTAAGAACATGGAGGGTACTATGTTACATTACTGGGGTAAAAGAAGGAGCATTAAGTTGAAGAGGAGGAAGGGTTTGGTCAGTGTGGAGTTCTGTGCAAAAGAAGAGATGGGTATGGGGCAGACTGAAAATAGATATCTACTTTAGAAGCCAAATTTTAAGCATGCGATCCAGTAAAATATCTATAATCAAAGGAAAGGGATTTTTAATTTGAATTTTAAATTTCATCATATTTTAGTAACTTTATTTATGCAGCTCAGTAGTAGGAATATATGTGCCAGGAAGACGAGAAGGACACCCATCTTTACTGGGTGTCCTTCCCCTTGAGAAATGCTTAGATGGCTCCTACCTATGTTTAGTTCTATAACACTTAATTCTAAATAGATGTATTGTTTAGATTTGTTAATACATTTAACAATCTGTTTCTTTAAGATTCTGCATATATATTTCACTATGTGTCATTTTTATTGTTTAATTACCAGAGGGATATTTCATTTTCAAGTTCTGGGCAGGAAGCTAACTGTTGCCCTATTTATCACCTAATCCATTCAGAATTTTCAAGGGTTTTGTACACTTTGCTGAAGAGGCAAAAGTAATTTAGCGGAGTAATTTCTTTTACAAGTACATTCTTAAGTACCAAATGTACTCTAAAGTTTTCCTTTGGTTATTAAACAATCTATTTTGTTCTGCACAAAGCATGGTTTGGCCATATGTAAGGAAATATAGAGGATTAGGGAGAAATCTATGAGATTGTTTTCATTATCTGCTCTTGATGTAAAAAGATGTAATAGTAACTGCTGGAGTAGTCTTCATTTTATTTTCTCCTTTTACTTTATCCAAACTTTCTCATCTTTAACCAAGATACCTTTATGTCTTTAACCAAGATATATTTTTTTAATGGCCCCATTATGTTCATGTTTATCCAAGCCCCAAACCTGAAGTTATCATATAGGGCTCCATCATCCTCAGCCCACATCAGTTAGTCACTGAATCCTATTTATTTTACTTCCTGAAGTTTCTCTTTTCCTTTTTATTCCACTGCTGCAGGTCTTCACAATTGCTTAGCTATCTGTTGCCACTCTTCAAACTGGTCTCTGTGCTTAAGTTCTTCCCCAGCCCCACTCTGGCAACTCTGCCCTCAGCCTCATCTAACCCTTGCAGTAAAGGTTATTTTTTTGATATGCTTATTTGATTGTATAACTTCTTTTTGGTAAATTACCATAGCCTTCAGGATATGTACAGGTCAGATGCCATGGCTTAGCATATAAAGCCCTTTGTGTTCTGGCATCTGACCACTTATTCAGCTCAATTTTCTGACTTGCTAGCATAGGCATTCTTTTCTCTAGACAAGTCAAATGCACCTGCATTTTTTTTTTTCCCCCACACAGGTCATTTTGCATATGACTTTGTCGCCCCTCTTTCTCCTGCTTAGCTTAGTAACTATTATTTATCCTTCAAAATTTAGTTCAGTCATCACTTAGTAACTATTACTTATCCTTCAAAATTTAGTTCAGTCATCACCTTTCTTTAGTGGTTGTCAAAATCAATGGAGTTGAATTTAGTGCCCTTAATCTGACTTTCTTAGCACCTTACAATAGTACTTTACACACTGACCTATTATTGTTGATTTCCTTGTTTGTCTTTCATATGATAATGTGATGACTTAAGGGTAACATCTGTGTCTGGAGTAGTACTAGACCCATTGGAGTTACTCAATAAATATTTACTGACAATGTTTGAAGATTAATTTTATGTATCAGCTCAGCTAGCCTATTGTCCCCAGCAGTTTGATCAAACAATAGCCTAGATGTTGATGTGAAGGTATTTAGTAATGTTATTAACATTTATGATCAGTTGACTTTGAGTAAAGTGGATTACTCTATAATGTGGGTGGACCTCTTTCAATAAACTGAAGGTGTTAAAAGCAAAATCTGAGATTTTCTGGAGAAGGAGTTTTACCTAAGGACTGTAACAGAAATCCTAGTTGAGTTTGCAGCCTATTGTCCTGCTTTACAGATTTCTGACTGACTGTTCTTGATGGTCATGCGAGCCAGTTCCTTAAAATAAAATAAAAAAAATTTCACTTTCTTTATATGTTTGTGTGTGTGTATTCACTTTTGATTCTGTTTCTTTAGAGCATTATTATTAATACAGAATTTATTAAGTGAGTTGAAGACATTCTGAACATATATTATCCCAATTATTTAAGCAACTCGTATAAATATTATACAGTTTCTTATTTAAGGAAGTAAAAGAATGCATTTTAACTGCATCTAAATTGAATTAAGCCCTCNTTCTGAACATATATTATCCCAATTATTTAAGCAACTCGTATAAATATTATACAGTTTCTTATTTAAGGAAGTAAAAGAATGCATTTTAACTGCATCTAAATTGAATTAAGCCCTCATGAGAAACTTCTTTTTTTTTTCTTAAGTTTTATTTCTTAAAAAATGGATGTGCAAAATTTTTAGTGGATTAAGTTTATGACATTTAAATATTACATCCTTGTAGCAATTCATAAAGTGAAAACAGGGCTTTTCCACTGAAGGCTTAGGAAGACAAATTTTTAAAAGTTGGATTATGGGATTATTATTGGCATTCTTGGTTCTGAACTTGTTTTTGTTTGTTTTGTTCATCAGTATCTTTGGTGATAGAGTTCTGGTTAGTTTTGCAAATATAACCTAAAATTCAAAATATGGTGTATTCTCCTATTTACATTTTTTATGAAATGCCAAAGTGTGATAAAGTGTTAGAGCCCTTTGAGCTAATTTTCATTCATTTCGCAGAAACATTCTATGAGGAAATGGAGTGCAACAGTGGAATTTTACAGCTATCTGGGCATTGACTTGTCCTTTATCTAAGGTATTATTCACCTCAGTGGACAGACTAATTTTCTTTCATCAAGATATCAGAAAAAGAGATTTCCTATATGAAACCAAACTGAGCCAAAGAAGATAAATGTGTCTGTGAACTAGCATCTCTTCAAACTAAATAATAAGTAGGATCTTGAAGTGTAAGATCCATTTTAAATGCCTGTAAAATACATACATTTAAAAATAATAAAATTATGGAAATATAAGAGTTACAATGGCTGCAAAGTAAGCATCTTATAAGTCTTACTTTTGGTATTATCAGATATTTTGACTTGATCCAATATTGTNTCCATTTTAAATGCCTGTAAAATACATACATTTAAAAATAATAAAATTATGGAAATATAAGAGTTACAATGGCTGCAAAGTAAGCATCTTATAAGTCTTACTTTTGGTATTATCAGATATTTTGACTTGATCCAATATTGTGCCATTTGAGGTAAAATTTAACGTAGCATTTATTTGCCCCTCTACTATGAATAAAATCTTATATAGATGTTTTGGGTCAATCAAAGATGATATATAACTTGCAACAGATTGAGTAAGAACAATAATAGAGGTACAACAATGTTTTAGAGGAAAAATAGCTAAGGAATGAGACTAATTGCAAGGAGTAAGAGTTGGGTATGGTTCATGGAATTTGAGCTAGACTCCAAGAAATGATTCAGTACTTTGAGTAACAGATATGGGAGTGGGAAAGAGGTTTCTAAGCATCAGAACAATTTGAACATCTTAAAGAAGACATGGAAGGCAGGAAAGCACAAAGCCATTTGGAGCAGTGTTCCAAATCCAGACAATGATTTGGAAAGGGAAATCTTGGCACTCAGGAGACCACTTTTAATGTGATTTCAGTGATTCAGAGGAGAGCTGGTGAGAGTCTGAGCTCAGTTCAGTATAGTCGCTCAGTTGTGTCCAACTCTTTGTGACCCCATGGACTGCAGCACACCAGGCCTCCTTGTCCATCACTGACTCCTGGAGTTTACTCTAACTCATGTCCATTGAGTTGGTAATGCCATCCAGGCATCTCATCCTTTGTTGTCCCCTTCTCCTTCTGCCTTCAATCCTTCCCAGCATCAGGGTCTTTTCCAATGAGTAAGTTCTTCACATCAGGTGGCCAAAGTATTGGAGTTTCAGCTTCATCATCAGTCCTTCCAATTAATATTC
>SJYV01005044.1:0-15639 GCA_006410875.1 Neotragus pygmaeus | reverse complement strand
TAACAGCCCCCTCTACACATTCTCACAATAGACCCCTGAGGCAGGCTCTTCTGTCCTCATTATACAGATGGGTAAAGGAGATCAGTCCTGGGTGTTCAATGGAAGGACTGATGCTAAAGCTGAAACTCCAATACTTTGGCCACCTCATCAAAGAGTTGACTCATTGGAAAAGACCCTGATGCTGGGAGGGATTGGAGGCAGGAGGAGAAGGGGACAACAGAAGATGAGATGGCTGGATGGCATCACCGACTCGATGGACATGAGTTTGAGTGAACTCCCGGAGTTTGTGATGGACAGGGAGGCCTGGCGTGCTGCAATTCATCGCAAAGAGCTGGACACGACTGAGCAACTGAACTGAACTGAACTGAACTGAAATGGAGGCAAAGAATCCCCAAGTCACTCACCCCGTTCCCAGAGCCCTAAAGAACACAGGCAGATTTGAATCACAAAGCTGCAAACCTCAGTCTGGTGAGCAGAGGGAGACAGCAGAAACCCTTGTCTTTGATACATACACATATATTCTTTGTTCTTCAACAATGAACACAAATGCTGGCCCCCAGTTACATTGTTCGTCCCTGCTTTTCTCCTCTTTGTAAACATTTGTTTTACTTGTAAACCAAGAAGTACCTCTTAATGATTATCATTTTTATGACTTTTTATTTATTTGGGGGACTGGGGTAAAATCTATTTTTTATTTTTTTTAAACTTACCTAGAGTTTATTTTTACTTTATTTGTTTGGCTTCTCTGAGCCTTAATTGCAGCCCACAGGATCTTTAGTTGCAAAGTGTGGAATCTAGTTCCCGGGCCAGGGATTAAACCTGGGCCCCCTGAATTAGGAGTTTGGAGTCTTAGCCACTGGACCACCAGGGAACACTCTTGAATTTATTTATCTACTTAAAAAAATTTTTTTAATTTTGTATTGGGGTGTAGCTGATTAACAATGTTGTGACTGTTTAGTTGAACAGGGAAGAGAGTAGGCATAAATATACTTGTACCCATTCTTCCCAAACTCCCCTCCCATCCCAGCGGCCACATAACACTGAATTGAAGTATGCTTTGCTTACATTATTGTGTTAGTTTCAGGTGTACAGTACAGTGGTTCTATCATATGTATATATATACAATCTTTCAAAAATTTTATTGAAACATAGTTAATTTACAATGTCATGCTAGTTTTGTATATAGCACAGTGATGCAGTTATACATGCATATGTATACATATATACACAAATGTACATTCTTTTCTACATTCTCTTCCATTAGAGGTTATTCCTTGAGTGTAGTTCATTGTGCTATACAGTAGGTTCCTATTGGTTATCTATTTTATATATAGCAGTGTGTATATGTTAATCTCAAACTCCTAATTTATATCCTTCTCCTGCTTTCCCCTTTGGTTAACTATAAGTCTATTTTCTATGTCTGCGAATCCATCTCTAGGTTGCAAATAAGTTCATTTGTATCTTAGTTTTTAGATTCTGCATATGAGTGATGTCACACAATATTTCTCTTACTGTCTGGCTTACTTCACTTAGGTCCATCCATGTTGCTCTTGATGGCTTTATTTCATTCTTTTTATGGCTGAGTAGTATTCTGTTGTCTATATACCACATCTTATTAATCCAATCATCTGTCAGAAGACATTTGGGTTGCTTCCATGTCTTGGCTATTATAAACAGTGCTGCAATGAACACTGGGGTGCATGTATCATTTTGAATCAGGGTTTTGTCAAAATACGTGCCCAGGAGTGGGATTGCTGGATCATATGGTAAGTCCAGCTTTAATTTTTTAACTGAAACTCCATACTGTTCTCCACAGTGGCTGTTCCAATTTACATTCTCGCCCACAGTGTAGGAGAGTTCCTTTTTCTCCCACCCTCTTTAGCTTCATTTGATAGAACATTATTCAACCTTTAAAAGGGAGGAGATTCTGACACCTGCTACAGCATGGTGAACCTTGAGGACATGATGCTCAGTAAAAAGATCCAGATATAAAAGACAAATACTGTCTGATCCTACATAGGAGGTCCCTAGAGGAGTCAGATCCACAGAGACAGGAAGTAGACGGTGGGTCCTGGGGCTGGGGAAAGGGATGGGGAGTCAGTGTTTCATGGGGAAAGAGCTTCAGTTTGGGGAGATGGGAAAGTACCGGAGAGAGATGACGGGATGGTTGCCCAACAATGCGAATGTGCTTAATAGCACGTAATTGCACACTTCAAATGCTTAAGCAGTAATTGCACAATGTATATTTATATCACATCATTACATTGTCCACTTGAAAAAATTGTTTTCACTGCTGTCCACTTTTTATACAGTTTTATTTTTGAATTTATTTTCTTCTTGGCTGTGCTGGGTCTTCACTGCTGTGCAGTCTTTTTTCTCCAGCTGTGGAGGGTGGAGTCTGCTCTCTAGCTGTGGCACTCAGGCTTCTCTTTGCAGTGGTTCCTCTGTGTTGCCGAGCACAGGGGGTGCAGGACGTGCAGGTTCAGTAGCGCAGCGTGTGGCCTCAGTAGCTGCAGCTCTAGAGCACAGGCTTGGTAGTTGTGGCACACGGGCTTAGTTGTTCCACAGCATGTGGGATCCTCCAGGGTCAGGAATGAAACCCATGTCTCCCATATCGGCAGACAGATGCTTTACCACTGAACCACCAGGGAAGCCCCACACTGTCCACTTTAAACCAGTGCAATTCTATCTATCAATTATTCCTCAAAAAACTGGGAAAAATTTTTTTTAATTTAAATAATCATTGCTGCTAAGTCGCTTCAGTCATGTCCGACTCTGTGCGACCCCAGAGATGGCAGCCCACCAGGCTCCCCCGTCCCTGGGATTCTCCAGGCAAGAACACTAGAGTGGGTTGGTAATTTTTAAAATGTATTTTATTGAAATATAGTTGATTTACAATGCGTTAATTTCTGCTGTACGTCAAAGTGATTCAATTATACACATGTATACATTCTTTTTCATATTCTTTTCCGTGATGGTTTATCACAGGACATTGAATATAGTTCCCTGTGCTATACAGGAAGACCTTGTTGTTTATCCCTTCTCTATATGATCGTTTGCATCTACTAACAGGGTGGTAAATCTTATGTTATCTGCATTTTACTTTTTTTTTTTTTAACATGGAGGCTGCAGTCTCATTGCTGAGCTCACCCAAGCAGAATTCCTTCCCTACCTTCAGCCTCTGTCTTTGGATGGGTGGGGCTGGGTGAGTCTGATTCCACAACCATCACTGTTCCCTAGGGCAGCTCCAGAAACATGACATCATATTCGTTTTGTTTTCCTGGTTTTCATTTTCTCTCTTGAAGGAGAGAAGTCTGGATGTTGAAGCAGCTGTAGGACGAACGATCGCTGGCTGCGATTTCACTTCACAAGTCTTGTGTTTCCTGTACCTCTGATGTTGCTGAAGGTGATGGGCCTCTGTCTGTCATGGGGAGGGCAGATCCGGCCACTGGGAGACAGACAGCTGGACCAACAGGGCTGGTTGTGTCCGAAACAGAGCTTTGGACTTGGGGCAACGGTCTTGCTACAGCCATCAGGTGCTTCTGCCTGTTGATCTGCTGGAAACTTTCCCTCAGCTTGCAGGGTATATGAGCTTCCTATGGCCACAGTGACAAGTTATCACAAACTTCATGGCTTGAAAAAAACACCAGTTTTCTATCTTTCGGTTCTGGAGGTCAGAATCCAAAATGGCTTTCACTGAGCTGACATCAAGTCACCCTCAGGATTGCAATCCTTCTGGAGACTATGGAGAGAGTCCATTTCCTGGACTTTTCCATCTTCTGGAAGCTACCTGCATCCCCTGGACCGTGGCCCCTTCCTCCATCTTCAAAGCCAGCCGTGTAGCATCCTCTAATCTCTCTCTCTCTAACCCTCCTGCCTCCCTCTTTTAAGGACCCTTGTGATTCCACTAGTAATGCAGGAGCATCCTCCCATCTCCATATCTTCAACTTAACCCCATCTGCAAAGATGTTCCCATCTTTCACAGGCCCTGGAAATACAATGTGAGCATCTTTGGGATACTCTATATAGCCTGCCATAGTGAGCTTTCCCGATGAAGAAGAAACATCAGCTCCAGAGGCATGAACGACATATGGAGCCCAGTCTCTCAACCTCTGGACTTTACTTCCCTTATCTTCAAAATGGGAAAGAAAATCTCTCTGTTGGTCATTTTCCTGGGAAAATCAAGTAGGATCAACCTGATAGTAATGTACCGGTCCAAGACACAGGTGCCGGGTGACCCAGGCCTGAGGGCATCTTCCATTTCTGTGTGTGTTAAGTTGCTTCAGTCGTGTCCAACTCTGTGTGATCTTATGGACTGTAGCCCACCAGGCTGCCATGTCTGTGGCATTTCTCAGACAAGAATACCAGAGTGGGTTGCCATGCCCTCCTCCAAAGGATTTTCCCAACCCAGGGATGGAACCTGCATCTCTTGCATCTCCTGCATTGGCAGGCGGGTTCTTTACCGCTAGTGTAACCCATTTATTGACTGCCTACTGTATACTAGGCATGGGGAACAGGAAGGAAGCAGAAACAGACCCTGCCCTCCTGCTGTTTGTATCAGAGTCTGGAGGATATTATTCACTCTAGCATTTATTGAGTGCCTGCTATATATGTCTCAGGCATCGTTCCAGTGGCAAACAAAGCAAAGATCCATGGGACTCACCTTCTGGTGGTGGTGAGTCTTGGGGAAAGGAGGTACTGATGCCCCAGGGGCCTGACTTAGGCTGGAGGTCAGGGGAGGCTTCTCCAAGACAGAGACTGGCCACATAAGGATTAAAACTGAGGGAAGGGGAGAGAGGAGCATCCCAGATGGTAGGGAACAGAATGTGCAAAGGCCCCTGTGAGCTGCATGACTGAGCACGGGGAGCAAAGGCAACGACGAGTGAGAGGTGAGGCAGCGGCAGTCTGTGGGGATTTTCCTGCTGTTTAAAATCATCTGGGAGGGACTCCCTTGGTGGTCCAGTGGCTAAGACTCCATACTCCCAACACAGGGGGCCCAGGTTCAATTCCTGGTCAGGGAACCAGATCCCACATGCCTCAACCAAAGATCCTACATTTTGTAACAAAGATCCTGAATCCTGCAACTAAGACCTGGTGCAGCCAAATAAATAATTAAAAGATTTGTAAATGTTTAATTTATTTATCTGTTTGTTTATTTTCTTTTTGGCTGTGCTTGGTCTTATTTCTGGGAGAGAGAGCTTTCTCTAGTTGCAGCAGGCAGGAGCTACTCTCTAGCTGTGGTGCTTGGGCTTAGTTGCCTCTTGGCATGTGGAATCTTTCCGGGACAAGGGATCGAACCCGTGTCCCCTGAATTGGCAGGTGGATTTTTAATCATTAGACCACCAGGGAAGCCCCAAAACAATTTTTAAAATATTTTAGGGACTTCCTTGGTAGTCCAGTGGCTAGGACTCCATGCTCCCAGTGTGGGAGCCCTGGGATCGATACCTGGTTGGGGAACTAGACCCTACATGCCTCAACTAAGACCTGATGCAGCCAAATAAATAAATAATAAAATAAAAGATAATAAAAATTTTAATTAAACATAACAGTTTAAATTTTGAAAATATTAAAAAAAAATCAACAGGGAGCCATTGGCAGCTTTTATGCAAGGGGTGATTGTAAGTGGGTTCTGCAAAGACTGGGGCCACTGGGCCAGGTATGGGTTAGTCTTGTGGGAGAGGGGTACCCACTCCCAGCCCTGCCGTCTGCATCCACCTCTCTGGGGCTCTGGTGTTTGCCTCGCCTGTCTCCCAGTGGTCCCATCCACCCTAACCCCAGCTGCTGTTGGAATCTCTGCTTGCAGTTTCTTGCCCTGCCCCCCATGCCTGGAGGATGGCACTAGTTCAGTCAACATCTATTAAGCACCCATTGTGTGCAAGGAGCTTTACATTTGTTATCACACTGAGTTTCCCCAGTAATCCTACCCAAGCTTCCCAGGTGGCGCTACTGGTAAAGAATCCACCTGCCAGTGCAGGAGATGAAAGAGACACGGATTCAGTCCCTGAATGAGGAAGATCCCCTGGAGGAGGAAATGGCAACCCACTCCCATATTCTTGCCTGAAAAATTCCATGGACAGAGGACCCTGGCAGACATGACTGAGTGACGCAAACAATCAATAATCCTACTAGGATCAGACTCGAAAACTGATGCCCAAGGAGGCAATTGGTTAAGACTTCAGACTGTTGGTTCTGGAAGCTCAAACACCACTGACTCTCAGAAGATACCCATGAGCCAGGGTAACCTCTGGGTCTTCCGTGAACATTCAGTGAATCAGTCAATGGATGAGTGAATGGTGGGCAAGTCCAGTGAGGCTAGCGGGAAGGAATGGAAATTGCCTGTGGAGAGGGGTAAGCTGGACCCAGATGGAGAGGGGCCTTGAAAGCTCAACCTGGGGGGTATGGATATGATGTGGTGGCCGCAGGGAGACATCGAGGTAGGGATCTATTTCTGAGTTTGGAGCAAATTGCCAGGAAGGGTGGAGTTAAGCGGGCCTGCCACTAGGGGGCACTCAAGTCTTCCCAGAGATTGTCTTCCGCGCTGCACTGGGGAGATGGTGGCCACTGGCCTCAGGAAACGGTGGAGTTCTTGGAATGTGACCAGTTTGAAGAGAGATTTAAGTAAAATACACACTGGATTCTGAAGACTTCATAAGACAAAAAGAACGTCACGTGCCTCACTGATGCTTTTTAAAATATCAATGACATGGAAATTCCCTGGCAGTCCAGTGACTAGAACTTGGTGCCTTCACTGCCAGATGTGGGTTCATGCCCTGGTCGAGGACCGAAGATTCTGCTAGCCGAGTGGTGTAGCCAAATTAAAACATGTGTGTGCGTGCGTGTGTGTGTGTGTGTGATGTGCAGTATCTAAGTCGTGTCCAACTCTGCAACCCCATGCACTGTAGTTTGCCAGGCTCCTCTGTCCATGGAGTTTTCCAGGCAAGAATACTGGAGCAGGTTGCCATTTCCTACTCCAGAGGGTCCCTCAGACCCAGGAATCAAACCCGTGTCTCTTGCGTCTCCTGCATTGTCAGGCAGATTCTTGACCAGTGACGCCCTATATATATTAAATATCTATGTGCACTTTTGTGCCAAGTCGCTAGAGTCCTGTCCAGCTCTTTGTGACCCCGTGGACTGTAGCCCACCAGGCTCCTCTGTCCATGGGATTCTCCAGGAAAGAATACTGGGGTGGGTTGCCATGCCCTCCTCCAGATCTTCCCCACCCTGGGATCGAACTCGTGTCTCTTGTCTCCTGTGTTCACAGCCGTGGGTTCTTTACCTGGGAAATCCTATATATTAAATACATACACATACATATGTATGTCAATGACGTTGATATATATATATCAGTGACATGTTGATGATATTTGGGGCACATGGACTAAATAAATTATTAAATTTTGCCTGTTTTCTTTTTCACTTTTTTGTAATGTCGTTAAGATGACACACATGGGTCATATTTATATTTCTGTTGGACGAAACTGGCTTAGAGAAGACTTACTGCTTCCAACAGTTGCCGGGGGCAAACTACCCTCTCTTTTTTTCTTATTTTCTCCTATACTGCTCATCCTTCAAGGTAAGCATCTTACAGTTTTTCCCACCAGGTTATTCTTACTCATTGACTAAGAGTACATAACACATAAATAGACCAAAAGTAGAGAGTAAAGTTTACTGTTTCATAAACATAGAATCATGTTTGGTACACCTTTGTATTCAAGGTATCTTATGGGAACTGCCCAGACTACCTGCTGAGGTCCTAATTCACTCTTCCGACTTGCTTGATAACCTCCCATGGTGTGGATGAACCATAATTTATTCAACCACATTCCCATGAACTGGTTTTCCCTTGGCTCACAGGTTTTATTCCCTCCACTACCAAAAAGAAAAAAAAAACGTACAATATTCTCTTTTTTTTCTAACCTCACAGCATGCAGGATCTTATTTGTGTGACCAGGGATTGAACCCGAGTCCCCTGCATTGGGAGCATGGACTCTTAACCACTGGACCTCCAAGGAACTCCCTAATAAATATTTTTATACCTATGCCCATAAGTGAAAGTCGTTCAGTCGTTTCTGACTCTTTGCAACCCCATGGACTGTAGACTGCCAGGCTCTTCTATCCATGAATTTCTCCAGGCCAGAATACTGGAGTGGGCAGCCTTTCCCTTCTCCAGGGGATCTTCCTGACCCAGGAATCAAACCGGGGTCTCCTTGCAGATGAGAATCGCAGGCGAATTATTTACCAACTGAGCTACCAGGGAAGTGCTACTTATCCCCATATGTGCTGATGATTTATTTCTGAAGGAAAGATTTCTAGGAATGAGATTGCTGGGTGAAGGGCTTAGGTATTTTTAATGGAGTTTGTCGGGCTGAATTGACTCTAAAATCTCTATGAAAAGGCAAAGACCCATAAGAGCCAGCACAACACTGAAGAAGAACAAAATCAGAGGGCTGAGACTACCTAATTAATATCAAGACTTTGTATAAAGCTACAGTGATCAAGACAGCATGGAACTGGCAACAGAATAGACACATAAATCAATGTAAACAGAATAGAAAGCCCAGAAACAGGCTCACACAAATGTAGTCACTTGATCTTTGACAAAGGAACACAGGCAATTCAATGGAGAAATGACAGTCTTTTCTTTTTTTAAAAAATGTTTGTTTGGCTGCACCAAGTCTTAGTTTCAGCATATGAGATCTAGTTCCCTGACTAGGAATCAAACCTGGGTCCCCTGCATTGGGAGTGTGGAGTTTTAACCACTGGACCGGCAGANTGGAGAAATGACAGTCTTTTCTTTTTTTAAAAAATGTTTGTTTGGCTGCACCAAGTCTTAGTTTCAGCATATGAGATCTAGTTCCCTGACTAGGAATCAAACCTGGGTCCCCTGCATTGGGAGTGTGGAGTTTTAACCACTGGACCAGCAGAGAAATCCCAGGACAGGGTTTTCAACAGATGGTGCTAGAATAATTGGATGTCCATATGCAAAAAAAAAAAAAAAAGTCAGAAGAAGAATAATCTAGACACAAACCTTACACCTTTTACAAAAATAAACTCAAAATGCATTGTAATGGGTTACCTTGAAGAGGCAAATCCATAGAGAGAGAAAGTCAGAGGTTATCAGATGCTGGAGGAAGGCAATATAAGAAATTATCATTTAATGGGTATGGTTCCTATTTGGGATGATAAAAAGTTCCGGAAATAGTGGTATGATTGCATAACATTGTGAATGCAGTGAATACCACCGAACTGTACACACACAAAAAATGGTTAAAGTGATACATTACATATTATGTATATTTTACTCCTTGTCCCCCACATGTAGAATCATACACCTGGATGCAAAACACAAAACTAAAAAACTCCTAGAAGAAGACCAGGAAACAAATCTAGGTGACCTTTGGTTTGGCAGTGAGTTTTTAGATACAGCATCAAAAGCATAATCCATGAAAGAAAAAATCTGATCTTGAAGTTCTGTAAAATTAAAAATTTTGCTCTGCAAAAATATGATATTAAGACAATGAAAAGACAAGTTGTAGACTAGAAGAAAACACTGCAAAATGCAGTAGCCTCTAAAAAAGGATTTACATCAAAAATAGATGCTGCCAGAGCAAAATAGCAGCACATTTCTGTCAGCCATGCCTGAGAACACTTTTCCCCAAGGTTTCACCAGCAATGCATGTTACAACTTTTTAAAATTTGCATCAGTTTGAGGAAGTGGCATCTCACCATTATCTCAATTTGCATGTTCTCACCCACAGCCCATCTGAATATCTTTTCATCTGATCTGGGGACTTGAATTTACTTTTCTGCATAGTACTTATTGGGCTTCCCAGTTAAAGAACCTGTCTCCAATGCAGGAGACATAAGAGATGTGGATTCCGTCCCTGAGTAGGAAGATTCCCTGGAGGAGGATATAGCAACCCACTCCAATACTCTTGCCTGAGAAATCCCATGGACAGAGGAGCCTGGTGGCTACAGTCCATGGGGTTGCAAAAGAGTTGGTTGCAACTTATGGACTAACAACAGTAACATAGAGACATAAAGGAAATTGGTGGTTACCCAAACCTGAGGGGAAAGGGGAATAAAGCCTGAATGATTAATGGGTACAGACTTTTCTTTTAGAATGATGAAAATGTCTTGAAACTAGAGAAAGGTGGTGGTTGCATAACAATGTCACTGTAGTAAATGGTCACTGAATTGTATACTTTGAAATATTTTGTGAATTTTTACATCAATAAAGGAATATGTGAAAGGAGAAGAGATACAATGCCAATTTTTCATGTATTCTGGGATATCTTCTGGATTTTTATGATTTTTTTCTTACTCATATATTTAACTATTTTAACTTCAGTTGAATCATCCCTCTATTCATTTTTAAATTTGTCTTGGCTAGTGTTCCATATGATTTTTATGCAATTCAGGAAAAATAATCCCCATCGGAATGCTGAATGTAATTGTATTAAATTTATAATTTTGGATAACATCTTTTATCAGTGTCAACCCATCAAAGAAGTGTATGTCTTTCCATTACTTCAGATTTTGCTCTATCTCTTTTAATGAGATTTTATGATTGTTTTTCTTTCCTTTTTTTTGGCCATGCCTCGAAGCTTGTGAGATCTTAGTTCCCCAATCAGGGATTGAACCCAGGCCGTCAGCGGTGAAAGCGCTGAGTCCTAACCACTGGACCGCCAGGGAATTCCCTAGATTTTATGATTTTTTAAAAATACAGTATCATATACACTATAGTATGATATTTATTATCGATCTTAGAGTAATTACTTTTATTTTTAAACAATTCCTTTCTCTTTTTAAAAAAATTTACTTCACTTTCACTAAAAAAAGGCTGCTAAATTTTATCAAACAGTTCTTAGTACATATTAATATGATCTTGTGGTTTTTCTTATTTAATCTGATAGAGTGCTTTTTATTGGAACTCTGGAATTTTGGAAATAAAGCTGTGCCAGGCTGCAGCTTCTCTTTTGGACACATGACAATATTTGATAACATTAAAATTTTTTTTTTCTATGTACTTAGATGAGGTTGAGCTGTATATTTCTGTCCTGTCATTATTAAGCTTTGGAATTGAAGTCCTGAATTCATAAAATGCAGTCATAGATGCAATGGGTGAGTTTTCTGTATTTTTCTATGGGATGGTATTAATAATTTGGATTGTGATTACGATTATTTAGTTTAGAGAAACTTTCCCAATATAATTCTTTAGTCACCTTTCTAATATGTTTTATTTGAGCAACTGAACTGAACTGAATATCTTTTATAGTCATTGACCTAACCAGACGTTCCCCTTGGGCCAGTGATCAGACTGTGCATTTTTCTCAGAAATCATTGATTTCCTCTAGGTTTTCCAGAACATTGCCTGGGCGGCATGTACAATTTTCTTATTTGACTGTTTACGTCTATGCTGACACTTAGGACACCAAGGTCCCTAATGGTGTTTATTTTTCCCCTTGCTCTGATTTATAAATTAATCAGTCTGGTAAGAGGTTATATTTCATTGGTTTTTAAAGAATCCGCTTCCTTTCTCACTCTATTTGACCTTCCCTTCATTTGATTCATTTCCATTTTTCCTTTCTATCTACTCCGTCTTCCTAACATCCCCCCTCCCAGGGACTTCCTTGGTGGTCTAGTGGCTAAGACTCCGTGCTTCTGATTCAGGTATAAGTTTGATCCCTGGTCAGTGAACAAAGATCCCACATGCCTGGCAACGTGGCCAAAAAAACAAAACAGTAATTTCTTTCTTCCTAACTTGTTTTGTTCTTAGTCTAATTTGTTAACACAGTTCTTTCATTTTCCTTTTCTCTTTTTCGCTTTTTTGGCTAATCTTAGTTCCCCCACCAGAGACCAAACCAAGGCTATGGCAGAGACAGCACCGAGTCCTAACCACTGACAACTGCCAGGCAATTCCCATTTTATTTTTTTTAACAACTGGAAAATTGGGCTCTGAGTATTTCTCCAAGATCAGTTTTATATGTCCCAGGGATTTTTATGTAAAATGTTCTTTTCACTGTTTCTGAATAGTTTATCAGCTCACTTTTGGCTTACTCTGTTGTTCACGTCATTGCCTTTTGTGGCTGCTGGTCTGTTTGGGGCAAAGAGGATGACAGAGGGGTGTGAAATAGGGGTGGGGTTATGAGAGAGGTTATGGGTGGGATCTTTGTTCTCTTCTTTCTTTTATTTCCTTTATCGCTTCCATTCTAGAACAATATTCATCCTAGACTGTTCAGTGCGTATTTTTTTGTTTCTGATTCTGCAAGATGTGTATTTTGCTCTGTGCCTGTGTTTCCGGTATACCAAAATGATGCTGTTCTCTCTCTCTCTCTTTCTCCTTTTTCTCTCATTTCTTCCCTTCTCTATTGCATTTTATTTAGAATAAAATTGCATATATATATTTGAATCAGAATCTGCATTTTTTTCCCCTTAAGGTTTAATTCACATACCATAAAATGCACACAATCCAATTTCAGAACACTTTTTATTACCCCCTAAAGAAACCTCATACCCCTTGGCAGTCACCTCTCATCTCCTCTTCCCATTGCCCCAGGCAACCTCAACTCTCCCTCTGTCTCTGTGGATTTGCCTGTGTGGGCAGTCATGTAAATGGAATCACGCAACATGTGAATTTTGTTATCTGGCTTTTCTTACTCAGCATAATGCCCTCACCGTCATCCATGTTGCACTGTATATCAACATTTCATGGCTGGATAATATTTCATTGCATGGAAGGATTTTTTTATTATCCTTTTATTATCCATTCATCAGTTGTTTCCACTTTTTGGCTATTATGAGGCACTTTATTAGAAAAGTTTATCCATGTTGCTTCATGAGAGGTATGTCTGTTTCCTTCAGCTGCTCAAAGGACTTCTGGCCATACGTCCCCAAGTTTCACCATTCAGCTGCTCCCCCAGCAATGAACTGTGGGTGTGTGTGTACATGTGCTAAGTCACTTCAGTCATATCCGACTCTTTGCATTACTATATATTATAGCCTACAAAGTCCCTCTGTGCATGGGATTCTCCAAGCAAGAATACTGGAGTGGGTTGCCATGTCCTCCTCCAAGGGAACTTCCAGGCCCAGGGATCTAACCCTCATCTCCTGCTTTAACAGGTGGGTTCTTGACCACAAACGCCACCTGGGAAGCCCACAATGGACTTTAGAGCCATTCAAATCCCTGCCTGGCAAAACTATTATACAATGAACTGGATTGTTCCTCTTTCTTATTTTTAGAGCAGCAGTTTGCCATTCTTGATCTAATCAGTGTATCTTCTGCTATTTCTCTGATGATAGTTATTAAGTGGGGTTGTGTTACTTTTTTTTTTTCTCCTTCAGTTGCTTTATTTTCCTGGGTTTGTTTATTTTTCCTGTGTTTATTCTGGTCTCTACCTTTCACTGTGGAGTTTTCCTTAAATTTTATATTTGAATGTGAGGTTTAAGGGCTGACATGGGGCGGGGGGTTGGTGTCAGTGGGGAGTTTCACTGAAAGCAAACTTTCCCAGAGGTCTCTCCCAAACGTCAGTCTCTATAGGTCTTTTCTCTGAAACCACTGGGTTTTTCCAGAGAATACTCTGTCTCCTGTGTGTGGGGGTCGGAGGTGGACGAGAGCACCTTTGGCTTTCTTGGCACCCGAGAAAGGACCAGTGGGGGCTTTCCAGGTGACTCAATGGGAAAGAATCCACCTGCAGTGCAGGTCCCGACCCAGGGACAATTCCCTGGAGAAGGAAATGACAGCCCACTCCAGAATTCTTGCTTGCAGAATCCCATGGACAGAGGAGCCTGGCAGGCTATAGACCATGAGGTAGCAAAGAGTTGGACACAACTTAGCGACTAAACCACCACAATAGAAGCTGTTTACCTAAAACGATCAAATAGCCGGTTATTTTACTAGCAGATTGGATTTATTTAAGAGCAGCTAAGAATTGCAATTCAGGATCTGCACTATGATGAACCACATGCAAATCCATTAAAACAAAGAAGAAGAAACTCTTTTATAGAGGAGAAGGGGAAGTTGGGAGAGGCTGCTGTAAATAAAATGGCCATTGGAGAAAACTGGAAGTTTTAAGTATTGTTGTTTAGTTGCCAAGTCGTGTCCGACTTTTTGTAACCCCATGGACTGCAGCATGCCAGGCCTCCCTGTCCCTCACCATCTCCCCGAGTTTGCCTAAGTCCATGTCCATTGAGTCGGTGACGCCATCCAACCATCTCATCCTCTGTCGCCCTCTTCTTCTGCCCTCAATCTTTCCCAGCATCAGGGTCTTTTAACACCATTCTGGGGAGACAAATTAATGGAAAAATCCACATGCAGCAGCCAGGATGACTGTGAGAACACCCCCAGGCCCTGGAGACAGTCTGTCTGCAGCCCCAGACAAGAAGGATGGGGCTGGTGGGATTGCAAAGTGGCTGTGCCCTGCCAGGTGGTGTAGAGACACAAGAAACGGTCTTCCCAGAACCCAGAAAAAAAGCAAGGAACTATTGCTGGAATTCGGGAGCTTAGCCATGGCTGGGGAATCCGCACCAGTTAGACTGAGGTCAAGGGGAAGGCCTTTGGGGTCATGCGCAGGTGGGATACACTCCCTGCCCATCTCTCTATACCTCTAAGCTCTCAGTTTCAATCTCCACGACTCTTTTCTTTATTTATGTATTAATATTTACTTTTATCTACTGATTTAGCTGCGCTGGATCTTCGCTGTGGTACACAGATCTTCTGTCTTCGTTGAGACATATGGGATCTTTAGCTGTGGCAGGCAGGATCCTCCCTGATATGCGAACTCTTAGCTGCAGCGTGTGGGGTCTAGCTCCGTGACCAGGGAAGGAGCCTGGGTCCCCTTATCGGGAGCTTGGAATCTTAGCCACCGGGCCACCAGGGAAGTCCGGAATCTCCATGACTCCTGATCTCCCCTCTGGAAGATGCAAATAATAATATTAATCCCAGCCTCCCAGGGTCCCCAAAGGGACTCAAGATTACATTTGAGTATGGAACATCACAGACAAACAACAATTCTGAAGTAATAGTTAAGAGTCAGAAAGTGTTCCCTGCGCCAAGCACTGTCTTTCTTCTTGACTAATATTATCCAATAGCCACGATGACAGCCTCACACAACCGGTGTTGCTGTCAGGCCATCTTACAAAACAGCAAACTTTGTGTTTCAAAGAACTTGAATAATCCCCTGGCAGAGCTGGGACTGCACTCTGCCCTGCAACCCCACAGCCCCCTTGCCTCTTGGAGGGCAAAGGGATTTGTTTTTGTTTTTGTTTTTGTTTTTGCAGTCTACGCAAAGATGACCTGTGTCCTGGCGGAGCGGGGCAGGGGAGGGTCTTCGGGGCAGGGGAGGGTCTTCCATGGGGAAGGTTAGACACATTGTAACAAATTATAATCAAGTTCATCCATTGCTACTAGGTCTCAACTTCAGCGGACTCCAAGAAAGTCTAGCTTCAGTTCAGTTCAGTTCAGTCACTCAGTCGTGTCCAACTCTTTGTGACCTCATGGACTGGAGCATGCCAGGCCTTCCTGTCCATCAACAACTCCCAGAGTTTACCAAAATCATGTCCACTGAGTCAGTGATGCCATCCAACCATCTCATCCTCTGTCATCCCCTTCTCCTCCCACCTTCAATCTTTCCCAGCATC
>SJYV01005041.1:0-10270 GCA_006410875.1 Neotragus pygmaeus | reverse complement strand
GAGGGGGATGGGGATGAAGGTGGGGGGAGGAGGTGTATGGGGGTGGTGAGCTAGTTATTAGGGAATGGAAGTGAGAGGCAGCTTCATTGTGTGAAGTGGGAGGGAATATAAAAGCAAAAAAGAAGGAACTAGCTATTACATTTTCAAAGCATCTCACCACTTTGATCTTTTCTTGGACTGATTTTGATGTGCCAGTGACCATCTTAAAGTTTAGCATCAGAACTGAAGACAGTATTACAAATGATGTCTGATAGGCCCCCTTGTTTTGGGCACCACACTTCTGTAATGTGCTCCAAATTCTGAACAATTTTTGGCAGTTTTAGTAAACTGTTGACTAATAGATTCAAGTCAACTAAGATTCCCAAGTCTTTTCTTATGAGCTTCTGTTAAATTTCATCTGATGCTTCTAAAATGTATTTTCTTGCCTTTATCCTTAAATATCATTTTGTTAGATATAATATTCACTACCATTTGTTGAGCTTTAAGAGTCAAAAACTTTACAAATGTTACTTTTTCTTCCCTCTTACACCAGTTCTGTGGGAGTGTTACTCCCATTTTGTTTGTTTGATTGATTTTTACTTTTGGCTGTACTGGGTCTTCACTGCTTCACTTCCGAGGGCTTTCTCTAGTTGCAGCAAGCAGGGGCTTCTCTCCTTGCGGAGCATGGGCTTTAGGCACGGGGGCTCCAGTAGTTGGGGCTGAGGGGCTGTAGAGCGGGGGCTCTGTAGTTGTGATGCATGGGCTTAGTTGCTCCAGGGCCTGTGGAATCTTCCCGGGCCAGGGATGAATCCCTGTCTGGCAGGTGGATTCTTACCTGCTGTACCACCAGGGGAAGTCCTATTACTCCCTTTTTAAAGGTATGGAGTCTTTAAGGCTCAAAGAAGTAACTTGCTTGCATTCTAAACACTAAGTGCTAGAACCTGTTATCCAAACCCTTGTCTGTCAGACCCCAAAGCTTCGCTTCTGAGTATCATTCTAGCCCATTGTTCTATCCTGTTTTGATCTTTTAGATCTGTTTTCTCTTTTACAATATGTTTGTTGTCTAAGCTTAGCTCTCCTCTTACATGGTCAACCTGACCCAGTGCCCCTATCTAGGTCATTTACAGCAGTGGGACCAGGCCAGGGAGGGATGTAGAACAAATCAAGGGACAGAGTGTGAGCTTTACAGTCAGACTTGGTTTTGAAATCTTGGTTGTATCATCAGGAGTAGTGTGAGTTGGCAAAGTACTTAACTTGTCTGGGCCCCCATTTCCTCAAACATAAAATGTCTCAATATCTGCCATTGGAAAAGTTGAATATAAACAACATGGATGCAAAGTGCTTGACTCACGGGCTAGCAAGCATACTGTAGGCTCTCAATAAACATTAGTCTGTCTCCCTTCTTTCAGAGAATTCTTTAACATCTTTTTTTTTTTTAATATCCTTTAAAATCCCCCACCTCAGGTCCCACTCATTTTTTAAAAAATTGACTGTCTTTGGGTATAATTGTTTATTGTTTCTCACAGGGTTTATCATAAGCCCCACTGTGGCAGCACACTTGGCTGTAGAAAGAAGTGGTTAAGAACTGTACCCTAAGTTCTGTGTGATTATGAGTAAGCAGCTTAATCCCTTTTTGCCTTAGTTTCATGATATGTAAAATGTAGGTAACACTAGTAAAGAATTGTTATGAGGATTAAATAAGTTAATATATATGAAATCCTTGAAACAATTTAATCTTTGCTACTATGAATATCTGCAAATTACAGATAATAATGCCCACTTAGTAGGGTTATTAGCGAATTAAATAAGTAGTCAACTGCTTAACATTTAACATTAAAAATTTTTTTTACTTTTGGCTGCACTGGATCTTCGTTGCTGTGTGTGGTCTTTCTGTAGCTGTTGCAAGCGGAGGCTACTGGCTCTAGTGGCAGCGCTCAGACTTCTCATTGTGGTGGCGTCTCTTGTTGCAGAGTACGGACTCTAGGCATGTGAGCTTTAGTATTTGTGGGCTCAGTAGTGGTGGGGCATGGGTGTATTATTTGCCCTTTGGCATGTGGAATCTTCCCAGATTGGAGATTGAACCCTGTCCCCTGCATTGGCAGGCAGATTCTTAACCACCAGGGGAGTCCTGCTGAACATTTTGATTGGCAAATTTACAGCAATTAATAGAAGGAAATCTTTCTGTCCACAGAGATAGCATGAAATGCTCACCAAATGCCTTGCTAAAAGTAGATCTGTTTTGTACATCAATGATTTTCACACTTAATCACACAGAAGAATCGTCTAGGACCTTGTTAGCGTGAGGATTCTGATTAAATGTGGTGAGGCCCGTGGTCTGCATGTCTGACTTCCTTGGTGACTCCACTACTACTTGTCTACAAGATGTCACTTTTGAGTATCACTGCTAAAGGGTACATTCAGTACTTTTCAGTCTGGTGTATTCCTTCTTTAAAGCCTTGTTTTCAGTAAATCGCTTCTGGTGATCAGTATTCCCCTGCCTGAAAGCTCAAAGCCCACTTTTTTGGCCTCACCACTCGGTTTGTGGGATCTTAGTTTCCTGACCAGGGATCAAACCTGGGCCCCAGCCGCGAAAGCAGAAGCACCGAGCTGCAGTCAGTGGGCCGCCGGGGAATTCCTCAAAGCCAGCTTTCAAAGGAAAAGTGTTGGCCAGGGCTAGATGTGTGTGTATGTGAAAGAAAGATCAGTTATGCAGTTCACCAAGAATTGAAGTAAAATTGTCAGGGACTGGAAACTTTCGTAGCCCTCGCTAGATGCCCCATCTTGAAATTAGGGCTACGTTCGCTCATCCTCAGGCTTTGATGCTTTTTTCATCCTTTAAGTTCTATAGCAGGTGTTCATCAGCATCCCCTAGAATTCCCAGGATTGTCAGGTTTTGTAGGTCTGGAGGCTTGAACTGCTTTAGAATAATTAGAGACTCTATTACTTTGAGCTTCAGCTCTTGCTTTCCACAAGGCTTGTTCTTCCTCTCTTCAGGTTGGAGATTGTAGTTGTTGATAGAGAAATGAAAGAAATAGGAGTTGATCTAGACAGTTGTCATAAAGCTCTTTTTGGTATCTTTTTAGTTTTATTAGTGGACTTTGGCTTATTCTGGGCTATGAATTTCTTGGCACTTTTCCTTTAGGTCAGAACCACCACTCTTTGTAATCTTTTTTTCCTGTGCCCTCTTCTTTGTCCATGTGTGTGTTGGTAGGAGTGCTTTTAACATCTGTACTCTTTGGAGAATGCTGTGCAACCATACTACTATGTTTTTTATTTTAGCTTTTCTTATTTTAAATTTGAATTGGTATAATTCACAACTAATTGCACAATTGATTGTCACAATCTCACTTTTGAGAATTTCTTTAAAAAATACCAGCAACTCTTTTCTCTCTAGAGTTTTAGGTTATAGATTTAATTTTGTGAAATCTATATCTTGAAAGCAAAGAGGAACTAAAGAGCCTCATGATGAGGGTGAAAGAAGAGTGTGAAAAGCCAGCTTAAAATTCAGCATTCAAAAAACTAAGATCATGGCATCCAGTTGCATCACTTGATGGCAAATAGATGGGAAAAAGCAGAAGCAGTGACAAACTTTATTTTAGGGGGCTCCAAAATCACTGCAGACAGTGACTACAGCTACAAAATTAAAAGACGCTTGGTCCTTGGAAGAAAAGCTATGACAAACCTAGATAGCATATTAAAAAGCAGAGATACCACTTTGCTGACAAAGGTCCGTATAGTAAATACTACGTTTTTTTCCAGTAGTCATGTATGCATGTGAGAGCTGGACCCAAACTATGGTGCTGGAGAAGACTCTTGAGAGTCTCTTGGGCAGCAAGGAGATGGAAGTAGTAGACTGTAAAAGAGGTCAACCCTGAATCTTCATTGGAAAGAATGATGCTGAAGCTGAAGCTCCTATACTTTGGTCACCTGATGTGAAGAGGTGACTCATTGGAAAAGACCCTGATGCTGCTAAAAACTGAGGGCAGAAGAGGGTGCCAGAGTGTGAGATGGTTGGATGGCATCACCAACTCAGTGGACATGAATTTGAGCAAACTCCAGGAGATAGTGAAGGACAGGGAAGCCTGGAGTGTAGCAGTTCATGGGATTACACAGAGTCAGATACAGCTTCGTAACTGAACAACAATAGCAACATCTTGAAAACACTATAAAGCACAATGGATTTTTTTTTTAAGTGGACTTCCTAGAGTCAGAAAACCTGAATTCTGAGTCAGGTTCATTTGGGGCTCTTGGGCATGTTACATAACAGTTGGAAATCTTAGTTTTCTCAACTGTAATATGGGGATAATGAGAGTAGCCACCTCCTAAAGCCATTGAGAGGACCTCACAATCCCTGTAAAACTAAGTATCTGACTGGTGGTTAGAGCTCAGTACCCAATAAGTATTTGCTGTTGTTAACAACTATTTTTGTTAATGGTTTGGTGTTATTTACTGATGTGTAGTAGGGTTTACATAATGCCTTCCGAGAGCCCATTATTGGATCGTGTGAAGTAGGTGGGTGTTACCCTTTTTTGAATGAGGAAGTTTCGGCATGAAGAGTTTTGACTGGCTTGAGGGCACATAGCTGTGGCAGAACTGGGTCTTTAATCCAGGATTACTGGTGCCATATCTAGGACTTGTTCTCTTTATTGCATCTTTCTGACAGCTGGCTGTCAAACTTTTTTTTTTTCTGTTTCTTTTTTTATTGAAGTATAGTTGACAAACAAGATTACATTATTTGCAGGTATACAGCACAGTGATTTGACACTTATATTTATTACAAAACACAGGAACAGCCAGATGGCAGAGAAGCGTAGGGCAAGGTGCGTGGAAAGGCATATGGCACCCATGCCTCTCCAGGCCCAGGTGCGCCACTCTCCCACAATCTCTGTGTTCACCAACCCAGAAGCCCCTTGGTTATCAGACTTTCCCAGATCACATGGTTACTTGTTCTTTGAGACCCTCTTAGTTTTTTCTGCTAGTTTATCTTCTTGGTCTGGATTAAATCTGGTATAGTAGTTCCCTCATCTTTTTAGAACAAAGCTGTCAGCAAGGTTTTATCAGATTTTCAATCTCCTACCCCCTTGTAAGATAAATTTGATACCTAGCCAGTGATGAGAAGCTTGAAGTTTCCTATCTCTAACATGATTATTACCATGCCAATTGAGGGATCTCAATCAGAAAAATAATCTATATTCGCCATCATTGAGCAGGCTGAAGGGTACTCTAGCAGCTCCACCATGTACATTACTCTTTGATTCTCATTCAGAAATTCTCTAGTGTGATTGATGAATTTCTACTGGGGAATATCATTTGGGACACATTGCCATCCTACTTTCCCCTTTAAGATTTGAATGAGAGGTCTTTCTTGGTGGCTCAGTGGTAAACGATCTGCCTGCTAATGCAGGGGACACAGGTTTGATCTCTGATCTGGGAAGATTCCACATGCCAAGGAACAGCTAAGTCCGTGTGCCACAACTGTTGAACTTATACTCTGGAGCCCAGGAGCCGCAACTGCTGATGCCTGCACGCCCTAGAGCCCATGCTCTGCAACAAGAGAAGCTGCCACAATGAGAAGCCCATGCACCAGAGCTAAAGAGTAGCCGCAGCTCACGGCAACTAGAGAAAAGCCTACGTAGCAATAAAGACCCAGCACAGCCAAAAATAAATAAATTACACATATAAAAAAGATTTGAGTGAGATTTGCCCATCCATTGGCATATAGCATTCACAAATTCATTAAACTCAGATTTTAATGGGTAGGAACCATGTCTTACTTCATAAAATTTGTAAACTTTAACTTATTTTGGACACCTCTCCTATAGATGTCTTTTAAAAAAAATAATAAACCTCCTTTATTCTTTCGCATTTTCTCTTTTCTTCAGTCCTTTTAATTTTATTTATTTATTTTCTGGTTGCTCTGCATGGCTTGTAGGATCTCAGTTCCCCACTGAAGGACTGAACTGCCCTCCACAGTGGAAGCATGAGGTCCTAACCACTGGACCACCAGGAAGTTCCCTAGATGTCTTAAGATAGTGGCAGTTTAATTTTCAGATATTTTCTTTTGTGACTTAATAGTTTCCTCTCTCATTGCTTTTCTTGTGTCCTTCCTGATATTCTTTGCCAGTTTTATCCAGGAATTTTTCTCACTCAGTTTTCAGTTTTAAACTCTCATAATCAGATCAGCAAGCATTCAGACGAATATGTTCTTCCTACTTCCTGTCAACAACACTCTTTTAGCAAGCTGAGAGCCCATCATCATTCATGCGTTCACTGATCAGAATGGTGCCGTGCACTGTGCTTGGTATTGCGTATGCATCTGTGAGCGTGGCCCTGTACCTCCCTAAACTTACAAGCCAACAGGAGTAGGTAGACAATAGCTTTTATAATACTGTGTGCCTGGGTGGAAGACAGTGAAAACTTCCAGGATGAAGAAGTGGGATTTAGACTGACACATTAGAAAAGACCCTGATGCTGGGAAAGATTGAAGGCGGGAGGAGAAGGGGACGACAGAGGACAAGATGGTTGGATAGCTTCACCGACTCTATGGACATGAGTTTGAGCAAGCCTTGGGGGATGCTGAAGGACAGGGAAGCCTGGTGTGCCGCAGTCCATGGGATTGCAAAGAGTCGGACACGACTGAGCAACTGAACAAAAACAACAAATAAAGGGTGAATAGAAGTAAGCCAGGGTTGGGAGGAGGGAAAGGAGAGGAATGTTCCAGCAGGATCTGGCATATCTGATTTACTGATAGTCATTCACTATCACATCCTCCTTCTCTGATGTCTCAGCAAGCAATTGGAAGAAGAGATAATTGTTACTAAAGGCCTCCCCCATCGCCTGGGTACCACAAATCCTTTGGACTTTTTTTTTCTCTAGAAATACATTCCAGGTTCTTCTGGTTGTGTAGTTCACCCTCTTATTAACCAGCTGGAATGGGTAGCAATTGGCAGACTGCCTTTGGGTTTGTCCCTATGGAGAGTGACCAATTATGTACTCACCCCCAGTCCCCACAACCCCTGTTTCCCCCTAGAAACATGGATGGCTTTGCTCTTGTTGATGGTGAGAAGCTTCCTGTTTATTCTCCAGATTTCTGTTTTGTTTTGTTTTGTTCTCCTGTGTTTCTTGCCTGTGTTATATTCTTCTGCCCCTCAACCTCTGGACATGGATTTTTTCCTATGACAATTTAGAAATGTTTGCTTCCTTATTTTCTTGTTGAATTATTTCATCCATTGTCTCTGGGAGTTCTTCATCCTCTTTGATAACTGTTGTCTGGAAAGTGGTATTTAAGCCTGAGAGGAGAGATGCCAGCTTGTGTTTAGTAAACATGCTTTTGGCAAAGGCCTCCATCAGGAAAGCGAATGTGGCACAATTCTGCAGTGCCTTGGAGCATCCTGTTTAGTGCTTATTGTTGTTCAGTCGCTAAGTTGTGTCCAACTTTGGCAACCCCATGGCTCCTCTTTCCTCCACTATCTCTTGGAGTTTGCTCAAAGTCCCATCCCTTGAGCTGGTGTTGCTATCTAACCATCTCATTCTCTTCCACCCCCTTCTTTGCCTTCAATCTTTCCTAGCATCAGAGTCTTTTTCAGTGAGTTGCTTCTTCTGTTTAGTACTGAAGGTTCCAAAAAGCAGCTATAATCCTTTATCCCTTTGTAGAGTTCCCTAACTCATCTTTGGCCTTGATAGGAAGACTATTAGACTATCAACAAACTCATCATTTGGTGGCATTGTGTTCAGATAATCTTATTATATATATTTTAGTTAAAGACTATAGAAAATGAATATATTTTATTTTGGAGGCAGATAATGTAGTCACACGATTTAAACTTAAAAAGGTACAGAGGAGAATTTGGTAAATATCCTCCCTCTTGCCATATCTCTCAGCCACCTAGTTCTCTTCTGAGACACCCAGTGTTACCAGTTTATTATATATCCTTCCAGAGTAATCTTGTGCACAAACGCACGACATGCTGTGTATGTCGTAATAGATATTTCAGGTAATGTCCCAGCCGGTACTGGTCTGTGGGCTGTTAGGAGCCAGGCCACATAGCAGGAGTGAACATTGTCTTCCGCAAAACCGGTCCCTGGTGCCAAAAGGTCGGGAACTGGTGATGCGATATATATGCTGATGAGCTGAACAATGTGCATCCAGTATTGCTCAAGGCCACTTAGTGGGTAGAAAGACTGTCGGATTTGAAAAGTTTTGAATTCAAGCCTCAAAACCTCACCTATGCCATTTATTAGTTGAGTGACTTTGAACACCTTGCTTAGGCTCTATGTGCTTTGATTTCTTTAAGTGGTTGAATATGATATATTCCAGGCTTCCTGGGTGGTGCTGGTGGTAAAGAACCTGCCTGCCAATGAGGGAGATGTAGGAGTTCAATCGCTGGGTCAGGAAGATCCCCTGGAGGAGGGCATGGCAACTTACTCCAATATTCTTGGCTGGAGAATCCCATGGACGGAGGATCCTGGCAGACTATCATTCATAGGGTCATAAAGAGTCGGACACAACTGAAGCAACTGAGCACACACGTGATGTACGTACAGTTCCTTCTTTGGAGCATGTTAAATGCTTCTCAAGTGGTTGCTTCTTGCTGGACCACACTCTTTGGCCTATGTGAACAGGGAGGGGCAAACTCTTGCTGTAAAAAAAGGAATGGATTGAATTGCCTTCTTTACTGTAATATGTGACCAATCCTCTCTACTTATGAAGGGAACCATGAGCCAGGGGAAACAGAAAGAGCACTTTGAAAAGCATAGAACATTTTTTGTTCATTGGGAATTGGTGAACAGCTATTCCTGGTCTGAGGCTTTCATGCTTGACTGTTGGAGTGCTGATAAACCCTAGGACTTCACTTCTCCTGGTAGGAAGTTACTAATGTTGAGGAGCTTTTCATGTTTAATAACTCAATTAGCTCTGGTTCTTCATTATTGCTTGAAGCTTTGGACTCTTATGGGAAGCTTTGCTTAGTCAGCCCTGCTTTAGGTTGCTTGCTATTCAGTTCCCATTGTGATGTTAATCCTTTAATAGCAATTAGTTTTATTCTTTTTGGTTCTTGCTCAATGCTTGATTAATAGATGGAAGAGTCTGAGTTGCAGAACCAGTCTCATGTGGTTTTATCAGGAGGATGGTGTTAGGCCTTCTTTCCTGGTTATCTGGACTCAGCACTTTTGATGGGATTTGTAGGCCTTTGAATTTGAGGTTTCCTTGGTCTCTTAATGAGTGAAAGAAAGAGATTTTTAAATAATTAATTATTTTGGCCACACCATGCAGTATGTAGGATCTTAGTTTCCCAGCCAGGGATCGAACCCATATTCCCTGCATTGCAAAGAGGATTCTTAACCGCTGAACTACCAGGGGAGTCCCAAGAAAGAGATTTTATATAGTTTAACACATGGATACCAGAATAGAGACAACTGCTAATGTGGGGATATCTTTAAAGTAAGACAAATTTCAGGACTTCCTGGCGGTCCATCAGTTCAGATTCTATGCTTCCTGCAGGGGGCACAGGTTCAGTCCCTGGTGGGAGAACTAAGATCCCACATGCCATGGCCAAGCAAAAAAAGTAAGAAAAAATTTGAATATCCACTGTGCAATATTCTAAGTGGTTTAAGTCACTGGTTGTGAGTTCCCAAATTACTGTTCTCCAGATTGCTATTAATGACTTATCTTTTATAAACAAATTACATTTACTGTGTCTTCTCTGAAGGAGCTTTGTATTTAGTATATTGCTAGAGAAAACTGGGGAACCACTGAAAGGTAGAAATGTCTCAGNATAAATTTAATATCATTAATTATTAATTAAATGTTGATTAATAATTTAAATAATATTTAATAATGTTGATTGTTAAATGATATTGTATGGTATATTATAAATAAATTTAACAAAATAAATTTAAATAAATGTAATAATATATTTAATAAACACAATGTAATATATTATATCCTTGAAAGGAAAGCTATGACCAACCTAGACAGTATATTAAAAAGCAGAGTCATTACTTTGCCAACAAAGGTCCATCTAGTCAAAGCTATGGTTTTTCCAGTAGTCATGTATGGATGTGAGAGTTGGACTAAAGAGAAAACTGAGAGCTGAAGAATGATCCTTTTGAACTGTGGTGTTGGAGAAGACTCTTGAGAGTCCCTTGGACTGCAAGGCGATCCAACCAGTCCATCCTAAAGGAGATCAGTCCTGAGTGTTCATTGGAAGGACTGATGAAGCTGAAACTCCAATACTTTGGTCACCTGATGCGAAGAGCTGACTCATTTGAAAAGACCCTGATGCTGGGAAAG
>SJYV01005040.1:0-31314 GCA_006410875.1 Neotragus pygmaeus | reverse complement strand
CCACCCCTCTAGGTTGAAGCAGAGCCCCTGTTTGAGTTTCCTGAGCCATACAGCAAATTCCCTTTGGTTATCTATTTTACATATGGTAATGTAAGTTTCCATGTTACTCTTTCCATACTTCTCACCCTCTCCTCCCCTCTCCCCATGTCCATAAGTCTATTGATACAGCCACTATGGAAGACGGTATGGAGATTTCTTAAAAAACTAGGAATAAAACCACCATATGACCCAGCAATCCCACTCCTAGGCATCTACCCTGAGGAAACCAGGGTTGAAAAAGACACATGTATCCCATTGTTCACTGCAGCACTATTTACAATAGCTATAACATGGAAGCAACCTAGATATCCATCGACAGATGAATGGATAAAGAAGTTGTGGTATATATACACAATGGAAGTTACTCAGCCATGAAAAGGAACACATTTGAGTCAGTTCTGATGAGGTGGATGAACCTAGAGCCTATTATACAGAGTGAGTGAATCAGAAAGAGAAAGATAAATATCATATTCTAATGCACATATACGGAATCTAGAAAAATTGTTCTGAAGAATTTATTTACAGAGCAGCAATGGAGTTTAGTTACTTTTTGATGGCAGCATTGGGCTTAACTTTCTTTTAGCATCCCACATGGGTTAGTAAGATTGTTGATAGGGGTTGGAATCTAGCCTGAGTATGCGGAGGGAATTGACTGCCCTGAGAGAGACGACCAGCCTCAGTCATATGAGCATTAGGGCCCATCTAGTCAGACTCTAATGCAATTGTTTAGTCTGCCAGGATGCAACTTTTTGTCCAGATTGACTTTTCTTCTTTCTTGCAGTTTTGTATTCTCTATTTTGTGCCCTTATATTCCTTGCTTTCTTTTAGGTTGATAAGAAGCTATTTTCAGAAGTCACCTTGAAAAATTTGTCTTTTCTAATGTGGGGCTAACCAACACTCCCACCCAGCCCTCACCTTAAGAGAAAGCACTTTTTTTGTGTTTTAACTAACAGATTTGATGTCTTTGAGTTTACATTTCATAAGCACAGGGAAAATAGGATAAGTCTAAGTGAAGTCTTAGCTGCAGTGAACACATTTATGGCTATCCTCTTAATGTGGATAACATTTTGTTCTAATAACAGGTGAGGCTTCAATTCAAGGGCTCTCTCTGGGTCAGGCAGATCCTTCAATTCCTCTGTGTTTTGTTGAAGCTCATTATGTGCCTGAATGACTAAAGGGAGAATGGATGTGTTTATATTCCTCAATGGCTGTCAGTTGTAATCAAGTTCAAGTAGCAAACAAAGCTCAAAGTGAATGAACACAAGGGTGTCATCTATCAGTGGCATCTTCATTTTTGAACTATTGTGCCATTCACATTAAAGGCAACAGACAGACTCTGTGGTAAGCAAACACTGCGTATCTCAGTTTAGTTCATTCAGATTATTGTGGATATTTCATTAACATAGGAGTGACCTGGAAGGGGGCCAGTTTCTCTGTTCTGTATCTAAAAATGGATCACTGTCCTGCTGAGAATACTGTGAAATCAATGTAGAAAATCATTTATTATGGAAGGATACAGTTCTAAAGGCTGAAATCTTCAATCTAGATATAAGAGCAAAAATGATTGAGGACTTGTTTGTAAAGTTTCTTTGATTGAATGACTGGTTTTTTCCCTCTGATCGCTTTTTAAATAAATGATAGTCTACCCATTTTTGGGTGAATATANTTAACATAGGAGTGACCTGGAAGGGGGCCAGTTTCTCTGTTCTGTATCTAAAAATGGATCACTGTCCTGCTGAGAATACTGTGAAATCAATGTAGAAAATCATTTATTATGGAAGGATACAGTTCTAAAGGCTGAAATCTTCAATCTAGATATAAGAGCAAAAATGATTGAGGACTTGTTTGTAAAGTTTCTTTGATTGAATGACTGGTTTTTTCCCTCTGATCGCTTTTTAAATAAATGATAGTCTACCCATTTTTGGGTGAATATGTTATTGTAATTAACATTAATAAGAATTAAAATTTAACATAAATAACTTTTTTTTTTCCAGGAAAGACTCTTAGGTGTAAAAAAACTAAATGATTCAAATAACTCAAGTGAAAATTATTCACTGAAAAATACAAAGAACTTGTGGAATCTGAGAAGAGTAAATAAGCCAAATTGAGTTTCTAAACCTGAGGTCGAGATGAGCTTCCTTGTTCTGTCTTTCCTTCTCTCTGCGTGTTTTTTCTCGTCTCTTCTCTCTGAGTTGACTTTCTGTGCTTATTCATCTTGTGCAGGGACCCATATGGCCATCTCAGCTATGATTTTACATGATCTGTTAGCTCCAGTTCCTTTTTCAAGCAGGCTTGATTGAGTTCCAGTGTCTCAATTCCAAACTCCATACAGATGAATCTGATCGATTATTAGTAATACACTGGCTTGACTTAGCTCAGGGTTCCCTTCCTGACTAATCAGACACATTCAAGAATGATGAACGGTGGTCTTGTAGATTTGAGTGTGTTAGCTGTGGTTGGAACAGGCAATAATAAGCAACCTGCTAAGTCTCCAGGGACTTCCTTGGTGGTTCAGATGATAAAAAATATGCCTGCAATGTGGGAGATGGAGGTTCAATCCCTGGGTCAGGAAGATCCCCTGGAGAAGGGAATGGCTACCCACTCGAGATTCTCTTGCTTGGAGAATTCCATGGACAGAAGAGCCTGGAAGGCTACAGTCCGTGGGGTTGTAAAAGAGGTGACATGACTTAGTGACTAACACATTTCTAATATGTATGGTGTGTCTAAATCAGTGACCTGAAAACTTTTCCACCATGACCCACAGGAAGAAATACATTTTTTCCCCATTTCATCCCAGCATTCATCTGTGTGTTGATTTTTGAAGCAATACTTCTAATTATAGGTGATATACTCAAGTATTTCCTTTTTGGTTTCTTTCCATCCCAGTTCATCCCATTAAATAAAGACATGCTGCTCTTGTCTCACAAGATTGATCTCATGTTCCACTAATGAGTTGTAGCTTTAGTTTCAAAAGCACTGGTCTGTATTTTTCTTTATATTGGTTCCCTCTGTAACCCTTATTATAATTATAATTGGCTCCCCTATTATATTTTGTAATTTCCTTTGTAGTAGAGATCACAATTAAACTGCCTCCCCTGTTAAACTGCAATCCATATTAAAGCAGAGACTGTGTCTGTCTTGTTTACTACTGCATTCCCAGCACCTAACAGAGTTCCTGGCACATAGTAGATGCTCAATCGAGTAAATATTGATGAATGAGTAAATGAAGATCCAAACAGATGGCACCCTTAATGGGCTCACCTGGTTCTTTGCAAGAAGGAGATTCAGATACATATAAAACTGGATACTCTGTTATAGCCCCACTGGTAGAAAAAGCAGATAGAAAGGCCCAGCAGGAGACTCAGCAGAGTAAGGAGGGCAGGCCAAAGAGCGAGGTTTCCGAATCATCACCGACCGCGGCCTGAAATCAATCCACCAGGGAAAATGCACTGTCATAGGGGAAGAATCAGTTTCAAGCCTGAGCTCAGACTCGGTTCATCTCACATTCATTCCACGAAACCGCAGTGCCTTTTTGGTTGGCTTTTCAAAATTTCAGTTTTGGTATTTTCATTTTATCTTTATAGCTCATGATAGAAGCAGAGAAAGAACCACATAGTATCTTGATTAAAAAACAAAACAAAACACGCCACATTATCTGTTTTCCAAGGAGACAAAGACATCTGGTTGGGAGATGGATTGCACACAGAGCTCTATTCCCTTTCTTTTTGTGAGCCTTCTCTTGGCAATCACTGACTCCCATCACATCAAGATTCATTTAACTCACTTCTGTGATTTACAGCTTCGCTTGTCTCCAGCAGTTGTTTGAAAAACTACTTATTGTAAATGGCTATTTTTAATGGTGTCTCATATTTTCTGTTCCCATTTGCCAAGATCTTAATCTGCAGGACAATTGAACAATTACAGTGGTTTCATTTATAGAGCTACTAAATAATCTGGGGGTACAAAGCTGTATTTACATACAAAGCAATTCACACACTGATAAGTTTTCTATCATAGCTCACTGGCATCTGCAAAGAAGGACTGAGAGTTCTATTATTTTAACTCTCAGCCAGTTCAATATGCTCTAAATATTAATTTATAAGGTGAGAATCCTACACTTTTCTAAATAGTCAACTTACTATTGGATTAAAACTGTCAAAGTACAACTTAATATGTTATAGATATGGTCTAATGCATACATTTATCATCTATATGTAATTACAACTCTTTTAGGAAGGAGAATTTGTATATTAGGCCAGTATTTCTGAACTCTTTTTTTGTATGCTGTATGAACTTGTAAGGCATAGGAGAGGGAGGAGGGAGTTTCCTTCTGTCATTTACAGTCATTCCAGCTTTAATCAAATAAGCATGGAGAATATATGGGACAGCTATGTCTTTTGTCTACAGAACCTGAGTGAATGAAGCTCAAGACTTGTGGGGAAAAATTCTGCTCTTTTCGTTCAGTCCCGTTTGGTTCCTGGAAGACAGTGGCTCTACACACTTTGTGCCAAGCTTAGGATGGGAATATTGGGGGCTGGGATTCTTGGTCTCTTTCATTTGAGACCTTACCAATTCTCCTGGCACTCATTGGGAGTGGGTTCTGGTTTCTGTTTTATAGTAATCCATAAAACTTAATCTCTCCTAAGGCCCATTGGAGAAAAATAAGTACATGTTACTATTTGTCATTCAGGATATATTTTAAGAAATTAATAACTACACACACATATACACGCAATGATACTATGCTCTTTTTCTCCCCGTATGTATACTCTCTATGTATATACACTACAAATAATTTGTCTTTGAAGGTCTGCTTAGCTGAGTTTTTTTATGTTCAAGAATTATTTATTGATTATACAAAACATGCATTTGATATAGAAGTTACTAAAATGTTATATTCTAATACATTAAAAATATCTTCTAATAATATTATGCTTTATTTTGAAAATAGCTACACCTTAGAGATAGATACTAAAATGTATATATAGAAAATGATCTGCTGTATAGAATTGGCTTCAAAAATGATTGGGAATACAGGGTAAACAGAGGGGTTATACATGAGACACACACACATGGCTANTTGAAAATAGCTACACCTTAGAGATAGATACTAAAATGTATATATAGAAAATGATCTGCTGTATAGAATTGGCTTCAAAAATGATTGGGAATACAGGGTAAACAGAGGGGTTATACATGAGACACACACACATGGCTATGTTGCTAATAATCTCTTTTCCTCTATATATTAATAAAAGCAAAATATGTATATATTGTAAATACATGTCTTTCTACCCTCCACTCCCACACCCACAGGGAAAACTGGTGGGAATGTGATGCAAATCTCACAGTCATGGAAGGCTGCCAGTATATGTCACGCAGTGTAAATGCGGGGCCCTCGTGCCCTAAGTTGTCACACCTCCCAATCACTTAGTGGCACTAAAGTGCATGCATTTACTTCCAGGAGTGTTTAGCACATGTTTCTATTCATTTCCTCATCATTAAATCTTGATCACAACAGCACCGGGTGCCACAAGCTGAGAATCAGGTGAAGCTTCCTATGAAAAGAAATGCAGAAATTCCCAATTGTGTCTATTCTAATACAACCAAATGGAACATTTGGTTACTAATTTTCCTTTAGGAAATAATGTCATTGACAGGATTATACCTGCTGTCCAACATGCCTACAGACTATTTAGGTACAAAGCCAAGCTAGGGTTTCCCCCCAGCTAACTGCACAGGAATTTGCCCATACTGCTCTTTTGGATGCTCTCTCCCATATCACCTAATGATTTTCTCAGGGACCCCCTAGACTGACCATGTACAGAACTATAAACATTTATATAATGCAGTTGAATATATGATATATAAAGTTTATTTTATTTTTTCTAGTTGTAAAAATTTTATATTTGAAGACATGTTTACTAAAAGATATTTCATTTATAAAGCTTTAAACTTTCCTTAGTTTATCAGAAGGTTTTGTTTCATATTTAACATTTATTAGGAGATAGATTTCCATGTAGACCTTTTCATCTGAAATATCATTAGGAATTGGGAATTGTAAAGAGAAAGTTTTTGTATTTTCACATCTTGGGTTTTTCACTTGCTTTTTCTTTGTCTGAAGCCCTGTCCTCACCTCTCCTTGGCCAGGGGAGGAATTTTTGTCCCCTTTTCAAGGGTTAGCTCAGTTTTGATCTGCTTTTCTATGGCATCCCCACAGAACGATGGCCTCTCACTCAGGATATCTCTGCTATTGTTCTTTTTTTTTTTTTTAAGGTTACTAATTTTTAAGATAATTAGTTGATTATTTACTTGGCTGTGTTGGGTCTTGGCTGCTGCGTAGGCATATCTTTAGCTGGCGAATGAGGCTAGTTTCCGGGTGTGGCGCACGGCTTCTCGTTGCGGTGGCTTCTCTTGCGGAGCAGTTCTCTAGGGCACAGGCTCGATAGCTGTGGTGCCCTGGGTTAGTCTGTGGCATGTAGGATCGTTCGAGACCAGGGATCGACCCTGCCCGTCTCTCGCATTGGCAGGTGGATTCTTTACCACTGAGCCCCCAGGAAAGCCTTTCTACCGCTGTTCTTACCTCACCATAAGAGCCTACGTCACTGTTCTTACCTCATTGAAAGTTTTGCATTTTCCTATTAGATTATAAGCTTGTGGACAGATAATGACATTTATTAAATCGTTGGGCTGAGTTGTGTGATAATCTCTCCATTGTTTCAACCGAAAGCTGCTGAAATAATGGAGAGATTTCACATAACAGATACCAAAAAGTAAGAAAATGTCAGGTTTGAGGGAAATGTTGAGCCAAAAAATGACCTTTCCCCTCAAATAATCTAAATATAACTTGCTTTTGGGGAAAGAGAAAATCATCTTGAAAAGAATAATTGACAAGAACATTTGTCCTCCATTGTCACATCCAGTTGGAAAACTGCATCTGATAGTTTATATTCAATACAAAAGTTGAACTCTTTCAAGGATAAGTTGATTTTATTCTTTGCAATAAGATACAAGTTACTTTAGTACTTCATAATAGAAGAATGGTTCAAGTTCACTACATGAAAAATACACTAGGAGAGAAAAAGATTTTACAAATAAAGCACAATCCTACACTAAGCCAGAGGCTCACTAGACACTATTGTTGGGTAAAGAGTAATGTGGTGCTTGTACTGAACGCAGTGTAGCTGAGGAGTTCCAGTGGTATCATAAACAACAAAACAAGTTCAAGTCATTCCCATGCATTTGTAATTGAATTTTTCAGGATGCAATTTAATGTATGAAAGGAAACAAGGATAAAATGCTTCAAATAAATTTCAGCTTTTGAACAAGAAAANGAGGAGTTCCAGTGGTATCATAAACAACAAAACAAGTTCAAGTCATTCCCATGCATTTGTAATTGAATTTTTCAGGATGCAATTTAATGTATGAAAGGAAACAAGGATAAAATGCTTCAAATAAATTTCAGCTTTTGAACAAGAAAAATTAGTAGAGATTAAATATTAATAGTAGTTTTCAAGCATCTTGAGATAGCGAAACTGCTCACTCATCTAATTTAACAGTGAAAAACATATAGTACCAGCTTGGGGAAGAGGACTAGCCAGCATGGAGGAGGTGGGGCAAATTTTACATTTTAAATGGAAAACAAAAACAAAACCAAAAACGAATGATATTGCTGAAAGTTGTTAAGTATGTATCTACTTTTTTTTTTGCTTTTTTTTTGTGCAGACTACTAGATTGAAGCTTTAGGAAAAATAACTGAAAAGCCCAGATTGTAGGTAGAGAGCTATAGAAGCTTCCAATTCCTAATCTGGAGGCTCTTTATTAAAGTGTTTTCAATTTTACTACATGTTATTCAGCATCAGGTTGCTGAAAATATTTATAAATTTGCTGTCTTGTGAACTTCTTCTACCAAAACATGAGCTGAGAGTGTTGTGAGTACAGCGAGTCTATGTGTGTGAATAACCTTTAGATTTTCCAATGTCAAATTTCAGTATTTACTGTGGTGTCCAGAGTATGGGTTGTATTGTTTTCTCTCATGTCAGTAGCAGGGCAGAGAAACACCTGTTCAAGTGACTCATTTGAGCTCCATTAGCACTACAACATCAATTGCTTTCTAGTGGACCCTCAAGGTTTTGAATGGGGGTTGGCTGACATTTTTTGCTGAGTGCTGGATGAAACTTTTTTCTGAGATTTCCAGAACTTTCTGAACTCTCAATTACCACCATCTTTCTTTGGAGTTTAGACTTAGCGTTGTTTCCAAATACAACCAGCAGGTGGAGCAATTTACTTTATTTATACTCCAACTCATATAAACAGGTATTTGACTATTTGTCTACCTGTTTATCTATCTATTCAAGCTTAACTGTGTGTTTCAAAACTCTTCTTCTCATATTTGGAAACAATATATTACACGTGATCGACTTCATTAAAAAAAAAGCAACATTCGTTTGTGAGGGTCTTAATCTGGAATTGCATTTTTATTTGTTTTAGACATGTGTAACAGGAAGATAGGCGAGGAGAATGTTCAATACGACAAGAAGTACACTGCTTCTTTTTCTTCAGTTTCCCTCTGCAATTAATAATCACATATTCTGCAAGATGCAAGTGAAGCTGGTTTTGATGTACCCATGGAATTCAGCAATTCCTAGCTATAATTTCGACAGTCCTTTAATAACAAACTTTAAAATTCTGATTTAGGTAACGGACTCCAACAGAGCTTTCAAGTTGAAATTTATGGAATCATTTCAGCGATTAGACTATTCATCCTATCTCTCGTCAATAGAAGATGGTTTCCTGTAGGAGATAACTAATAACTTTATAGAATTTGGGGATGTAATAGAATGATATTGTTCCCTGGAGGTCACACTTGCCAACCAAACGGTAATAACTTTTATTACAAGCCTGAAATAGTCTATAAATGTTTCATTGAATCCTTAAAAATGTGCAGTTATTAATTCTACACCCTCTTTTTGATTTCTGGCTACCACACTGAGACAGATGTGTTATGCCTGGGAATCTGGAAAACGCTATTGTGCTTAATTTACCACCTGTAATATTTCCTAGTGGGATTATCTGAGTACATGTGGGTTTTAGTACGCTTCTTCTCAGAAAATTTCATTATTACTTTAAATGCTAGGCTCTGCATCTAAGTTCTGCCTTAATCTTCCCCTCTCTCCCAACGTGTACCTACTGATTTTCCTTGCTTAAGGCAGCAGGTGAAGTGGGGAGGGAAGACATTGTATTTTCAGGCAACCTCAGTCGATTCAAAAGCGTTTATGAGGCTTCAGTCTGTGCAGGGCACTGGCGTGGTGCTGAGCTGATTGAGTTAAGAAAGAAACAGACAATGTCCTTGAGGCAGAAAAGCTGCCAGTCGCTGACTCCAGGGAGAAAGATTTTTATATCTTCAATATGGGCCAAGTTGCTGTTGAGCAGACTATGTGGATGTCTGAACAGGTAGGGGATGCCCAAGCCATACCTATGGTTGTAGAAAACAGACAAAAGTTTCGCTTATCAGACTGCAAGGAAGCAGTTTAAATTTCTGAGAAATTAGTATCATAGAATACTTCAAAACAAAGTATCATTTTGACTTTCAGGTTAACACTGTAACTAACAAAATATTGCAAAATCGAAGTCCCTTCAGGGCTCAATTTAATGGATAGAGAATAGAATTTGAAAAGGTAATAAAACAGACTCTCACACAAAGGTGCTGGGATTTTGCATTTGAATAACACTCTGTTACTATCACCCAGAGCATCTTTTCTCCTTCCTAAACCTTGAAAAGGACCTTGGCCTTTTGCTTTTCCCTTCTCTTTAGCATCATGACTATGCATAATATGTCATCTGTACAATACTTGTGCATANGCTGGGATTTTGCATTTGAATAACACTCTGTTACTATCACCCAGAGCATCTTTTCTCCTTCCTAAACCTTGAAAAGGACCTTGGCCTTTTGCTTTTCCCTTCTCTTTAGCATCATGACTATGCATAATATGTCATCTGTACAATACTTGTGCATAAGCAGTGAGCAGGGAGATATTTTGGGCTTGACCCATTTTCCTGAAGGAATTGTTCTATTCTAAGTTCTTTGGTTACAAGGTACAAGAACCCATTCAAATGGTTCATAGAAAAAGGGGTTTTTAAAAAGAACAGAATCTCATGTGTATAAAATACAGGAACAGTAGCCAGGTCTTATAATAAGTGTCAGAGTGCTATTTTCTTTCTCTTTTTCGTATATAAGTTACTTTTAATACATGGTCCAAGGTGAACTTGAGGAGGTCAGCTGAGGTCAGTCAAAGCTTGATCATGTGAGGCCTTGAGAATGTGATAAGGGCTGATCTAGTGGCCATAAGTGATCAAGAGGAATAAACCCTCAACTAAACTGAGCTGATTGGATTCTTTCTCAAAAATGTGACCTGAGACACCAGTTAGTTTGTGTATGTCTGCTGAAATACTGATAGCATCTAATATTTGTCAGGAGCTAAGAGTCCTAAACTATCGTCCTAAGCTGTTTTCACGTTCTAACTCATTTTTCCTCACAGCTATAGGCTATGGATTAGTGTCATCCCCATTTTACAGATGAATAAACTGAGGTACTGAAAAGTAAAATAACTTGCAGAAATTGACAAAGAATGTCATGGAGCTAGTATTTAACTGAGGCAGTCTGACTCCAGAGCCTATACTCATAGCCACTTCATAGAGCTGCCTTCAAAGTGTTAGTACCGGAGGTGGTCAAAGTGTGTGAGACACAAGGGGAGAGGGCAGAAATCGTGAATGTACAAAAAGAGCATGTAGAGAAGAGTGTGGAGCATTGAACATGGCTGTACCCCCACTATCTATGCTGAACAAGGCTTAGAGCACAGCAGGCGCCTATGGAATATGTACACAGCAGGCACCTATGGAACATGCACCGAATAGTGAATGAATGTTTTCAGCAGGTGCTGTGGGTGTGACACATCCCCCGAGGAGACTGGGTGCAGGGTAGCGATCGCCGAATGATTTATTTTAACCTGCTTCTTTAGAAAATTATACTATACATATATGACATCAGGACATTGTCCTTTTTTAAAAAGTAAAGCTCTAGGATAAAGGGAAGGATAAAGTTCTTTAGGATCACCTCTTTTTCCTTGTGCCCTCCTTTCCATTCCCTAGAGAAGGTCCAGATTTTGATACCTAGATGGTGGTAGAGTTCCAGAGAAGGACACCAAATCTTTGCATAACCTCATGGGGAAAGCTGGCTGACAGAAACATTGAACTGTTTTTCAAGGTGACACCAGATTCTATTGTGTTTAGCCACGAATATTTTGGGAGTACTTACTATAGTGTTTAGGCTTCCTCTAGTTAATATTCTCGTCAATGGACTATTCAGTTGCCAATCACCAGTCAAACAACTATCCTCTTCTCCATGGCTAGTCGGATAAGAGGAGGTCATCTGTCACAAGAACTAGCCAACCATTGATAAGATGCTTAGTACAAAAATCTCTGCTTGAGTAGAGGTGATGCTCACCAATAAGATTCTATCTGATTGAGCATTTGAAAATGAGGTATATCCAGAGTTGACATTTGGCTGCGGGGACAGAAGCGAAAAGAGACCTTGAGAGACTCGAGGTAGGAAACAGAGGTATGAGCAAGTGTTATATTACGAAGGATATTAATGTGGAGGAAGTTGGTCAGTGGCAAAAAGCAGCAGAATCAGGGGCAAAAAGGACTGAGTTGTCCTCTTGCTGCTGAGGGGTGGTGGGATAGTGTAAGGCTGGAAATACGTTGGAGCATCTTAGTTTATGAACAGCATCCCATCCTCTGTGAGGCTCAGTCAAACTCTGCGCACGGTCTCTGTGTGATTACTGTCTCCTCTGCTCCCATGTGTTTCTTTACAACAAATCTACTTTCCTTGAGGTGGTCTGAGTGAATTTCTGCCACCCAAGCTTACAATCAGAAAAGACTAACAAATTGTTATGCTAAGTTTGTAACAGATTTTAAAGTGTTAGTCGCTCAGTTGTGTCCTACTCTGTGTAGCCCGCCAGGCTCCTCTGTCCATGGAATTCTCCAGGCAAGAATACTGGAGTAGATAGCTGCTCCCTTGTCCAGGGGATCTTCCTGACCCATGGATTGAACCCGAGTCTTCTGCAATTTAAACATAAAAATATTAGTTTAAAAAGTAGATGTTGACATAATGATGGATTTTTGACATATTGCTGCTGCTGCTGCTAAGTCGCTTCAGTCGTGTCCGACTCTGTGCGATCCCATTGACGGCAGCCCACCAATACTATATGCTTTTAAACTTATGTGCCGTTTATTATTTTTTGGTCGTTAATTTTTTTGACAAATATATATTAAGTATTTATTTTTTGCCAAGTTGTTTTTGTTAATAGAACAGAAAATGAGGTGAAAGTCACTCATTCATGTCCAATTCTTCACAACCCCATGGCATGTACAGTCCTTGGAATTCTCCAGTCCAGAATACTGGAGTGGGTAGCGTTCCCTTCTCCAGGGGATCTTCCCAACCCAGGGATGGAACCCAGGTCTCCTGCGTTGCAGGTGGGTTCTTTACCAGTTGAGCCACAAGGAAAGGCCGGTAGAACAGAAAAGAGAGTGAGAATCACAAGTGGATTTGAGTTATTCCATTTCTAATTTTGATTATTCTGCCAATAGATTTCTTATTCGCCATGCCCACACTTGATCTGGGGTAATGCACACCTTTGTCTATATTTGTCTTGCGTCTGGTCCTCTATAAGCTGTCCTTTCAAAATGTACTCCTGGGATGCTTTCCTGGATTCTGCTGGTACATATTAGCCGTGTCCTGCAACTCTGAGTGAATGATTGCTTTCTCCCCTTAGCAAGGCTATGCTAAGCTTTGACTCTGTTATTGTTTTGACTAGAAAGGAGAAATGGGCCAGACTGGAGGAAGGCATGTATTGTCTTGTGAAGCATCTGGCTCTTGTTGAGGCCTCTGCATGGTCTTCAGGCAGTACAGCGGGCTCTTCCATTCTCTAACTGGGGTTCTTACGTGGGCCTAGAGGGTTCTGGGGAGTCTGAGTTCAGTGTTCTTGAGTGGCTATCTCTACTCCTAGAAGCCTTAAAAACATGAAAGTGAAAGTTAGTTGCTCAGTTGTGTCTGACTCTTTGTGATTTCCATGGATGGTAGCCCGCCAGTCTCCTCTGTCCATGGAACTCTCCAGGCAAGAATTCTGGAATGGGTTACCATTTTCTTCTCTAAGGGAGCTTCCTGACCCAGGGATTGAACCCAGGTCTCCTGCATTGCACGCAGATTCTTTACCTTCTGAGCCACCAGGGAAGCCATAGACTCCTTGGAAAGGTCCTACTCTTTCCCTGACTGTATGGAAGATTTGCTGGGCTGTTAAACTCAATCTTATCAGCAGTTCTCGACTCTTATACTTAGGTTCCAGGCCTGGTCTTCAGTATGGTCTGTCCTGTGAGTGTAGGAGCCTCTCCATAAACGTTGCCCTGGGCGCCTTCTGGGTTTCACATTTGCCTGAAGTGGCTAATTGGCTGAATTGAGCCTGTCATTTTCTCTCTTCAGTGTATCAATACCACTCAACAAGAACCAAATAAATCTCCCAGCCCTGATAATTACTATTTCCTCCATTCGTGACAAATGCCAATGATATCACAGAGGCCACCGCATCCCTTCGACGTGTAATCTGTTCCAAGTCCCCACAGGTGAAGTCCTTGGTAATTGCCGTGTTGCGGCACGCTAGAAGGCTTCAGTACTCACTTAACCCAGAGATGCCTTGTTGCCATCTGGCAGGGAAGCGATCCAGCTTCAGAATCACATCCCAGTGCTGCTGTCTCCTCTTTCTCTGCCCAACCATTAATTCTGGTGGGCTGGGGAATGAATAGTTGGTGAGAAATTAGAGCCAGCTTGGCTTTGAAAGGAAGATGAAAAGTAGGGAGACAGACAGAAGGGAAATGATGAACAGGGCCTGGAAGAAAATGAACTAGGGTTTATGGCAGAGAGAAAATAGCCAGTAGAGAAACGGGGATAAAAACACAAGGCCCTGAACTAGTGAGAGTAGATGGAGCGCTTCTCTTCAGACGAGAGGGAGAAAAGGAAAAGATACATGCAGATAATTTGTCAGTGGTAATAATATAAAGGATTGAGCTCTTTCTGTGTGTGTGTGTGTGTTTGTGCATGCTCAGTCGTGTATGACTCTTTGCAACCCCATGGACTGTAGCCCGCCAGGCTCCTCTGTCCATGGGATTTCCCAGACAAGAATATTGGAGTGGGTTGCCGTTTCCTCCTCCAGGGGAATCTTCCTGACCCAGGGATTGAACTCACCTCTGAGTGTCTTCTGCATTGCAGGTGAATTCTTTACTGCTGAACCCCTGGGAAACCGCCTTTGTGCTTGGCACAGTTCTCAAGTATGGGCAGAAATTAGTTTTCATTTAATAGCATAAGAAGACAATCTAAAAAAGTTTTCCATCAGGTCTTTGATATCATTTAGTATAGCAAAATGGGAGAAAACAACTCAAGTGTTAAAACATCATTTTCTTGCTATTAAGCCCCTTTTGTACTTTTCTTAAAACAGTTGGATTTATATTTTTTAATATTTATAGCCAAATATTAGAAAATGCCTTTCATTTTATAATGTTCCTGTTGTTTCAGTCTTTTCTCTTCATCATTACCTCTTTATTTTTAATTTAATGGGCAGACCTAAAAATAAAAATGGTAGAGTATATGGCACATCGTGTATGGAACATGAATGAAGAGCTGTGCACATTTCTTTTGCACCAGACATCTTGATTCGATGATCCAGTAGGCAGCGATTTATTGTAGTAGTTTCAGCAAAGATCTTTAAAAAAGGTGAGGCTTTGCCCTGAGCAAAAATGGCAAAGTTAACAAGCAGCTATACAATGTCTCACCACTGCAAATAAAGGTGGAAGGATGCAAGAGATAATGTAATGAGACACACTCAGTTTGAGAGGTCTTTGGAGTATTCTGTTGTGATGGATACTGAGCAGAATCTTATCATTCCCTGTATCCCTATGTAATGCATTTCATCTAAGGCCTGTGAGAGGCTCTCTATTACATATTCCACTTCTTTATTTGGTGAGTGAATAATCTCATGATCATTGTGATTGAATTACTGCAAGTAGGACATGTTAGTTCATTAATAAAAGCAAAGCTTATGAGTCAAATGTTAGGGCTTTGTTTCCAATCTTGCCCAGCAACATTGTTTAGATTATACTGGTTTTAAGTGGAGATTTGCCTATAGCGTCACGAAGTGCCTCAGATGGTAGAGAATCTGCCTGCAGTGCCAGAGACCTGGGTTTGATCTCTGGTTTTAAGTTGATGGGTGCTTGTAAACTTTCACTGTACAAGCTGTTTTTCTTTGCAAATAGCAATGGTAGTCATTTTTGGCACATTGAGAAGAGATGAGTTAGGCAGCAGCACTTAACTAAGATAAATGAGTTTCTTATTTCAAATAACTCTAAGTAGTAAGTTGATAAAACAGAACCTGTGAGGTACACCTTCTGTCATTAATATTATTAATAACTTAAAAATCGGTCCATTTTTTGGGGCTAAAACTTATTATGTATCATAGCTTATTATAAAACCAGCCAACTTTGAACCCCATCAGAGAAGGTTCAGTTATTGAATGTTGTTGTTTAATCATGAAGTCATGTCTGACTCTTTTGCGACCCATGGGCTGTAGCCCACCAGGCTCCTCTGTCCATGGGATTTCCCAGGCAAGAATACTGCAGTGGGTAGCCATTCCGTTCTCCAGGGGATCTTCCTGACCGGCTGTTGAACCCAGGTCTCCTGCACTACAGACAAATTCTTTACCATCTGAGCCACCAGGAAGCCCTCAGTTACTGAATACTTCTTTATAAGATTGTTTTATCTGCAACACTGACTCTGGCAATAGCATTAGAGTAAGGGTGCAGTTTCTTTTTGTTAAATCAATAGATGAAAAAACTCCTGTAAACAACTGCATAAGGGAAATTATTTAACATGGTTTGAATTTGTGTTCTCAAATCCTCAAATCTATTGATTAACAGAACAGAGGAATGGGTCTTTTGTTAAGAAACTGGCAAATAAGCTGCTAGGCATTTTCCTTTTAAGCTGTTGGGAACACCTACTAAGACTAATTGGAGAAGGAAATGGCAACCCACTCCAGTACTCTTGCTTGGAAAATCCCATGGACGGAAGAGCCTGATAGGCTACAGTCCATGGGGTCACAAAGAGTCGGACACAACTGAGCGACTTAACTTCACTTCACTAAGACTAAAGGTCATAAAAAGAATTTAGCTAACAAAAAGGTTTATGTCATTCAATTTTAGACAGTCATTAGAAACGATCAACTGTGATGGTGCTTATCCATACTCACCTAGAACTATCATTATGCTATTTTCCTTTTTCAAAAAAATTAACTCATTAATTTACAATTTTGACTGCACCAGGTCTTAGTTTCAGCATGTGTGATCTTGTTCCCTACCGGGGATTGAACTCAGGCCCAAAGCATTGGGACTGCAGAGTCAGCCACTGAATCACCAGGGAAGTTTTAGGCTGTTTTCTTTTAATTTAGTGATTTGATGGTATATCCTTTGTTGTTGCTGTTACAGTTTATATAGTTGCTGCTGTAGTTGCTGCTATAGCTCAGTCTTATTTGACTCTTTGCAACCCTATGGACTGTATGTAGCCCACCAGATGCTTGTGTCTATGGATTTCCCAGGAAAGAATACTGGAGTGGGTTGCCATTTCCCCCAGAGGAGCTCCCCAGCTCAGGGAATGAGCCCATGTGGCAGGTGGATTCTTTACTCCTGAAACACCAGGGAAATCCATGTTAATATGCTTATGGTGGCTTTTAATGAGATAAATGATTGGGGCATGTATTGTCCTGTATAGTCTTGGCTGCAAATGGGGAAAAATCAGTGAAAATAGTTTAAGTGATCCTGGGAATATGTGAGCAAGTGAAGGCATTGTTGTGAACATTTCCAGGTTTCATATAAATATAGACAGACGATCTAGATGGCAAAACCAAAAACCTATTGATAATATTTACCACAGAACTATATGATAAGCTATCTCTATAAGCTTACAGTCTTGCCAAAGCTCTTGAGCTCAAGTCTGGTGCCTCTGGATTGAGCTGCCAATTTCTGGAAATAAGAAAACAGGATTATGTTGAACTGTACCATGAATGTGCAGTCAGTAGACTCCAGACTGGCAAACTAGACAGGTCAAAATATTTTGGGTTCTTCAAGATTAGTTTTAAAGCTAAAGAAAAAAGGGGCAGAGATAGCATGTACATTAAAGGGAGTAACAATATTAAATTTTAATGGACAAAAGTGAACTACAGTGGCTTGGGATGTGCATGTAGGTGGCAAAACCTATGAAGAACTGTGAGGAAGTGATTACTATAAAAGTGAGGATAGTGGTTACTTTCTTTGGGTTGGGGAAAGAGGGCTTTGAGGTAGGGATAGGACATATGGAGGAACTTCGGAGATAACTGGCAAAGTTTTACATTTTGACTTGGATGATGATTTCAAGAGTGGTGTTTTATGTGGCCTCTCTTGTTTTCCCCTGATGTTTAATGATGTTGAACATCTTTACCTGTTTACCATTTCCATGTCTTCTTTGGAAGACTGTTTAATCAGAGATTCTACACATTTTAAAATTGGATTGTTTGTTTTCTTGCTGTTTGCTTGTATATGTTCTTTACATATTTTGGATATTGGACACTTATCAGATATATGATTTGCAATAATTTTCTCTTACTCTGTAGGTTACCTTTACATTTTGGTGATGGTTTCCTTTGCTGTGGAGAAGCATTTTAGTCTGATGTTGCTGCACTTATTTTTGCTTTTGTTGCTTGTGCTTCGGGTATGACATCCATAAAATCACTGCCAAGACCAATTTTAAGAATCTTTTCCCCTTTGATTTTGTCTAGAAGTTTGATTTCAAGTATGTTCAAGCCTTTAATTGTTTTGAGTTAATTTTTGTGCATGGTGTAAAATAGTGGTCCAGTTTAATTCTTTTGCTTGTGGCTATTCAGTTTTCCCAGCACATTTTTTGAAGAGACTTTCCTTTTCCTATTATATATTTTGACTCATTTATCATAAATTAGTTGACATTTCATATGTTGGTTTATTTCTAGGCCCTCTATTCTGTTCACTTGATCTATGTGTCTGATTTTATGCCAATATCATACTGTTTTAATTATTATAGGTTTGAAATACAATTTAAAATTATGGCATGTGATTTTTTTTTCCTCAAGATTGCTTTGTGTATGGAAACGTATTAAGTGAAGGAATTTTTAGAAGTATAATAATAATGGAGTTGATTCTCCAGTTATATCAACTGACTTGATATTGGGTTATTATATCAAGGTTATTATACATATTATATAATATATATGAAAATTATAATAAATAAAATAACAGCTTACTTTTATACAGTACTGTGACATGTCAGGCACTGTTCTAAGTATTTTACTATGTACTTTTGTAATTCCCACTTTATAGCGGTGATTTTGAAGTGTAAAGGATTGCTCAGACTCAGGAAATTGGAGAAATAGGATATCCATAGTGAAAGTGAAAGTATTTCTTGCTCAGCTGTGTCTAACTTTTTGTGACGCTATGGACTGTTGCCCATCAGACTCCTCTGTCTATGAGATTTCCCAGGCAAGAATATTGTAGTGGGTTGCCATTCCCTTCTCCAGGACATCTTCCTGAGCGGAGATCTTCCTGACCCAAGGATTGAACCCAGGTCTCTCAAATTGCAGGTGCATTCTTTACCATCTGAGCGACCAGGAAAGCCTTGCAGGCAACTTAACTCCAGAATCACTTTATTTTTAAAAAATAGCAAATATTTCAATATTTGTTAGATATGTTATAATAGATATTAGTTGAATACCTATATCTATAAGTTATTCTAATCCTGAAACTTTGCTTTTCAAAATTTTCTTTGTTTTGATTCCTGACAGGAAAGTGAATTTTGATTTTCATTTTTTTAAAGTTTTGCTTTGATTTGGATATTGAGGTAAAGCCATGAGCAGAAGAGAAGCAGGAACAGATATTCCAATGTACAAAGATATTTCAAGAAATAATTTCACAAATTATATTCTGCCAAATCAACTATGATACATTCCAAAGGTACTAACCTTGGCAGCATTTAAATTCCAACTTGATATGCATATATGTGTGTGTATATACACACACACACACACACACATATGTGTGTGTATATATATATATGGGTGTAGGAATCACTATTTTAAAAAATACATAAATAAGGCCTATTCTTTTATTTCTATACAGCTATATTCTTAGCCTATGGACTACCTGATGAATTAAAATCTTCACTGGCAATTAATTTATTTTGTCTACCGTGTGCATGGCATTTAAGTAAACCTTGTGAAAAGAAGCCCCAGCAAGAACACCACAGGATCTTGATATGAACATACTACCTTGGGTGGCAGATAAGTTAGAACTCTCTTAGTTGCATTTGGCAAGAACAATTCAGTAAAAAATGAAAGGTTGCTTTTTAGGGGAGAAAGATTCTGAGGTCAAAAGAATAATGAATGATCAAAGAAGGACTGGGATTCAACAGACTCTTAGGAAACTTAAGATTTGAAAGGTTGGAAATTTACATCTCCTATCGTACCACTTAGTTTTTCTGCATCAGTATTTTTCTCTCATCAAACCAGACTCCTTTTCACTGTTCTGGCTCGTAGCATTACTAACAACTTCCAAAATTACATATTAAAACTTCAGGGGCTACAGAGACATAAGATGAATCTCTTGGAAAGGGACTGATTGACTCAACTTGGGTCAGTTCAGTTCAGTTCAGTTGCTCAGTCATGTCCAACTCTGCAACCCCATGAATCGCAGCACGCCAGGCCTCCCTGTCCATCACCAACCCCTGGAGTTCACTCAGACTCATACCATCGAGTCAGTGATGCCATCCAGCCATCTCATCCTCTGTCGTCCCCTTCTCCTCCTGCCCCCAATCCCTCCCAGCATCAGAATCTTTTCCAATGAATCAACTCTTCGCATGAGGTGGCCAAAGTACTGGAGTTTCAGCGTTAGCATCATTCCCTCCAAAAGAAATCCCAGGGTTGATCTCCTTCAGAATGGACTGGTTGTATCTCCTTGCAGTCAGTCCAAGGGACTCTCAACTTGGGTCAGCTAGTTGCAAACTCCTGGACTCATCAATGGTAGCAGAACAGTTCCTGTAGAAAGCATAAGGATGGAATGTGAGAAGGGATAGTTCCTAGAAGAAGGTATTTGGAATGATATTCTCAGAAGAATGGAATGGAGCCCGAAAATAAAAAATAGTTGTTTACTATAGAAATGGAAGTTCAGTTCAGTTCAGTTGCTCAGTCGTGTCAGACTCTCCACGACCCCATGAATCGCAGCACGCCAGGCCTCCCTGTTCACCACCATCTCCCAGAGTTCACTCAGACTCACGTCCATCGAGTCCGTGATGCCATCCAGCCATCTCATTCTCTGTCATCCCCTTCTCCTCATGCCCCCAATCCCTCCCAGCATCAGAGTCTTTTCCAATGAGTCAATTCTTCGCATGAGGTGGCCAAAGTACTGGAGTTTCAGCTTTAGCATCATTCCTTCCAAAGAAATCCCAGGACTGAAATCCTTCAGAATGGACTGGTTGGATCTCTTTGCAGTCCAAGGGACTCTCAAGAGTCTTCTCCAACACCACAGTTCAAAAGCATCTTTTGCATTTATTTAATTTTTCATATGTGGCTTTTTGTACTACTGAGATGGTGAAAGATTCATGAAAATGTAAAAGAAACACATTTCATTGCTGACTTATTTCTGACATGTGAAAATGCGTGAATGTACTAGTCAAAAGTGCCCTTGATAGGAACATGCTATTTGAAAAAACTACAATGAANCGCATGAGGTGGCCAAAGTACTGGAGTTTCAGCTTTAGCATCACTCCTTCCAAAGAAATCCCAGGGCTGATCTCCTTCAGAATGGATTGGTTGGATCTCCTTGCAGTCCAAGGGACTCTCAGGAGTCTTCTCCAACACCACAGTTCAAAAGCATCAATTTTTCAGCACTTAGCTTTCTTCACAGCCCAACTCTCATATCCATACATGACCACTGGAAAAACAATAGACTTGACTAAACAGACCTTTGTTGGCAAAGTAATGTCTTTGCTTTTGAATATGCTATCTAGGTTGGTCATAACTTTTCTTCCAAGGAATAAGTGTCTTTTAATTTCATGGCTACAGTCACCATCTTCAGTGATTTTGGAGCCCCCCAAAATAGTCTGACACTGTTTCCACTGTTTTCCCATCTGTTTCCCATTAAGTGATAAACACGTTAATACTCATTAAAATATGGCTGAATTATTATGCGCTTTAGAGCTTTCATGTGAAATAGCTATGCATGTTTAGAAGGTACTTGTTAGTAGTGACAAAGAGATTGTGGAAATAATGGGGCTTCCATGATCAGGGGGCAATTTATAGTGATCTAATTGCAGGAAACAAGTGCAAAAAACATTTAATGACCACTCTGTTTTCAAGGATTAGAAACTCATTGTTCCTGTAGAAGTATTATAGGTTAAATGTCTTCCTCATTGGAAGTCATTGAAAGAATATATGCTTTAAAAATCATTTTCTTATATAGATGCAGTATGGGAGACCTAGTTCGATCTCTGGGTTGGGAAGATTCCCTGGAGAATGGAATGGCTACCCATTCCAGGATTCTGAACTAGAGAATTCCATGGACAGAGGAGCCTGGCAGGCTACAGTCCTTGGTTGGAGTCACAAAGAGTCAGACAAGATTGAATGAATTTCACTTTTACTTTTCACTATATATAGAGTTTTCTGGATTAGGGTTTTTTTTTTTTCATATATATTATTTTATTTGATGTGAGGACTTTGTGAGATAACAGATTCTACTGTTCACTGATTTATAAGCCAGATAGTCTGTCCATTGGGCTTCCCTGGTGGCTCAGATAGTAAAGAATTTGCCTGCAATGCAGGACCCCCCAGTTAGATCCCTGGGTTGAGAAGATCCCCTGGAAGAGGGCATGGCAACCCACTCAGTATTCTTGTCTGGATAATCCCATGGACAGAAGAGCCTGACAGGCTATAGTCCATTGGGTCACAAAGAATAGGACATGATTGAGCAACTAAGCACAGCACAGTCTATTACCTTAATTCATTTTATTGAATCCTCAAAATTTCTGATCATACCAAGTAATAGAAGGGGAAACTGAAGCTCAGGTATTAAGTACTAGCAGGTCACTCTCCCATGATAGGCTTAAAAATTATATTTTGATTGAATTATGCTTAGGGCCAAAAAAAAGCATGTATTGTAATGGAGGAGGGTAATATCAGCTTTTGCTTAGTTTTATGTTTTAATAGCATTGATATTATTATTTTATTATTATTTTCAGAACCCCTGCTTTGGAGTTGGGGGAACAAATGAGAGTTAAGACTCTGCAACAATTCCATTGATAGTGACTGAAAGTCAAGCTAACTATAGAGGCAAAGTAATATAGCAAAATGAAATGCCATAAAGAAGTAGGTTCAAAAACAAACAAAACCTTGTTAGAATTGGTAAACAAATTTAGCAAATTTGCATTTTACCAAATCCACACTGAAAAATCAGTTGTATTTCCACATGCTAAAAAAAATTAAAAAGGGAATCAGAAGAGGAAATTAAGCAGTCAATTTCATTTACAGTAGCACCAAATGAATAAAATACTTAGGAATAAACTTAACCAAGGTGGCAAAAGACCTGTATGATGAAAACTACTGATGTTGATAAAATAAAGAACAAAAAAATAAATAGAAAGCCAATCTATGTTCACTAACTGGAAGAATTACTATTTTAAGAAGACATTACCCCCAAAGCCATCTACATATTCATATGGAATCTCAAAAAACTCTGGACATACAAAACCACTTGAGAAAAACCAAATTGGATGTGTCATGTTTCCTGATTTAAAACACTACAAAACTACAGTAATCAAAACAGTGTGGTATGAACATAAAGGCAAACACATAGACAGATGGGAATGAGAGCCCAGAAGCTTTCTCATACACAATTAAAGAATTTCTACAAGGTGCCAATACCACTCAATGGAGAAAAGGCAGAATTTTAAAACAATTAGTTTAGGGAAAACAGAATATCCACATGCAGATGAGTGAACCTGGATTATTTAAGAGAAAATATTTGCAAATCACATATCTGATAAAGAGTTAATATATCCAGAACACTTAAAGAACTATGATTGAGTGCTAAGAAAGCAATATAATTTAGAAATGGGTAAAGAACTTGAAAGGATATTTCTCCACAGAAGACATACAATTAGTTGATAAGCACATAAAAGATCTTTAATATCACTAATCATTGAGTGAATGAGTGAAGTTGCTCAGTCGTGTCCGACTCTTTGCGGCCCCATGGACAAATGCAAATAAAAAGTAAAATAAGATTCGACCTCCAACTGATTAGGGTGGCTATTATTGGGGGAAAAAAAAAAAAAAAAAAAAACTAGAGAAAAATTACTGTCAGTGAGCACTTGAAGAAATTGCAATCCTTGAACACTGTTAGTGGGAATGTAAAACAGAGAAGGCTCTGTGGAAAACAGTATGGCATTTCCAGAAAAAAGTAATTATAGACTGTGGTCCAGCAATTCCACTTCTAGTTATATACCCCAAATAATTGAAAGCAAGGATTCCAACAGTTGTTTGAAACCAATGTTCACAGCAGCCAAAATATGGAAGTAACCCAAGGAACAACAGATGAAGGAAGAAACATGATGTGCTGTATATATATATATATAATGAAATATTATTCAGCTTTAAAAAAGAAAGGAAATTATCATGCATATGGCAATTTGGATAAATCTTGACGATAATTAGCTAAGTGAATTAAGCCAGTCAACAAAGGATGAGTACCATATGATTCCACTTACATGAGATCCCTTTGTGTGTGTGCTCAGTCGCTTCAGTCATGTCAAGCTTTTCCCAACCCCATGGACTATATCCCACCAGGTTTCTCTGTTGATGAAATTTTGCCAGAAATAATACTGGAATGGGTTGTCATGCCCTTCTCCAGTGGATCTTCCTGACTCAGAGATTAAGCCCACATCTCTTGTGTCTTCTACATTGCAGGCGAATTCTTTACTACTTGAACCAACAGGAAATCCCCATATGAGGCTCCTATAGTAGTCAATTTCATAGAAAAGTAAATTGGTTATTGTTATGAGCTGAGGAGTGGGGGAAATGGAGATTAATTGTTTAATGGTACAGAGTTTTCATTTGGAAAGATGAAAAACAGTTTTGGAAATGAATGGTGGTGATGGTTTCATAACACTGTGAATGTACATAATGCTAGAAACTGAACACTTAAAAATGGTCACAGTGGTAAAATTTTTATAGTGTATCCTTTACCACAAATTTTAAAGATTTTTTTTTTAAGAAAAGAAATAACATTAGAAAAAGCGAAACTCAAAAATTACCAATTGATTTCTTAATTTAAAAGTTGTGACTTTAAGCAGTTGGTCAAAATCTTTTCATTTTTCAGTTTCTTTGAAAAAGAAAATGTAACTAATTCATATTCTCTGAGGTTTTTGGGAGGCTTATCACAATAATGTATGTAGAATACTTTGTACACAATACCTGACACAAGACAGGTATGTAACAGTAGCTTCAATGTTCATTGTACACCTGATGCACACATCAGTATTTGGATGGGGATTATCTGAAAAAAAAGCTCCACTTAAATGATAAGTAGGTATTAATCATATTAACATCTTGTAATGATTAAACTATTAACTAGCATTGTAATACAACAACATCTTAAAATATAAAATAAGCCCTGAATTTAATGAATTTCATATAGTTCTTTTTTGTAGGGCTTAAGTCTGTTTGCAACACTTGTGTTACTCATCATAAATTATAATACAAATATTTGAAAGTTGGAACTAAAGTAGCAGCTATAAGTTACTACTGTATCTCTTGTTTAGTTACAGCTTTTGATCTGTGAGAGACAACAAGTAAAGATAAGGAAAGATCAAATCTATAGCCATCTTGGGAATCTTGGTATAGTCTGATAAAAAGTAATATTTTAGGATACCAAGGTTATGAATAAAAACCATCTAATTATTAATATTGAACTAAGATTTGTTTTCCCAAGAGACTAGAATTCGTTCGTTTGGAAAAATTAATACCAAGTCTATACCATAGTATAGATGTGATTAGAAGCCTGGATTTTACAGTCAGATGTCCTGGGGATAAAGTGCTACTCTTCTTCATAGTCATATGTCCTGGATCATGTTACTTTACCATTCTAAGTCTAAACGTGATGATAAACAGAGCTAGTTCATACAGATGAGATACCACATAAAACATTTAATGTAGTTCATTGCACTTAGTAAGTCTTTCATAATTTTTATTATGATGGTAATTATCATGATTCATGAGATCTTATTATCTCAGAAAATGGCTGGACACAGCCCACTTAATTATAGTGGGATACAGCAAGCTGATCATTGCTAGCTTGAATGCAGGCTTGACACTAAGAGATGTTCAGACACAGAGAAGCATTTAGATTCAAAGGAAATACATCAGAAGTCTAATCCAGCTGGTATGTTATAACTTTTAAAAGGTAATGAAACTACATAACAGTTTTAAACAACTAAGCAACCTGAAGGAAAGAACATTGGTTTAACCTGATACTGCAAAATCATTAACTGACAGACAGAAAATCATAATTAGGAATGTAAAAGCAAATTGTTAGAAAGCTAGGCAGGTGATTAGGCAGCATTAGAGATACAGAGGGAGCAGAAGCACTGGCATCAATATGGGAGTCCATTAGAGGAATTTTGCTTTTAGTTAAGACTGGGGAAGTTAAAAGTCTTTCAGTTTGGGTTTCCCCAATATCAGCCAAGAGACAGGGAAGAAAGGACATATAGTTTATTGTAAAGGGGCAATAAATACAAGTGGGCTTCCCAGGCAACTAAGTAGTAAAGAATCAGCCTGCTGATGCAGAAGACGCAGGAGATGTGGGTTCAATCCCTGGGCTGGGAAGATCTTCTAGAGGAGGAAATGGCAAACCCACTCTAGTATTCTTGGCTGGGTAATCCCACGGACAGAGGAGCCATGGGCTACAGTCCATGGTGTCACAAGGGGTCAGACATTACCGAGCAACTGAGAACACAGAGTAAACAGAAGTAGAGAAGTGCAGAAGTAAAAAATAAATAAATAAAAAGGGAAGTTGAAGATATCCAATAAAATATGTGTTAAACCAGCTTCAAGAGGTAAAGGAATCAGAGGATTTACATACTAAATGTTACTGATCATTTTTTTTTAATTCTGCTGGTAAAAGGAGGGGAAGAAACTACTTTGGCTTCAGAGAAAGCCCTAAAGCAAAAAGATGTAGACACTACCAGCTGGAAAATGCTCAAGCCAGAGGAATGCACAATAGAAGTTCATAGCATTAAGGAAGTCAGCTGTAAAGTTCATCCCACACACATGGAGATATCACATCTAATCTACTTGTAACCATAAACTCAATGTTCATAGAATTCATCTCCTACTTGTCCTATTTCCTACCTCATTCCTTATATCTCAAGAACGCTGGCAAAATTTTGCATTTTCTTCATGTTTTTAATCCTTTTTCTGAAACACTTGGGGACAGATGATTTTTTCAAGTTCAGATTTTTTTTTTAATTTCAGAAAGATAATATTTAATTTCTGTAATAATATTATGTACATTTAATAATATCTCCTGTGGTGTCTGGAGCAACACTCAGTAAGCAAATATATGGATATTTCTAGTGTCACACAAATAAATATTGCCATTAAGTTGTATGAAAGTGAGAGTGAAAGAATTAGTCGCTCAGTCATGTCCAACTCTTTGCACCCCCTTGGAATGCAGCCCATGGAATTCTCCAGGCAAGAATACTGGAGTGGGTTTCTGTGACATTCTCCAGGGGATCTTCCAGACCCAGGGATCAAACCTGTGTCTCCAGCATTGTAAGAAGATTCTTTATTGTCTGATCCACGAAGGAAGTCCTTTAAGTGGTATAAGTCAATAAAAATCTCACATCATCAGGTCTGTGCTTAGTCTTGTTGTAAGTGGGATGTACATAAGGTGTAACTAATTCTAGAATAAGACTCCCAACCCACTAATGTTCAGTCACTTATAGAATGAAAAACACATGTGGACCACAACATCTAGGAGATCATGAAGTTATAGAAATTTAGGAGGTCAAGGAAGTGGCCTCCCTAGAAAGGGGGAGTGGAGGCTCTGGAACTAGCATTAGATACTATTTATTCTCTTGATTCAGCTCAGACCTGAACGTGAAGTTGCTCAGTCGTGTCCAACTCTTCGCGATCCCATGGACTGTAGCCTACAAGGTTTCTCTGTCCATGGGATTTTCCAGGCAAGTGTACTGGAGTGGGTTGCCATTTCCTTCTCCAGGGAATCTTATCCTAGGGATCGAACCCAGGTCTCCCACATTGTAGGCAGACTCTTTACTCTCTGAGCCAGCAGGGAAGCCTAAGCTACCAGAAAGAAGGTAGGAAATGAAATTTCAGGGATATCTAGTTTTGTTTCTCTTCAGATGCCAGCTTATGAAAATTATTTGATTTTCAGAACAAAGTTTTGGGATTCTAGAATAGTGGATGACTGGTAACTATACAGTGGATCTGTATATTAAACCTGCTTTTTTCTACTTCATAAAAATTCTGCAACTATAGTCCTCACTCTCTCTTTCTCTCTCTCTCAGAATACAGAATTCTGGGATCCAGTGAGATAGAATCCTTAGTGTTTATATCTTAGTTTTTTTTGGTTGTTGTTGTTCTTATTGTACCATTCCCTTTTTAGCCTTTTTAGATTATTGTATCCCCAATTATCCAGCTCCATGACATTTAATACAAAAGATACACTATGTATCTGAGAATGAACTGTGGCATTTTTGGAGGACCATGCATCATTATAATACCTAACATTTGTGTCCCCTTAAGAATCAAGTTTTTTCCCTTTAGGGGCTTTTTTTAATTTATCTTATTATTAATTGGAAATGTATACACAAGTTAGAGAGTACAAATTTTACCCAATATGATAAGGTGAATGCTAACATATATGATGTTTTTTTAATATGTTTTGTAATAAATTTAATCAGTTTAATTGAGTTTTGTATTAGATTTCCTTTTAAAGAATATTTTAAAAATCAAATGCATTAATAATATAAATTGAAATATATGGGTATAATGAATAGTCATGAACATATATTGTTAAAGTAATGAGTATACAGGTTAGTTGAAAGAAAACTATACATGAAATTAATCCAAAGACCTTGTGGGTGGATAGTAAGAGCTTTAGTGCTATTTAGAGTGTTCCTGGTAGCTCAGTTGGTAACAAAGCTGCCTGCAATGCAGGAGACTCTGGCTCAATTCCTGGGTCAGGAAGATCCCCTGGAGAAGGGATAGGCTACCCACTACAGTATTCATGGGCTTCCCCAGTAACCCAGCTGGTAAAGAATTAACCCGCAATTCAGGAGACCTGGGTTTAGTCCCTGGGTTGGGAAGATCTGCGGGAGATGAGAACAGCTACCCATTCAAGTATTTTGGCCTGGAGAATTCAATACATTATATAGTACACGGGATTACAAAGAGTCAGACACAACTGAGTGACTTTTACTAAGTGATTTAGAAGTTTTATTTATTTTCAGTTCAGTTTAGTCACTAGGTCGTGTCCGACTCTTTCTGACTTCATTGATTGCAGCACGGCAGGCCTCCCTGTCCATCACCAACTCCTGGAATTTACTCAAACTCATTCCCACTGAGTCCATGATTCGATCCAAACATCTCATTCTCTGTCGTCCCCTTCTCCTCCTGTCCTCAATCTTTCCCAGAATCAGGGTCTTTTGAAATGAGTCAACTCTTTGCATCAGGTGAACAAAGTATTGGAGTTTCCGCTTTAGCATCAGTCTTTCCAGTGAATATTCAGGACTGATTAGGTTCAGGATGGACTGGTTGGATCTTCTTGCAGTCCAAGGGACTCTCAAGAGTCTTCTCCACCACCACAGTTCAAAAACATCAATTCTTTTGCACTCAGCTTTCTTTATAGTCCAACTCTCAAATCTGTTCATGACTACTGGAAAAACCATAATTTTGACTATAGATGGTCCATCCAACAAAGGATGGACATTTGTTGGCAAAATAATGCCTGTTTTTTAATATGCTGTCTATGTTGTTAATAAGTTTCCTACCAAGGAGCAAGCATCTTTTAATTTCATGGCTGCAATCACAACCTGAAGTGATTTTGGAGCCCAAAAACGTAAAGTCTGTCACTGTTTCCATTGTTTCCCCATCTATTTGCTATAAAGTGATGGGACCAGATGTCATGATGTTAGTTTCCTGAAAATTGATTTTTAAGTCAGCTTTGTTACTCTCCTGTTTCACTTTCATCAAGAGGCTCTTTAGTTCTTCTTCACTTTCTTCCATAAGGGTGGTGTCATCTACATGTCTGGAGAAGGCAATGGCACCCCACTCCTGTACTCTTGCCTGGAAAATCCTATGGGTGGAGGAGCCTGGTAGGCTGCAGTCCTTGGGGTTGCTAAGAGTCAGACACAACTGAGCGACTTCCTTTTAACTTTTCACTTTCATGAATTGGAAAAAGAAATGGCACCCCACTCCAGTGTTCTTGCCTGGAGAATCCTGGGGACGGGGGAGTCTGGTGGGCTTCTGTCTATGGGATCACACAGTCAGACACAATTGAAGCGACTTAGCAGCAGCAGCAGCATCTGCATGTCTGAGGTTATTGATATTTCTTCCAGCAATCTTGATTCCAGCATTTCTCATGATGTACTCTGCATATAAGTTAAAAAGCAGGGTGACTATATACAGCCTTGACATACTCATTTTCCTGATTTGGTACCGTCTGTTGCTCCATGTCCAGTTTTAACTGTTGCTTCTTGACCTACATACAGATTACTCAGGAGGCAGGTCAGGTGGTCTGGTATTCCCATCTCTTTCAGAATTTCCCAGTTTGGTGTGGTCCACACAGTCAATGGCTTTGGCAGAAGTAGATGTTTTTCTGGAACTCTCTTGCTTTTTTGATAATCCAGGAGATGTTGGCAATATGAACTCAGGTTCCTCTGCCTTTTCAAAAACCAGATTGAACATCTGAAAATTCCTGGTTTACATACTGTTGAAGCCTGAGTGGGAGAATTTTGACCATTACTTTGCTAGTGTGTGAGATCAGTGTCTTTTTGCAGTAGTTTGAGCATTCTTTGGCATTGCCTTTCTTTGGGATTGGAATGAAAACTGACCTTTTCCAGTCCTGTGGCCACTGCTGAGTTTTCCAAATTTACTGGCATATTGAGTGCAGCACTTTCACAGCATTATCTTTTAGGGTTTTAAATAGCTCAACTGGAATTCCATCACCTCTATTAGCTTTGTTCATAGTGATGCTTCCTAAAGCCTACTTAACTTCGCATTCCAAGATGTCTGATTCTAGGCTGACTGATGATCACACCATTGTGATTATCTGGCTCATGAAGATCATTTTTGTATAGTTCTTCTGTGTATTCTCCCCACTTCTTCTTAATATGCTCTGCTTCTGTTAAGTCTATACCATGTCTATCCTTTAGTGTGCCCATATTTGCATGAAATGTTTCTTTGGTGTCTCTAATTTTCTTGAAGAGATCTCTAGACTTTCCCATTCTATTGTTTTCCTGTATTTCTTTGCATTGATCACTGAGGAAGGCTTTCTAATCTCTCTTTGCTATTCTTTAGAACCCTGCATTCAAATGAGCATATCTTTCATTTTCTCCCTTGTCTTTTACTTCTCTTCTATTCAAAGCTATTTGTAAGGCCTCTTCAGACAATCATTTTGCCTCTTTGCATTTCTTTTTCTTAGGGATGGTCTTGATCTCTGCCTCCTGTCAGGTATGACCTAAATCAAATCCTTTATGATTATACAGTGGAAGTCAGAAATAGATTTAAGGGCCTAGATCTGATAGAGTGCCTGATGAACTATGGAATGAGGTTCGTGACATTGTACAGGAGACAGGGATCAAGACCATCCCCATGGAAAAGAAATGCGGAAAAGCAAAATGGCTGTCTGGGGAGGCCTTACAAATAGCTGTGAAAAGAAGAGAGGTGAAAAGCAAAGGAGAAAAGGAAAGATATAAGCATCTGAACGCAGAGTTCCAAAGAATAGCAAGAAAAGATAAGAAAGCCTTTTTCAGTGATCAATGCAAAGAAATAGAGGAAAAGAACAGAATGGGAAAGACTAGAGATCTCTTCAAGAAAATTAGAGATA
>SJYV01005037.1:0-21641 GCA_006410875.1 Neotragus pygmaeus | reverse complement strand
CCCTTACATCTTAGGTATGCGTGCATGCATGTTCAATTGTCTCTGACCCTTTTGTGACCTCATGGATTGTAGCCTACCAGGCTCCTCTGTCCACGGAATTCTGCAGACAAGAATATTGAAGTGGGTTGCCATTTCCTCCTCTAGGGGATCTTCCCTACCCAGGGATCAAACCCTAATGTTTTCCAATTGTCTCACCAATTCTGCCTTTTTCTATCTTTCCTTCATTTCTCTTAGATTAAGTCCTTTTTCTCTTTCAATTTTCTCCCTCTATTAATTTGAAAGTAATATTCCTTTTTTTCTTCCTTCAGTCATTACCCTAGTAATTTTAATAAGGAATTTTGAGATTTATCACAATCTTTACTCTTTTTCTAAACTGCATAAGAAACTAAACCATTTTAACTGTGATCGATCATTTCTCTCCTGATCTATATTATTGAGGGACAATATAAACCTGTACAAAATTTACAACCCCATGAAATGCTGTTTTTCTGTATAATCAGTTTTGTTTAGATTTGCCCAAATATTCCACACCATCTTGGCTCATCACTCTTTCTTATTCATATCGCCTTCCATTGAAAAGCACTTTCTTCAACTTGAATTCTCTCTAGTGAAGCTCCAGGGGGTGCTAAGTCTTGCAGTTTTTCAAATGTTCAAAGATGTCTTTATTTTACCTTCATTCATAGGAGGCATTTTTGCCGGAGAGAGAGTCCCTTTCCTCCTTCACGATGGAGGTATTCCCCACTGTCTTCAGACCACGATTCACGCTCCCGAGAACCAGCCTTTCTTCTCATCGCCCCTGCCCCCTCCCTGCTTCTCCCCCTCCCTGCTGTGTTCCCACTTGGCCTGAGAATTTCCTTATCTCTTCTGTGTGGAATTGATTGGGTTTCCTAATTTCAAGGACTGATGTCTCACATTAGTTCTGCAAAGCTGTCAATAAACATCTCAAAGACTGCTCAGCCAGACAGACTACTCTTCTGGAACACAGCGGTCGGGCTGTCAGTCCCTCCCCGTCTGTGATTTTGGTCCATTATCTGCGTGTCCCAGGCCCCTTCACATTTGCATCACTTCCCCACTGCACCATGTTCAGGACAATTTTTTCAGGTACTCTTCCAGTTGATTACCTTTTTCTCTGTTTCTCTGCTGTATTGAAGGCTGTGGCATATTTATTTCGAGACAATGTGTGAAAATCAATTGTATATAGATTAAAAGATCTAAAAGGGAGTAGCAAAGTTCTGACACCTTTAGAAGAAAATGTAGAAGTACATCATTTTGGCCATTTAGGGAGTTTCTGCTAAATGAGGCACTAAAACTCAAGTTACAGGGAAGTGATTGATAAATTCAGTTCATTGAAATGTTACACTCCTTCACACTCACAGACACACACACCACATTCACACACACACACACACACACACACACACACACACATGAAATGAAGGCAAGACAGAGTGAAGACGAGAGAAGATAATTGCTTAAGTTATAACCAGGAAAGATTGGTATCCAGAATGTATGGAGAATGCCCACCACTCAATAAGAAAAAGAAAATCATTAACAGAAAAATGAGGAAAGATGGTAAAAAGGCAGTCTTTAAACGGAGAAAACCAAAAGTGCCAGCAAATAAAGAAATGTTCAACCTCACTAATGTCAACAAAAATGTAGTCAGTCGGTCTAAGGAAGAAATGAAAATTTTATTCAAGCCAAATCGAGGATGATAACCCAGGAACAACATCTCAGAAAACTCTGAGAACTGCTCTGCCCTGAGGGGTCAAGGCAGAGTCATGCAAGGTTTTTAAGATGGAGACGATGTTAAATGACGCATTATTGACAGTTGACATGATCCAGATCTACACGTCATCGTGGCCCCTTTCAAGATCAAGAAGGAATGTTATCTTTAAGGAGCTGTCGTGTCAACACTGGGAGAAGGTTGCTCTTCACAGTGGAGCAGGTATTTCCACCCGTGGGAGGGTTTCAAGGCTCTCACTAGTGAACAGATCCTTCAGCCAGGGAAGTGAAGTCACTCAGTCAGGTCCGACTCTTTGTGACCCCATGGCCTGTAGCCTACCAGGCTCCTCAGTCTGTGGAATTTTCCAGGAAAGAGTACTGCAGTGGGTTGCCATTTCCTTCTCCAGGGGATCTTCCCAACCCAGGGACTGAACCCAGGTCTCCCCCATTGCAGGCAGACGCTTTGCCGTCTGAGCCACCAGGGAAGGCCTGTGGGAGGGTTTGGTTGGTGCCTAACGCAGGTTCACAGTGCAAGTAAGGGGGTGAGAGGAGGCCAAAGACCAGAGACATTTTTTGTGTTTAAATTGTTCTTGTCTTGCCATACAATATGAATTCTATACTAGCAGTCAAGAAAACAGAAGTTCAATCCACAATGGATCACAATATTCTCGTACCATCTCTGAGTGTTCCTGTGTGGTCCTCTGCTCAGTGCTTTTGTTTTTATCTAAGCTTTACGTGAACATAGATTAGAGAATCAAGTCTTTGTGCAATGAATTCTTCCTCAACACAACAATCCTTGCCAGATACCCGATTCCCACTTCCCCAAGATGTGGACTCCTGCCTCATTCGTTTACATTTGTCTTTAAATCTATAAATGACACCATTTGTTCATTATTCATGACAGTACTTAGAGTTAGGTATTATCTATCAACTTCCCATCCTGGAAGATGGTGATGAAGTTTCCTGTCATGGCGGCACACCCCACGCAATCTCCTCTCTCCCTCTCCCCACCTCCCTCCCCACCTCACACACATGCATGGTGCGCACACATACATACGTGCACGCACACATACGCACACACGCATGCGCACACGCATGCACACACATGTACACAGATACACACACGTGTAACACAGGCTCTGTCTGCTCCTCTCCTTCATGTTGCGATCGTGATGAGATCAATATGCATGTGTCCGTTTTCCTTCCCGCCTCCCAGATCTTATTTCCATCATTTCTTCTCCCTTTCTCTTTGTCCTCCTGAATTAATACCTCTTCAAATCCACATTTTTCACTGCCAGGCTAGCGGGTTTGAAGGAGGGTAAGAAAGAGAGTGGTGTTTCGCAGACCACCTCCCGCATCTTCATCTCCATCCTCATCTTCATCTGCTTCTGTCTTGTTTACTGTAAGCACAAAGCTTCTATCACCCTGACACAGGAAATCTTTCAAAGTGTAAGAGATGTGTATAAGAGACAGATTCTCTCTAGTGAAGCTCCAGGGGGGGCTAAGTCTTGCAGTTTTTCAAATGTTCAAAGATGTCTTTATTTTACCTTCATTCATAGGAGGCATTTTTGCCGGAGAGAGAGTCCCTTTCCTCCTTCACGATGGAGGTATTCCCCACTGTCTTCAGACCACGATTCACGCTCCCGAGAACCAGCCTTTCTTCTCATCGCCCCTGCCCCCTCCCTGCTTCTCCCCCTCCCTGCTGTGTTCCCACTTGGCCTGAGAATTTCCTTATCTCTTCTGTGTGGAATTGATTGGGTTTCCTAATTTCAAGGACTGATGTCTCACATTAGTTCTGCAAAGCTGTCAATAAACATCTCAAAGACTGCTCAGTCAGACAGACTACTCTTCTGGAACACAGCGGTCGGGCTGTCAGTCCCTCCCCGTCTGTGATTTTGGTCCATTATCTGCGTGTCCCAGGCCCCTTCACATTTGCATCACTTCCCCACTGCACCATGTTCAGGACAATTTTTTCAGGTACTCTTCCAGTTGATTACCTTTTTCTCCGTTTCTCTGCTGTATTGAAGGCTGTGGCATATTTATTTCGAGACAATGTGTGAAAATCAATTGTATATAGATTAAAAGATCTAAAAGGGAGTAGCAAAGTTCTGACACCTTTAGAAGAAAATGTAGAAGTACATCATTTTGGCCATTTAGGGAGTTTCTGCTAAATGAGGCACTAAAACTCAAGTTACAGGGAAGTGATTGATAAATTCAGTTCATTGAAATGTTACACTCCTTCACACTCACAGACACACACACCACATTCACACACACACACACACACACACACACACACACACATGAAATGAAGGCAAGACAGAGTGAAGACGAGAGAAGATAATTGCTTAAGTTATAACCAGGAAAGATTGGTATCCAGAATGTATGGAGAATGCCCACCACTCAATAAGAAAAAGAAAATCATTAACAGAAAAATGAGGAAAGATGGTAAAAAGGCAGTCTTTAAACGGAGAAAACCAAAAGTGCCAGCAAATAAAGAAATGTTCAACCTCACTAATGTCAACAAAAATGTAGTCAGTCGGTCTAAGGAAGAAATGAAAATTTTATTCAAGCCAAATCGAGGATGATAACCCAGGAACAACATCTCAGAAAACTCTGAGAACTGCTCTGCCCTGAGGGGTCAAGGCAGAGTCATGCAAGGTTTTTAAGATGGAGACGATGTTAAATGACGCATTATTGACAGTTGACATGATCCAGATCTACACGTCATCGTGGCCCCTTTCAAGATCAAGAAGGAATGTTATCTTTAAGGAGCTGTCGTGTCAACACTGGGAGAAGGTTGCTCTTCACAGTGGAGCAGGTATTTCCACCCGTGGGAGGGTTTCAAGGCTCTCACTAGTGAACAGATCCTTCAGCCAGGGAAGTGAAGTCACTCAGTCAGGTCCGACTCTTTGTGACCCCATGGCCTGTAGCCTACCAGGCTCCTCAGTCTGTGGAATTTTCCAGGAAAGAGTACTGCAGTGGGTTGCCATTTCCTTCTCCAGGGGATCTTCCCAACCCAGGGACTGAACCCAGGTCTCCCCCATTGCAGGCAGACGCTTTGCCGTCTGAGCCACCAGGGAAGGCCTGTGGGAGGGTTTGGTTGGTGCCTAACGCAGGTTCACAGTGCAAGTAAGGGGGTGAGAGGAGGCCAAAGACCAGAGACATTTTTTGTGTTTAAATTGTTCTTGTCTTGCCATACAATATGAATTCTATACTAGCAGTCAAGAAAACAGAAGTTCAATCCACAATGGATCACAATATTCTCGTACCATCTCTGAGTGTTCCTGTGTGGTCCTCTGCTCAGTGCTTTTGTTTTTATCTAAGCTTTACGTGAACATAGATTAGAGAATCAAGTCTTTGTGCAATGAATTCTTCCTCAGCACAACAATCCTTGCCAGATACCCGATTCCCACTTCCCCAAGATGTGGACTCCTGCCTCATTCGTTTACATTTGTCTTTAAATCTATAAATGACACCATTTGTTCATTATTCATGACAGTACTTAGAGTTAGGTATTATCTATCAACTTCCCATCCTGGAAGATGGTGATGAAGTTTCCTGTCATGGCGGCACACCCCACGCAATCTCCTCTCTCCCTCTCCCCACCTCCCTCCCCACCTCACACACATGCATGGTGCGCACACATACATACGTGCACGCACACATACGCACACACGCATGCGCACACGCATGCACACACATGTACACAGATACACACACGTGTAACACAGGCTCTGTCTGCTCCTCTCCTTCATGTTGCGATCGTGATGAGATCAATATGCATGTGTCCGTTTTCCTTCCTGCCTCCCAGATCTTATTTCCATCATTTCTTCTCCCTTTCTCTTTGTCCTCCTGAATTAATACCTCTTCAAATCCACATTTTTCACTGCCAGGCTAGCGGGTTTGAAGGAGGGTAAGAAAGAGAGTGGTGTTTCGCAGACCACCTCCCGCATCTTCATCTCCATCCTCATCTTCATCTGCTTCTGTCTTGTTTACTGTAAGCACAAAGCTTCTATCACCCTGACACAGGAAATCTTTCAAAGTGTAAGTGTCTCTGAAATGAGTGAATCCTTCCTACAATCGGTGTCAACGATCTGCCGCACCCCCAGGCTTAGGGTGGGGCTTAGACTGACCACCACCTCACTTTCTCCAGGACTCCGGGGTCCTGGGAAGCAGGACTCTCCATGTTAAAACCCGATGATTCCAGAGGGGAGCTGGTTGCAGAGGTGTGACCCCAGCCCGTCTTTGTCATCTAGTTCATCTGTGGACATTGGTAGCACCACAAGCGTTTAACTTTGAAGCTAAATATGGACACTTGACTTCTCTTTAATTTAAAAAAATATTGGTTTTGGCTGCACCGTGTGTCATGTGGGATCTTAGTTCCTTGACCAGACATGGAACCCGCACCCCCTGCCATGGAAGCTGAGGTCTAACCACTGGACTGCGGGAGGTCACACTCTCTCGCTCTTTTTTTTTTTTTTTGGATGAATGAAAGTAAAAACGTTCTGTTTTTCTTCTCAACAAAGGGAAACTTTGCTTCCTTCTATGCCTCTTGATACCCCGGCCTCCAGACATGTGGGGTTTTCTCTCCACACCAAGCAGTTTTCCAGTTCTCTGTTGACACTGGCTGGGCGCACCAAAATTTACCCAGTTCTGACATGAGAAGGGAATGGCTCCCCACTCCAGTGTTCTTGCCTGGAGAACCCCATGGACAGAGAAGCCTGGCCGGCTACAGTCCATGGGGTCACAAAGAGTCAGATCGACCGAGCAACTAACACTTTTGCTTTCTGAAACTCTACCCAGAGTCAGCAAGACCCCGCACGTTACGGACTCAGTCCCGCAAGACTGCCCCTGCTCTCAAGACGCTTAATCACGTGTCTCAGGCTCTCACCTGTGCTTCTGACTCGATTTAAGTCAGAGGTTCCCATGACTACTTCCTCAGTTCAGTTCAGTTCAGTCACTCAGTCGTGTCCGACCCTTTGCGACCCCATGGACTGATACATGCCATCCATCCCTGTCCCTCACCAACTCACGGAGCTTGCTCAAATTCCCATCCATTGAGTCAGTGATGCCATCCAACCATCTCATCCTCAGTCGTCCCCTTCTCCTCCTGCCTTCAGTCTTTCCTAGTATCAGGATCTGCCCCTCTGCTTGACTGTGCACTAAAGTGCCTTTGTTCTGCTCCTGGAGAGATAATTTGTCCATGCCCATCTGTGAATAGACGAGATTAACACGCCCCTTCTGAAGACTGGCCATCCCCTTGGAGATGCTTTGCGAGACTGAAGGCCCTTTTGCTTTGCTTCCCCACTGCCCCTCCCCCTCTGCTCTGCCTTGTGACTTTAGTTCCTTGTGGCTTCTTTCCCTCTGATCTATAAAAGAACCTGGCATCCAGGCCCCAATAAGACTGTTATTTTGAGGCGCTAGCCTGCCATCTTCTCAATCTGCCGGCTCCCCAATTGAAGTCTTTTTTGCCTCAACACCTCTCGGATTCACTGGCCTGTCATGCAGTGAGCAGGGCGAGCTTGGAACTGGTAACAAGGACACCAACCCTCCCAACGCCTCCACGTGTTCAGCCACCTGGAAGTTCTCAGAAGCCCATACTGTGGGGATTTTTATGGGGCTTCATTATGTTACTGAGTCCAAGCTCACCCTGCTCACTGCACAACAGGCCAATGAATCCAAGAAACGAGGTGTTGAGGGAAGGAAGACTTTAATCGGTCCTCCAGGCAGTTCAATTCAGTTCAGTTCAGTTCAATTCATTCGCTTGGTCGTGTCCAACTCTTTGCAACCCCATGAACTGCCACAGGCCATCCATCCCTGTCCATCACCAACTCCTGGAGTTTACTCAGACTCATGTCTATTATTATTATTCTAATGAATAGCAAAAGACACTCTTTTTGCTTTTGTCTTTCTTATCACTTAGGAAACACCAGGGGTTTTAGGAGCTCTGTGCCAGGAAGTGGTGTGAAGACCAAATATATATTTCTTACTATAAATCCCAGCACTACAACAGGATGAGATGATGAAGTTTAAAAGCAAAAGTTCCCTTCTAGCTGGTTCCTCCATATTGCCTGGAAAAGATCATAAATGAAATAAAGCCTAATGCAGAGTCGTCCACATGGCTCATACTCAACCACAAGTCAATGCCTGCACACTGGTGGGTTTCTTCTGCATGTTTTAACTTGAGATTTTTGTCTGAAACCATGTCAGTATTTGTATCAGTCAGCAATAGTCATAAAATGCTGCATAACAAACTACTCCAAAACTCAATGGTTTAAACACTAATCGTTTTATTTTCTCCCACGTGCTTGTGATTGGTGGGAGATCAGCTGATAATAGTTGGTCTGGGCTTGACCCTAAGCTGCACATTGAATGCAGGTGTGCCCCTCTGGTGTTCATTGAGGAATGTAAGCTAAAGAGGCAGTAGTCGCTCACCAGGAGGCTCTGCTCGTGGGAGGACAGAAGGCCCAGATGGCAACACACCTCATAAGCACATCCGAGCCTTTGCTGTAGGCTGGCACATCCACTAACATCCTTTGGAGCAAAACAGTCCCACAGCTAAGCGTCTGGTCAAGAAGCAGAGAATGAGAATCCTTCACTGCAGAATCAAAGCAAGTCACATGATCAGCTTGACATCAGTGAGACAGTGAAGCATCTTCAGGCACGGAGGTGGGCAGGGAGCGAAGATTCTGGAACAGTAGTCAAACCTATCTCAGCATCTTTGTACTCACAGCCTATCTGTCTTAATCAGCATGCCCACGGACCTACAGAAGCGCTTTGGTTTTCATTGTTCAAGACCATGTTCAGCTCTGTCTTTGAGGAACTTCTCCCACTCTCCCCCCAAAATGAACTTTGCAGTTGCTTCTTAGAATATATTTTGCATCACACCATTCCAAACATACTCTTCCAATTCTGTGAGTTTATCCCTGAGCTGCAATTACAGACAAAAAGACTGAAAGTTAATTCTGTGTATAATTTCCATGCTTGTCACACACCTGCCAACACATTAAAGACAGAGGACACTTCCAAATCTCTCAGAGGAGAGTCCAGGGTTCCAAGACTTGGAGAGGTTCTGGTGACAAGTTCACCTGTCAAAAGAAGATCACTCAGGAACAAAATATCCCTGTGTCTGTAGCTTCCAGCTGCCTTTCAGAAGACTCTGCTTCAACTCCTAGTGAAGTCATTCAATTAAGTGGGGAAATGAAACTATTCCCACTCCAAACTCCAGAATTCCTGGGCACAGTGCAGACTTGTACCATTCATCCTGACAGTGTGGGAAATCCTTCCCACAAGGATTTGGGAAGCAACAGTGTGCTATGATGAGCCACCCAGACAGCCAAGCATGATTCAGAAGAAATTTTAGACTCCTATTTTGATGGTGGTAAGCAGAGAAAATTTTAAAAACTGAGATAGGATGGTGTGGGTAGGGTATGTACTTGTCAGTGAGGTTTTTGTTTGTTTGTTTGTTTGTTTGTTTTTCAAATCTTGCATCATGTTTGGTGTTGAGATTGGAAAAGACCCTGATGCTTGGAAAGATGGGTGGCAAAAGAAGGGGGCAGCAGAGGATGAGTTGATTAGATAGCATCACTGACTCAATGGACATGAAGATGAGCAAACTCCAGGAGATATTGGAGGACAGAGGAGCTTGTGGTGCTGCAGTCCACGGGGTCGCTAAGAGTCGGACACAACTTAACGACTGAACAACAACAACAGAATTTGTGTTTGTGAGTTTCCTGAAAAACTGCTATAAGATTGTGGAGTACCTTACGCTTGGGGCACCATAGGGACCAAGAAATAGAATTTATGTGCTGCCTCAAATCTTTTGGGGAAGAAGCCGAGGGTAGATGGAGGTTTTGGAGCATTCCAGGTGCCCTGTGTGTCATAAAAAATGTCTGGGAAGCTGACTTAGGGTGGGCATATGCCAGCTAAGAAGGGCATGGTAAGGAGCTGGCAATGTGAAGAAAGGGCCAGAACATCCTGGCAAAGGAAGCAGGTGATGCAGACCAGGGGAGGAGATTGTACTTAATTAGAAGGGAAATGGGAAGCCCTTGGGGTTTTCAGCTCAGGCAGTGACGATGGGAACCCTGAGAACCAGGAGGTGGGCATTTCTCAGCTGCAGGCACTGTCTACCCTCAACATCCATGGACCAGCTCTCAGCTCACTGCTCAATGAACTACTTAACGTTTACCTTTAAATCGAAGTTCACTTATAGTGAAAACGTCAATGCTTGCATAACAATGCAAATATACTTAATAGCAGTGAACTGTACACTTTAATATGGTTTAGACAGGAAATTTTATGTTTTTTGTATTCTACCACCACAAAAAATTTTAAACGATGGCAAAGATGCTGAGGAAAGATAGGAAAGAGCAGGCTTGGGACAGAGAATGTTAGAGTTTTACAGCGGTTGTCAGATTCTATGCAAAAAGAAGTTAGATGGCCTAAGGGAGAAAAACTCCAGAGGAAACCACCAATATTTAAAGGCTTTTTCATTTGTATATCATCTTTCTTCCCCACTTTTGTAAGCGTATCATAAGTCGAGATTCATTTGCTTATTATACAATTTTAGAGTGTGTGTTTAAAACTAAAGAAAGGAGGTGATGTAATTTTAAGCCAACTCTGCAGTATTTTAATATATAATATTTTTAATGACTTTTGATTGTCATGAACAATCACTTTCACAGGAGAAGAAATAATAAAAATGTTCTATTTGAGTAATCATTTTTAAACGTATTTAAATGTATTATGTGAGGGCACCCTATAAAGATGACTCTGCCCCTTCTGGCCTTTAGACAGGAGTCTGTTCTCCTAAAGCAAAAACCCCTCACGTCTTTGACTTAGTCTCAGGGAGTGAGGCTCTGTTTCTATTTTTTCTAGAATAGTGCCCACTGAACACACGGGATGCTGTGGTGGGGCCGGGGGGCAGGGTGGGGGAGCTTTTCAGAAGCACACTGCACANGTTCTCCTAAAGCAAAAACCCCTCACGTCTTTGACTTAGTCTCAGGGAGTGAGGCTCTGTTTCTATTTTTTCTAGAATAGTGCCCACTGAACACACGGGATGCTGTGGTGGGGCCGGGGGGCAGGGTGGGGGAGCTTTTCAGAAGCACACTGCACACGGGTCGAGGCCTGACCAGCAGGTTCAGCCAGTGTGGACACAACAAGCCAATTTTAGAGTCAGACGCGCCAAAGGGGCCAGTCCCCTGCCGGTCCCTTCCCACTCGCCCAAGAGGGCAGCTGCAAGGGCCAGTGACTGGGACTCAGCTGTGGACTGACCTGTTGTGGGGACCCCAATCAAGGCTGCAGCTAAGTGGCTTTATATTATGTGGGAGCACAGACCCCAGCGATGCCTCAAGGGGAGGAGGGAGTGGGAGGACTGGTTAAGACCAGATTTGGGGACCCACCCCCTGGTCCTGGGGCTTCCCTGGTGGCTCAGACAATACAGAATCTGCCTGCAATATGGGAGACCCAGGTTCAATCCCTGGGTAAGGAAGATCCCCTGGAAAAAGGAACCACAACCCATTCCAGTATTCTTGCCCAGAGAATCCCATGGACAGAATAAGGACTAACACTTTCACTTCACTTTAACTTTTCCCTGGTCCTGAAGCTAGGGCACAGCTGTGATTCCCAAGGCGGGGGTTAGGGGGCCTCAGTGGAAGGAAAAAGGGGAGCAGACCCGCCACCCCAACAACCTGGGGAGTTGTTTTCTCTAGAACATCATCCCACTTTTTAAAAGCACTGAAAGCAAAGGCAACACTTTAAAATTAATGATATTAATGACTGTTTCCTGTAAGTCTGAGATTAAATCATTTTCAATTTCTCTGAAGGTAGCTGTAACCTTCTCAAGAATGGAGATATTAAGTTGTCCATTTGTTTTCTTTCCTTGTTCCTTATTTCTACTAAATTTGAAAACCTCAACTCAGTTTCATCCACCTCATTAGAACTGGACTCAGGGAGAGGGAGAGTATGGGATGATTTGGGAGAATGGCATTGAAACATGTATACTATCATGTAAGAAACGAATCGCCAGTCTATGTTCGATACAGGATACAGGATGCTTGGGGCTGGTGCACAGGGATGATCCAGAGAGATGATATGGGGTGGGAGGTGGGAGGCGGTGTTCAAGATTTGGAACTCATGTACACCTGTGGTGGATTCATGTCAATGTATGGCAAAACCAATACAGTATTGTAAAGTAAAAATTTAAAAAAATAAAAAGAAAACCTCAACTCAGAACGACCAGGCTCTGACAGTGGCGGGGAGCCCACGGCAACTCTTTCTAATGATCATGCAGACTCGAGTCAAAAGTAGCCAGAGGCACTGTTATGGAGAGATTCTGGGATATATGATACATTATGTGCAGCGTACATGCATAACCTAACCGTCCCAGAAAATGAGCTCCACTCCTTTGCCAGACATTCAGACGCTGGAAAGTGAGGCATTCTGGTGCATGAGGCAGCAGTGAGTGGACCNGCTCAGCCTTCTTCACAGTCCAACTCTCACATCCATACATGACCACAGGAAAAACCATAGCCTTGACTAGACGGACCTTAGTCGGCAAACTAATGTCTCTACTTTTGAATATGCTATCTAGGTTGGTCATAACTTTTCTTCCAAGGAGTAAGTGTCTTTTAACTTTATCGCTGCAATCACCATCTGCAGTGATTTTGGAGCCCCCCAAAATAAAGTCTAACACTGTTTCTACTGTTTCTCCATCTATTTCCCATGGAGTGATGGGACCGGATGCCATGATCTTAGTTTCCTGAATGTTGAGCTTTAAGCCAACTTTTTCACTCTCCTCTTTTACTTTTATCAAGAGGCTTTTAGTTCCTCTTCACTTTCTGCCGTAAGGGTGGTGTCATCTGCATATCTGAGGTTATTGATATTTCTCCCGGCAATCTTGTTTTCCAGCTGTGTTTCTTCCAGTCCAGCATTTCTCATGATGTACTCTGCATATAAGTTAAATAAGCAGGGTGACAATATACAGCCTTGATGTACTCCTTTTCCTATTTGGAACCAGTCTGTTCAGCACTAATTCTGGGGCTCATTAAGAGGCAATAACTTCACTTCCTCTATTGTTGCTCCAGAAAGGGCAGCCTTGGATAATGGAGTTTTTGTCTCATTTCAGCCTTTATTAATAAAATTTCTCCATTTTGCACTGGTGGGTCTTGTTTCACACTTGTTCCAAAAAGCTCTGTCATTTTGCCAGGCAGTTCTCTAGATTTTTTGTCTTTTTTAAGAATTGAAATCTTCTTCTGCTTCAGGCTGCTGTTTGACACTCTCACACAAATAATCCCCGAGGCCTGGAAACAGGGGTTCGCTGGTGTGATAAAATCAATTTATCAGGTACTTGAACTTATATATTTGAATCCTTGCTCATGTTTTTCGGGGTCTTGTACAAAACCCTCGTACAAGGTTCACTTTCCCAGACAAATTCACTTTCCCAGGGCTGGCGTGGTCCCTTCTTACCGCTGGTTCATGATTGTGAAATGTCCCTACACTCGTCTCATCATTCTCTGTCTGGACCACACTTTCAGGTTAGAATGAATCACTTCTGAAACACCGATGCATTTCTGCACATCTGGAATAAAGCCTAGCAAATCGTGAAGATAATAAATGTAGATTCATTCAAGGAGATGATTAGAGAGTGAGGATGTCAAAATACAGCCTGGAGACACACTGCCCCTGCTTGCTGGGGGTTCCTTGCCCTGATCTGGGTGACCTGTGTGTCTTCAAGGGACCTGGGCACCCAGGGCTGTGAACCATACTGGCACATAGGGGAGTGAATGAAGAATGGTGTCCTGGCTCATATCACCCTGGCACCGCAGTCTCAGTATGTGCCACTGCTTGTCGACCCATCTCAGGACTTGGCTCCCAGGGGCCCGGGGACCTCCTGATTTGGTAGGTGGGTGCATGGCAGCAGAATCTGAGGGAGGACCCCAGAAACACTGTCTGATCATAGATTCTTGCAACATGACCACTGAGACTGCTCTTTGGAGGACACGTGTGGTGTGACAGGCAGCCAGGCACTCCTGATCTTCTCATCCGATCCCTGAAGCCGTCGATGCCCATTGTACCAACGTGGAGATGGAGGTGCAGAACAGGAAGCCACTCCCAGCCTCACGAGCTGATCCATGGCAGAGCCATGCATGACTTGAAGGCCCACCCAGGTGCCCCCCAACTTGTCGCAGCCTCACAAATCTCTACCAGGAAGACAGATTTCATCTCCAGGGACAATGACGTCTTGTCTCTTTCTTCCCCAAAGAGCAGAGCTCTTCACGGCAGAGCTTCTATAGCAGAGCCAATCGCTTGATGGGGCTCTTTCTACATCTTGCTGGCAAAACCCAGCTGTTTGCGCATCAGAGATTCTCCTTTCTGAGTCTGAGTGAGCAGGCAAGGATGGTATGGACACAATGAAGCAGACAGAAAGACAAAGTGTGTGCACGGAGCTGGGAACGTAGCTGGCATTCGGGAATGGGGGGCTTAGAGCAGTAAGAAGCATCGTAAACACTCATCTCAATATTTTTTTAACTTCTTTATTTGCCAGACGTGCACATCCGCAGTTTTACAAAATGCACAAACGTGATGCTATGATGGATCTAACAATCTAGATACTAGTAAGAACTGGAATCTACCGAAGGGCCTAAGCGAAACACTAGAGCAGGAAGTGATGAACTGTTAGGAATGAGCTGGAAGAGCAGAGGATTCGAAGACGCATTCATTCGCTCTTATATTTGTTCATTCAGCGTATGTTGGTCGATACAAGGGTATATGAACAAATAAACACCCCTGAGGAAGCCAAAGCCTTCCTTCTCTGAACTCATATTCCAGTAGAGAGGGAGATAATAGCCACATAAAATAAATACGACGAGTTAATAAAACAAGTGTACTTAAGGCGATTAAAGGGGGCATGTTGGAAAGTGCTGGGGATGGGAGGGGTGGGGAGACACTTTACAGGAATAGCTGAAATGTCCCTGGCCTTGACTTGAGACCTAAGCACAGAAATACGCGGGGCATGGTGTGCCAAGGAGCCAGGACAGCAAGCTTACCTAGGCCCCGACAACCGGGGTTCAAGTCCCACCCAGCTCACACCCGACAGCCACCTGCTGCCCGTGTGAGAGCAGGCAGAGAGCTCCCCCCGCCCAACCCGAGCTGTGAGCCCCTGTCCTCGAAATGGGGGATGATAACCCCCTCATGAGTCCTACCGCAAGGGCTGAAGAGGGGAGCTAGGTGAAGAGCTCAGCACGGCCCCGGGCGCAGTTCTGGCCGTCACTTCCCACGCCAGAGAGCGGAGGCGAGGCTGCCTTGGTGTGCCAGGTTGGGGTGAAATTCTATTTTTTTAAGAGTTATTTTAATACAGATAGTATGTTTGAGTGGCATGAACATGGATCAAAGTGAATTGCTCTTTCCATCAAGAAATATTATCCCGGTGTGGGGAAGGAAGAGGGGAACGGATATTTAGGGAATCCGAGATGGATATGTATACACTGTTATATTAAAAATGGATAACCAACAAGGTCCTGCTGCATAATATGGGGAACTCTGGTCAGTGTTATGTGGCAGCCTGGATGGGAGGGGAGACGGGGGGAGAACAGATACATGTATGTGAACGGCTGAGTCCCTTCACTGTCCACCAGAAAGTATTACAACATTCTTAATCAGCCATGTGAGAGTTGGAGCATAAAGAAGACCGAGTGCCAAGGAATTGATGCTTTCGAACTATGGTGCTGGAGAAGACTCTTGAGAGTCCCTTGGACCACAAGGAGATCAGACTGGTCAATCCTAAAGCAAATCAACCCTGAATATTCATTAGAAGGAGTGATGCTGAAGCTGAACCTCCAATATGGGGCCACCTCATACAAAGAACCGACTCATTGGAAAAGACCTTGATGTTGGGAAAGATTGAAGGCAAAAGAAGGAGGCAGCAGAGGATGAGATGGTTAGATGGCATCACCAACTCGATAGACATGAGCTTGAGAAAACTCAGAGATAGCGGAAGACAGAGGAGCCTGGTGTGCTGCCCTCCATGGGGTCACAAAGAGGCAGACGTGACTTAGAGACTGAACAAGCGCAATTTACATGTAGGGAAGGGCACAGATCTTAAGTGCCACTGACTTGGATGGGTAAATACACCCCGTGAAGCCAACGCCCTGCCAAGGCACAGAATGTTCCTATCGCCTTACCGTGTCCCCTCGTGCATCTGGTCGGTCACTCCATGGCCCGCCCAGAGGTGACCACCACTCTGGAGTCTACCCCGTAGATTAGCTCCACCTGCCTTGGAACTCCTTGTAACGGCATCTTTTGTGTATGCGGCTTTTGTGTCTGGGTTCTTGCTTAGACGAGATTCCGAAGATCCAGTCGCATGTGTCAACAGCTCTTCTCCTGTATGGCCAAGTGATGCTGCACTGTGAACAGACCACAGCTCACTTGGCCCTGCCCCTATCTGTGCTGGGCATCACGGGCTTCCCAGGTGGTGCTAGTGATAAAGAACCTGCCTGCCAATTCAGAAGTCATAAGAGACTCGGGTTTGATCTCTGGGTCAGGAACNGAGATCAGACTGGTCAATCCTAAAGCAAATCAACCCTGAATATTCATTAGAAGGAGTGATGCTGAAGCTGAACCTCCAATATGGGGCCACCTCATACAAAGAACCGACTCATTGGAAAAGACCTTGATGTTGGGAAAGATTGAAGGCAAAAGAAGGAGGCAGCAGAGGATGAGATGGTTAGATGGCATCACCAACTCGATAGACATGAGCTTGAGAAAACTCAGAGATAGCGGAAGACAGAGGAGCCTGGTGTGCTGCCCTCCATGGGGTCACAAAGAGGCAGACGTGACTTAGAGACTGAACAAGCGCAATTTACATGTAGGGAAGGGCACAGATCTTAAGTGCCACTGACTTGGATGGGTAAATACACCCCGTGAAGCCAACGCCCTGCCAAGGCACAGAATGTTCCTATCGCCTTACCGTGTCCCCTCGTGCATCTGGTCGGTCACTCCATGGCCCGCCCAGAGGTGACCACCACTCTGGAGTCTACCCCGTAGATTAGCTCCACCTGCCTTGGAACTCCTTGTAACGGCATCTTTTGTGTATGCGGCTTTTGTGTCTGGGTTCTTGCTTAGACGAGATTCCGAAGATCCAGTCGCATGTGTCAACAGCTCTTCTCCTGTATGGCCAAGTGATGCTGCACTGTGAACAGACCACAGCTCACTTGGCCCTGCCCCTATCTGTGCTGGGCATCACGGGCTTCCCAGGTGGTGCTAGTGATAAAGAACCTGCCTGCCAATTCAGAAGTCATAAGAGACTCGGGTTTGATCTCTGGGTCAGGAACATCCCCTGGAGAAGGAAATGGCAACCCACTCCACTATTCTTGCCTGGAGAATCCCATGGACAGAGGAGCCTGGCGGGCTATAGTTCATAGGGTCACAAAGTGTTAGACACGACTGGCATGACTTAGCATGCACACCCACACCTGAAGCTGGGCGTCACACAGTGGCTATGCTGTTGACAGTCAGGATTCTTTTATTTCCCTTTAAAAGGTATGAGGTTTTGCTCTGGGTGACATTTAATTTGGGGTCTCTCCCTGACTCCCTCAAGTCTCGAGGCTTTCTCAGAGAGGGTCTGGACTTGTCCTCAGGTGCTGTCTTTCTGGAGTCTTGGCTCGGTGAGTGTCCAGGGTCTCAGGCAAGGCTGCACTACCATGGCAGGTGGGAATGCCCACAGGTGCCAGCGCCACGACCCCCGCACCCGGCAGTGACTCTTTGCTGGGCCTGTAGCCTCTTGCCCAGCACAGTCCCCTGGGTGTCCACCCAGAGACCCTAGGGGCCCTATGCATGTCTCTGGGGGTCCTCTTCTACACTCGGCCCCTCTTTAGTAACATGCTCCACGCCACAAAGGCCCCCAGTCCCAGTCTATTTCTTTTATACAAGATCCTGCCCTTTGTTCAGGTTCTCCTTTCTGTGCCAGTTTGGCGAGTGGCCCAGGAGGAAAGCTGGGGGTGGCTGGAGCTAACTCTCCACGTTGCCCTGTTACGCTGCTACCCGAGGTCCAGAAACCACAGCTCCTGTATCTCTTCAGTCATCTGCTGGTGCATGTGGGGGCGTAAGGCTGATACTCATCACCGCGTCATGTCCTGCTTGCCCATTTTTATGGCCCAGCTGGAATGTCCATTTCTTGGGGAAAATGTTCTCAAACAGCCCGAAGCGCAGTCTGCACTGTCCTTTATTTTCCCAAGGCATCTGGAGAACGCGCTGTGCACAGATAAACCCATCTTTGCAAACTTGCCGCTCCACTGGGCCGGACGCTCCTCAAGGCAAGAACTGCGTCTAGTGCTTGGCTGAGAACATGGCCTGTTAAGGGGCGCTCCATGGACTTTCCTAGACACCCCACGGCCCCCCGAGCTTATTTTAAGTGCAGACTCAGCCCCAAACTCTAGGGGCTGTCACCTGTTAGAGTCGGAATGGTTGCTGACCCCTCAGGAACAAGCCAGGCATGAAGGCTGCCCCAGCCCTTTTTAGCAAGTCTGGTCAGGCGACCAGCTCTGCGTCTCCAGCTTACTCCGACCTTCCCAGGGAAGGAGGCCTCTGCCCCTGGGAGGAAGGTCAGCACTCACGTCACCATCCACAGAGAGTGGCGTGAGGTCTGCCGGGCTCAGGGCTGGGTGTCTGCTCTAGGCTTAAGAGTCCCGGACTGAGCCTGGCATTTCACTCTGGGCCATTCTCAAGGAGAGGGGAAGCCTGATAAATGGCATCTACTGGGGACTTTCTATGAGTGTTTGTTGAATGAATAAATGACCTTCACTGCTATATGGCCGAGCCTGGGGCACACCACCGCCCCATGCCCCATTGCAACCATCTCCCCGTCACCAGGGGAGGGAAGGGCTCAGAGCTGCTGGCAGGGTCTCTGGGGTCCTCTTGGGCTCAACCCTGGCCCGGGTCCCAGCTCGGACCTCACTGCATGCAAGTGGCAAGGCCATGTGCTCCCAGCCTGGGTCTCCTCCCCTTCTCACCCATCCTCCACGGAGCATCAAGAGGTATCCTTCAGAAGCCTACCTCGACCACACTGGGCCTCTGCTTTGAGGTCTCCAGGGACTCTGCACAACGTTGAGCTTGACTGACTCAAGGACCCCCCTCGTGGCTGGGCCCCTGCTGACCTCATCTCATCTTCAGCCATTGCGCCCACGGCCCCTGGACCTCACTGTGTCTCTTCAGGGGCGGGGGGGTGGATCTCACACACGCTGGTCTGTAGGCCTCCCTCTCACCCCCTGCCCTCTCTCTCAGGGTCTCAGGAGGGCCCAGGACACCGAGAAGGGGGTGTACNTTTTTGATTCCGTTGTTTGGGGGTTTTTTTGATGGTGAGTTATATGAGATGTTTGTAATATTTTGGATATTAAACTTTTGGTTGCATCATTTGGAGATATTTTTTGCCATTCCTTTAGGTTGCTTTTTTTTTTTCCTTTTTTGATGCTTGCTTTTGCTGTGCAAAAGCCTTATTAACCTTTGATTAAGTCTCATTTGTTTATTTTTGCTTTTATTTCTTTTGCCTTGAAAGACTGATCTAAGAAAACATTGCTATGATTTATGTCCAAGTATTTTTGCCTGTGTTCTCTTCTAGGAGTTTTATGGCTTGGTGCGTTATATTTAGGCCTTTAAACCATTTTTATTTTTTGTGTATGGTGTGAGGGAGTGTTTCTGATTTCGTTGTAGCTGTCCAGCTTTTCCAGTACCACTTGTTGAAGGGTGTCTTTTCCTTTACATATTCTTGCCTCCTTTGTCATTAATTGACTATAGGTGAGTGGGTTTATTTCTGTCCTTTGCCCATTTTTTAATTGGGCTATTTCTCTTGTTATTGAGCAGTAAGTATTCTTTATGTATCCTGAGTACAAGTCCTATGTCAGATATATCACTGGCAAAATATTTACTCCCATTCTGAGTTGTGTTTTCACTTAGTGGTATCTTGGAAGTTTTTTAATTTGATGAAGTCAAATTTACTTGCTTTACCTTTTGTTGCTTGTCCTTTGGCAGTCATATCTAAACAACCATGGTGTAATCCAGGGCTACAAAGATTTACACCTGTTTTCTTCTAAGACTTTTGTAGTTTTAGCTCTTACATATAAGGTCTGATTCATTTTTAGTTAATGGATTTTAGATAGAGGTCTAACTTCGTTCTTTTGGATGTGAATATCAGTTTTCCCAACACCATTTCTTGAAAAGATTATTCTTTCTCTATTGAATAACCTTGAAACCCTTGTTTAAAATCAGTTGACTATAAGGAGTTATTTCTGGACTCTCATTTCTATTTCATTGATCTGTATCTGTCCTTATGCTGTTACTACACTATCTTTGACTATTGCAGTTGTGTAACAAGTGGAAGTCAGAAAGTAGTCCTCCTCCAACGTTGTTCTTTTTCAGAACTGTTTTAGCTATTCTGGATCCTTTTCATTTCCAAATAAGTTGTAGCATCACCTGTGTCAATTTCTGCAGAAAAGGTAGCTGGGACTTTGATAGGAATTACCAGCTGGAACTTTGATAGAAATTGCTGTTTACTCTAGATCAAATATGGGGAGCCTTGCTATCTTAATAGTAAATCTTTTAAGTCCAGGAATATGAGAATCTTTCCATTTATTTAAGTCATCTTTAGTTTCTCTCGATGTTTTGTAGTTTTCTGTGTACAAAACTTGTACTTCTTTTTATTAGGTTTATTTCTACATATTTTATTCTTTTTGATGATACTGGGAAAGGAAATGTTTTCTTAATTTTATTTTCAGGTTCATTACTAGTGTATAGAAATACAGAAATATAACTGATTCTTGTGTACTGATTTTGTATTGTTCAACTTAGTTGAACTCATTTTTAGTTCTCTATTCATTTTTTTTTAAACTTTTAGTTTTTTCTATATATAAGATTATGTTATCTGTGAATAGTTTTGCTTCTTATTTNAATATAACTGATTCTTGTGTACTGATTTTGTATTGTTCAACTTAGTTGAACTCATTTTTAGTTCTCTATTCATTTTTTTTTAAACTTTTAGTTTTTTCTATATATAAGATTATGTTATCTGTGAATAGTTTTGCTTCTTATTTTCCAATCTGGTTGCCTTTCCCCCACTTCTTGCTTAAATGTTTTAATATAATGTGGAATAAAAATGGCCAGAGTAAACATCTTTGTCTTGTCCTAATCTTAGGATGAAATCATTTAGTGTTTGACCATTATTATACTAGCTGTATTTTTTAAAATTTATTTATTTTTAACTGAAGCATAATTGCTTTATAGTATTATTTTGGTTTCTGCCAAGCATCAACATGAATCGGCCATAGGTATACATCTGTCCCCTTCATTTTGAATCTCCCTCCCCATCCATTCTAGGTTGTTGTAGAGACCTGATTTGAGTCCTTGAGTCGTGCAGCAAATTCCCAATGGCTGTCCGTTTTACATGTGGTAATAATGTGTTTCCATGTTACTGTCTCCATACAGTCCACCTTCTCTTTCCTCCTCCCCTCTCACCCTCGTCCACAAATCTGTCTTCTGTGTCTGTGTCAGCTATGAATGTTTCTTGGATCAGGGTGAGAAAGTTCCCTTCTATTCCCAGTTAAATTTGTATCATGAAAGGGTGTCTTGGATTCTTAAAGGGTATAAGATAGTGCGTGTAAAGTACCTGATAAATACTAGGGCTCTATCCAAAAAGAGGCTGTTTGGGAGATTGTTCGGTTGTGCACATTTTTTTTACATTTCTGTATTTTTCCATGGAATATTTGATAAAAGAGTAGAATTGAGAATTTGTAAGAATGTTGTCCTTTTTTAAACACTTATCAAGTAGCTTAACGTATACTTGCGGAGAAGGTGATGGCACCCCACTCCAGTACTCTTGCCTGAAAAATCCCATGGACGGAAGAGCCTGGTGGGCTGCAGTCCATGGGGTC
>SJYV01005034.1:0-14921 GCA_006410875.1 Neotragus pygmaeus | reverse complement strand
TTACCTATATAGTATTTAGAAAAGTATTGCTTAATTTCCAAGTATTTGATGATTTCCTAAATTCCTTTCTATTGTTTTCTAATTTAATTCCATTGTGTAGAACATACTTTAAATTATTCATTCCTTTTAAGTTTATTGAGATTTCTTTTGTGGACTAGGATATGGTCTATTCTGAGGAAAGTTTCATGTATACTTGAAGAAACGTGTATTATATTGCTGTTGTATTATATTGCTGTAGCATGTCCTTTAAATGTTAATTAGGCAGGTGTGATTGATGTTCCCTCTGCTCATTTTTTCCTCTAGTTGAGATTTTTATCCTGGATGTATAGACGTCACTGCTCTATCTGGATACCATAATACTGAGGCCGTGATCGGGCAGAGATTGTGCTCAAACACTTCAAATTGTTTGGCTGCCACACTCCACCAGTGAGTGTATGTGTGGGTTGGGAGCACATTCAGACTTCAGGCGATTTTAAAGTCTGCCTTGACTTTTACTTTCCACTGGGCACTTTCAGCTCTCCTTGCCTATACATGTAATTTGCCTAGTCAGTTGGAGATATGTGGAGAGATTTTCTTGTAACACGTTCTCATTTCCAGGACTACCTCCTTGTTAAATTCCTTCCTGGCTTCCCCTCTGCCCTGGAACCTGAGGTTGGCAGGACTGTGGCTTTTCCCTTTTAATTTCCTACAGAGTTTGCTGCTTTCACTGACAACACTGTTGGAGAATGGGTTTTCTGCCCTGCTCCAAATCAAGTGAACCCTCTCTTGCAGTGAAGCTGCTGATTTTCAATCTAGCCTTACTGCTAGAGCTACCATTCCTGTCTGCTGAACCAGGTAGTGGAGATGAAAGCAGCTCTGGGCAAGCAGCCCATAGACTCCCACAGTTCTCTCCTGAAGTCTTGGGAGATTTTCATCGATAAGTGCTTCTCTATTTGTTGTTTGCCTTTGATCAATTTTTGGAGGTCTGAAATGGTTGTTTGTAACTGTTTTGTCCAGCTTTATATGTGTTTTCTGGGGAGAGGATTTGCCAAAATCGTCCCTCTGTCATAAATGGAAGTTCTGCCATATGAGCATTTTAAAAGAAAACCATATGACTTTTTTGTGGTGAAAGACATGATATATGGCTAATTTAGTGAGCTAGTGATGAAAGCCTGTAAATCAAACAGGAGGATAATTGAAATTGATAAAGATGTAGATTAGAAAGCAAATTCAATATCAAGTTTAAGAAAAAGAAAACTTAGAAGCTTCTGAAAGAGCTGTCTTTGGTGACTTATTATGAGGCTTGTTATAAGGAAGAGAAGTATCTAATATATAATGATGCAGAAAAANTCTAGTCTTTGTTGTGACATGTGGGCTCTTTGTTGCCCACATGACATGTGAGATCTTAGTTTCCTGATCAGAGACTGAACCCTCATCCCCTACACTGGAAGGCAGATTCTTTACCACCAGACCACCAGAGAGGTCCCAACTACCCTTTATTTTGGCTTTTGTTTGTGTTCCTTGTATGTGTCTTGATCACTGCACTTACTTCTTTTATGACTTTCTCTTTGCATATCTGCTTTCTCCACTACACTAGCCTTCTCTGTGAAAATCTATGTCTGAACTATTGTTTCATCTCCAACATCCATTGTATGACAGATGAGGGGCTCAGATAATAGTTGTTGAAGACAGAAAGAAGGAATGAAGGGAGGGCAGAAGGGAGAAATGGAAGAAAAAAGGAAGAAACAAAGGGAGGAAGGATCATTTTTGTAGTGGGAAAAGATATAACTTTCAAATACAACAACTGATTAAATACAGTGATGATAAAATAAAGACATAACCACTTTGATTCTGTCTTGTCTAAAATGGAAAGAAATTATAGGTTAGCATCAATTGGATGTCTTGGGGGCAAAATCCTATTGTTTCAAGTACTAGTCATTAATAGACAGGTGGTCTGAACAACTGTTCATTCCTGTAATCTCAGCAGGTGAAAGAACAAAGAAATCAGAGGGAAAAATTACATGCGCCATGACACATTGCTATGTTTCCTAAGAAGAAACAAGGGATTTCTTATTTGTGTTTATTTCATATTTGAATGGTATGAGCTATGACCACTGCTATGTTTCCTAAGAAGAAACAAGAAGTTTCCTAAAATATTCATAAATTCTTCAAGGGTTTTCTCATCTAGGATGGTCCTAAACATTAAATACAAAATTTCTGAAATGTAAACTTAAATCTCAAAGCATGTAAAACAGGGAACTGTTTATTTAATCTATAGAATACATTTGTTTTAGGGACCAGAATTTGCTCACTTAAATGGTAAATTAACTGTTCATCTGATTCATCATTATATAAATTGTGTGGAATTATTCGTTCATTAGAGAAAATTATTCAACCCCCGGGTCTAGTTTTTCTCTACACCAATTTTGCAATGCATAACAATGAAAACGTCCTATAACTAACTCAGATCCAAACACAATGAGAAGTAGTATCTTTGCAAACATAGTTTCCCTTTTTTCAAGCACACACTGTCATCAAGGATTCAAGTTTCTAAATAACACTACAGGAGGCCCAGTCTTTCTGGTCTCTACAAAGAAATTTCTTTCAAAATCTTACAGTCACTGTTTATTTTTAAACTTTTTTAAATGTAAAAAAATGATACAAATATCCTCTACTCTGCCCTGGTCGGAATTTCCCAAACATCGGAAACAATCTGAAGCTATTCCTCTATCCTGTTTTTCATTTCAATAATACTTTCCTCATTCCTCTTAAGGAAGAGATTAAGATTTATTTTTCCATTTTATGACTTGGCTGCTAATAACAGGGCATTTAAGAACAGATATCAGAGAAGNGTAAGAAATGAGGCGCCAGGCTATGTTTGATGCAGGATGCAGGATGCTTAGGGCTGGTGCACGGGGATGATCCAGAGAGACATTGTGGGGTGGGAGGTGGGAGGGGGATTCAGGATTGGGAGCTCGTGTACATCTGTGGTGGATTCATGTCGATGTATGGCAAAGCCAATAGAGTATTGTAAAGTAAAATAAAGTAAAAATTAAAAAAAAAAAAAGGATTACATTTTGGGAAATTTCCCAGCAGTCCAGGACTTAGGACTTGTGCTTTAATTGCTATGGCCTAAGTTCAATCCCTGGTCATGGAACTAAGATCACAAAAGCTGCAGGGTTCAGCCAAAAATTAAAAAACAAAATGACTCCATTTTAACCAGTATAATATTGTTTTCCTACACTTTGATGTTAAAGTGTTCTTTGTTGTCTATGAAGTAGTGGTAATAGAGGAATAGACTTATCATGGTGTTATTTAGCAAAATTAAGATTTTTGCACTGCATGTCAATCTCTAGCATTTTGAAAATTTACTGTAAGTCCTTTGAAGTTAAATGCTTTTCTCAGTTTCACTCGGTTTTTTAAAGAGGAGAAAATATTATGAAATTGGAATACAATTTGTTCTTCATAAGAAAGACTTTTTATACAACTGACAGGAAAAATAAATTACTGCCTTCCCTTCTGTATAATTCAGCTATTTGAGTTAATTTTTACCAGTTTTCTGAATGATAAAATTTTATTTGGGCCTGAGAAGAAATTTACCTATAGTTCTTAAATCTTTATTTTAAAAATCAATTTAGCAATGATTAGACTTTTTTGGAGAAGAAAATGGCAACACCCTCCAGTATTCTTGCCTGGAGAATCCCATGGACAGAGGAGCCTGGCAGCTGCAGTCCATAGGGTCACACACAGTCGGACATGACTGAAGTGACTAAGCAGCAGAAGATGACTTTATAAGCCGGCAGTCTAGAGCCATGCTCAGATAATTTTGTTATGCTCCCATCACAAAGCTTGTGTTTTAAAGATCTTGAGGTTTGTATGGATATGCAAGGGATTTGCATATCATATCATTCTTCTTGTATGGTCTTGAGAAATGACTAGCTCGTTCTTACTCTGTCAGTCGGTCCTGTCTACTGGAAATATATGAACTTACTTTGCTCTATGGAGACCATATCTATTCATTTAATAATCTTTAAATGAGCCATTTCCAGGTGTTGGCTTCACTGATGTAGTGATGACAGATAAGAGGGTGAATAAGGAATGTTCAAATGAAAGAGAAAAGCAGTGCACTGAGAGCTGCTACAGGGAGTATGTGCAAAGAGCAAAGTGAGTTCAGACGACAGGGGCATTAACCTTGGACAGTTCAGGGGAAAGGTCTGTGAGGAGGCGACCGAGTTGAAAGATGAGTAGGGTTTTTTTAATGCAACTCTCCCAGTGTCAGAAATGGATCAAGTCACTTAAGCATTTCAGGTCTCAGTCATTGAAGTCCTAGTTCTAAAGTTCTGCTTTCCCAGATCAGTGTAGACTCAACCATATTATTCAATCAGTAAATAGGAGGCTGCAGTCTCATCTGCTGTGAGCTATTTGACTTTGTCCTAAGTGGCACAATAAGAGGCTTCTGTTGGCCAGTTTGTCAGCTGGGAAAATTGCTATGGAAACAAAAATATCCTTTAAAATAAGTGATTATTGATGCTGCTTGGTTTAATTATAATAACAAACACAAACACTGCTTTTTTTGTATTAGAAAATGTTCTAAACCAGGAATTGGCAAACTTTGCCTGTGGGCCAAATCTGGCTCTCTGCCTGTTTTCAATCTAACAACCAAGGGTGTTCTTTACATTTATAAGTGCTGAGAAAGAAATAAGAATATTTACTGACATTTGGAAATTATATAAAATTAATATTTCTGTATCTATTACTAGGCTTTTATTGGAGCACAAACATAATCATTCGTTTATGAGTATCTGTATACTTGAAAATTTTAAAGCACATTTTAAATTAACCCATGGATCAAAGAAAAACTTATAATGGAATTAGAAAACATTTGTAATTAAGGAATGATAAAAAACACTGTATTTCAGAACATGGGGAATGTAGCAATAGTCGTTCTTTGAAAATTAATAATCTTAAATTCTTATACTAAGGAAAAGAAGAACCTAAAAATTAAAAAGCTAAACATTTCAATAAAGATGTTAGAATAAACTCAAAGAAATTAGAAAGAACTAATAAAGAGTAGAAATGAAAGAGAAAATAAAGATACAATAGAAAAAAATCAACACAACTGAAATTTTGTTCTTTGAAAAAAGATACACAAACAAATATATAAACACATATGTATGTGTATATATATATATATATTCATGTAAGATTGTGCAAGTATAACCAAGCATGTAGAATTAAACAGTTTTTGCAATATGAAAAGCAAAAGTTTAAAATTTCTATATTTTAAAGAAAATACAGGAGGCATAATTTGAGGCTTTGTTATAGGGGAAATTTCTTAAATAAGATTTTTAAAAAAGCACAAACCATAAGATACAAGATGGACACACTAACTACATTAAATATTAAAAGCTTCTAAGCATCAAAAATACTACTTTTGTAAAGAAGAAAAAAGATAAGCCATAAACTTGAAGAAGATGTTTATTATACATAAAATTGACAATAAATTATTTAGAATATATTAATAGGAAAAATCCCACAAATAACCCAGTTTTGCATGACCACAGTATTAACAGGCAATTCACAGAAAGCTTATTCTTATTAGTAATCAGATGTTTGCTAATTAAAATAACATACCAGTACATATCATTGAAGTTAGCAAAAATTAAAAGTTGATAATATTAAGTCTTGGTGAGAATGTGAAATGACTAGAACTTTCACATGTTGCTGGTGGGCATATATATTTGTACACTCACTGGAGAGCAGTGTGACAATATTTAGTAAAGTCAAAGACATTAATTTCCTATGACCTTGTAGTTCCAATCCCACCTAAAAATGGATCACGCTTGTCCACAGGTATTTACACTTGTATACAATGTTCATATTAACATTGCCAGAGTCAAATATTATAAACTGCATAAATAGCCATCAAGAGAAGAATGGATAAATAAATTGTGGTCCCTTATAGTAAAGGGAATATTACACAGCAGGAAATATAACCCAGCTAGAGCTATATGTGTCAACATGGAAAAAAATCTCATGTTGAGAGACAAAAAGCTCATTACACAAAGATCCATATAGATAACACCATATAGTACAATATCATCTATGTGAATAAAGTTTAAAATCATGCAAATAATACTATCTGTGATTTCAGGATACATGTCTGTGTAGTAAAAATATAAAGGTGGGCATGGAAATGATGAACAACAAATTCAGAATAATCCAAACTTAGAGGGTGTAGAAAGAAATGTACACATAGAACTTTAAACATATTTATAATATTTTATTGATATGTATGATGGCTACACAACTGTGTTTTATAATAAATGTTATACTTTTGGGAGGTAGACTGGGTAACAAAAGAAACCTTGCTGTGAAAGGGTGTGCTACTATTTACAATAGCCAGGGCACAGAAGCAACCTAGATGTCCATCAGCAGACAAATGGATAAGAAAGCTGTGGTACATATACACAGTGGAGTATTATTACTCAGCCATTAAAAAGAATACATTTGAATCAATTCTAATGAGGTGGATGAAACTGGAGCCTATTATACAGAGTGAAGTGAGCCAGAAAGAAAAACACCAATACAGTATACTAACGCATATATATGGAATTTAGAAAGATGGTAATGATAAGCCTGTATGCGAGACAGCAAAAAAGACACAGATGTATAGAACAGTCTTTTGGACTCTGTGGGAAAGGGCGAGGGTGGGATGATCTGAGAGAATAGCATTGAAACATGTATATTATCATATATGAAATAGATTGCCAGTCCAGGTTTGATGCATGAGGTAGCGTGCTCAGGACTGGTGCACTGGGATGACCCTGAAGGATGGGATGGGGAACACATGTACACCCATGGCTGATTCATGTCAAGAATGGCAAAAATCACTACAATATTGTAAAGTAATTAGCCTCCAATTTAAATAAATTAATTAATTTTTTTAAAAGAGAAAGTTTGTGCTAATTTAAAAGGAAAACCATTGGATAAACTTACGGAGATGATCCAGAGAGACGTTGTGGGTTGGGAGATGGGAGGGGGATTCAGGATTGGGAGCTCGTGTACGCCTGTGGTGGATTTATGTCGATGTATGGCAAAGCCAATAGAGTATTGTAAAGTAAAATAAAGTAAAAAAAAAAACTCTTATATGGTGATAGTGGTGGTGAAGTGTTATAGATATCACAACCATATAACCATCCATACATCTATCCATGAACTTAGTAAATGCTCAGTGTTGTACCAGTCACTGGGATTGTTACGGTGATGTTCCTTTTCCTCCAAGTCTAGCAGAAAGGAATATAAGAAAGTGGCTACAGCTTCATGTGAGTAGAAATATATTCCAAATGCTTCAGAAGCACAAAGAGAGAAGTGATATCTTGGTCAGTAGAGACAATTTTAAGCTGTGCAGAGAATGTGAAAGAATTCTTTTCAATTAAATGGAGCCAGCGATTTTGTCTATTAATCATTTAGACATATTTTTATGGTGTGCCTGGAGTTGCAAAAAGTTGGACATGGCTGAGTGACTTTCACTTAAGGATTTTTAAAAATTTTGAAACATATAAGATTTTTTTATTAAACATAGCAATAAGGTCCAATGGCATTTTGCCATTTTGATGTGTTTTGCTAATCAGGATATCAAGATTTTACCAGGATCCATATTCTTGAGGTTATTTCTGCTACTTGGAGGTAAATTCAGATGAGTCCTGTGTAAATCACAATGTCAGATTTATAGAGAAGGGAAGCTTGTAAAAGTGTTTCTTGTGGTCGTTAAATGCCCTTTTTGTCTTCTGCCCAGCTTGCTATATTGATGGTCTAACCAACACATCAAAGAAATTTATGAGATTGTAACTTTGATCTCACTCACCCAGAGAATCAGAAGGGCATGGGGAGGAGAGCATTTGAGTACTGAAATAATGTCTTCATATTTCCACAAATAAAATATTTGGTGTTTGAGTAGGCAAACTCACATAACGAAAGGGAATGGAGGGAATGGAAAGCCCTGAATTGAAAGTCAAGGAACAATTAATTAGTTCTGTTACTCTTTGACAGTGGGCAGGTATGAGCCATTCCAAAGCAGTCACTGAGTATCTCAATCTCTTTATCTGTTTGTCCCACAGCCACTCAGTTATTCAGGATTCTATTCAGGATTCCCCCAGTGTTTGAAGTCCTTTCCAGGTCTCTCACTTAGTCAATCTCTGTTACTTTAGGGCTTCTCTGATAGCTCAGCTGGTAAAAAGTTGGCCTGCAATGCAGGAAACTCTGGTTCGATACTTGGGTCAGGAAGATCCCCTGGAGGAGGGCATGGCAACCCACTCCAGTATTCTTGCCTAGAGAATCCAATGGACAGAGGAACCTGGCAAACTACAGTCCATGGGGTCGCAAAGAGTCAGACACAACTGAGCGATTAAGCACAGCACAGTTACTTTAAACAAACGACAGTGACAAAAAGTCACCTATAATAAATCACAATAACTCCCCAACATTAATATTAATAAAACCCGAATACGGCAGTGTTTAGGGCCACCATTTAAGGTATCAAGGAAGGTAGAGAAGTGGTTAAGGAAAATGAAAAGTTTAGTCAACATAAGGGTATTCTTAACTTGGACCATATTTTCTCTTGCTACATCTGTGACATATTGCGAGATTCCAGGTTCTTGTAAGTGAAGTGAAGTCGCTCAGTCGTGTCCGACTCTTTGCGACTCCATGGACTATAGTCTATCAGGCTCCTCCGTCCATGGGATTTTCCAGGCAAGAATGCTGGAGTGGCTTGCCATTTAAGAATTGAACTTAAGCTATGTATTCAGGTGGGAAACAGATTCATGTGGGAGCAAGGTCAATCAAGACCTACACATTACAAAGGAAAAAGGCCAGAAGAAAATGTTTAGGTCAACAGCCTAACTGTGGCCAGTTCTTAATTGTAAGCCTCTCCAAAGTTTTTTGATGGAAACATTTAGGAAACACGAATTGCTTCTCAATTCCAATTATGGGCTTGCAGTGAGGGGCCTGTCTGCATTTGCAGAGCCATAGACAGTGGTTTAAGGGACAAGCAAGTGGAAATGGAACACAGACATCTCCCCTGCCACAGTCCAGCGCCCTCCCGCTGCACCTTGGACCTGTCTTCAGTGTGATGGTGAGTCCTTGAATTGTCCTGGCTCCTCACAACTTCCTTTAGTTTCTCTAAAATCTAAGTGACTTGTGCACTCCCCACCCCCAACTTCTCATTACCATGTTCTTCTCTTCCTAGTCCCACTCCAGGTAATTTACTTCTTTATTATGTCTGTTGTTCAAGCCTTCGCCTCCTTTCCCTAAAGTGTAATCTCTTTGAGAACATCCATCTTCATCTGGTTGCCATCTTCATTTTGGTCACTAAGTGGTCAAGAAAAATTTGTTGAATTAAGCTTAATTAACTCTGATCAGATGAAAATGGAAAGGTTTGAACTGGAACAGATCTTGCTACCAAGAAGCAAATGGAAAAAAAAAAAGTACATATCCAAAAAAAAAGTTAACCTAACTAAAATGTGTTTGATATTAAAAAATAAATTATGATAGTATGATGTGATAAGTCATAAATTATTAATGTGTAGATGTTTCCATTCTCTCTGCTCAAGTTTATTCAAAGTGGAAAGCAGTTTGCCTCTGTTGACTAAGAGTTTTTTAGAGGTTTTTGGATTAAACCAGAGAGTAGGTCGGAAAAGATGAAGCCTGAGGGTTTGAGCCATGGGGGCCAGGAGAGACATGGTAAAACAAGCCACATAAAAGGCCATACGGCAGAAGAAAGGTAGTGGACTAAGAGGATAGAAGGGGAATGTGATTCCTATTTCTGAGGGTTTGTACCTGAATCTGGTTTGATGTTTGCAAGATTTGTAATTAGACATTTTAGAAATTAGATCGAAAGATAAACATTTTATACATTATTCTTTATTTATGAACCGTGTAGATTTAGGATTCATAAAGATTATAATGAATGAAAGAAGTGCCTCCTCCTTATTCCTTCTCCCCAATGTAATCTCTTAGCAGTTGGTTTTGCTAAATCTTTGTCCTTTTATTTTCACAAACCTTATATTTTAAATCTTTCTTTGCACAAAATGTAAATATATACACAATATTTTTAAAATAAGAATGTCCTCAAACTGTATGTATTGTGTTACAACTTTTTCCATTCAATAAAACATTATGGGTATGTCCATGTCAGTAAAATCTGACAAACATTTTTTTTAATGACTACATAATGTTTATTACATAACATAAAAAATATTTAACAATCCCAATATTGATGAGTATGTGAGGTGATTCTGTGTTGATTATAACAAATAATTTAATGATAATTCTTATATATTTTATCAGTTATGCATTGTCTATTCAAATGACTCCTATGTGGTATGGTTTAAATAGTAAAAAAAAAAAAAAAACTTATTTGGGAGTAAATTGTTTTCTTCCTTTTTTTCTTCCTTTGTGCAACTGTGTAAGTTTAATTTCTCATGCTTATTTTTAGAAAAAAATATTTTGATACTATAAAATTCTTTGAAGCAAAGAATACAAATATCATACAGCAATTGTATGATAAGTATAATGTGTACATAATGAAGATAGGCATTTATTTTAATTACCCAAATTTTGGCAGATGTCCCTTCTGCTTTCATTTGTCAATTAGTTAAATTACTGATCATGGTGTTTTTGAACAGAGCATAATTTAGTCTCATGAGCATCACTGAAAAGAGTCAAAATCAGAGTTACTATTTTTAGGTATTTCTCTGATGTCATTTCTTATCTTTGTTGTAAATGGAATATATTAAAATTTTAGATCATAAATTTAGATTTGAGTATATTATCCTGGGTTATGCATTAAGGATACATTTTAACAGGTGGTGAAATATACAAACTGCCCTCTCCTCATCAAGCCTTTGTTGGGGCCTGAGCTCTTCAAAAAGAATAAATTTCCAGATATGATCATTGAAATTTAATTTTTTACAGGCTCAAATAGTTTTAACAATTTTAGTGAAAGTTACCCTAAATTAATATTAGTCACCTCCTACAGTATTAGTTTTCTATTCTGAGTAACTATAAGTAATGGCCTAAAACAATGGGTCAGGAGTCCAGTTGTAGGTTTGTTGGGTCCTCTGCTTAGGGCATCTCCAACTGCCATCAAGAGGGTGAAAATCATTGAGGTCACCTTAGAATTCTGCCTTCTCAAATAGACCATATTGTACTTCATATAATATTTCTGAAAATGCACAAATAGTATCATGAATATCCATTCTTGTACTTTGCTATTACACAGATATTAGAATTATGCTAGAGAACAGTTCGATATTAGCTTTTGATTCATGGTGACAGTTCTTCTGCCTCTGCTTTATCTTTGCTTTCAGGTTCATTTCCAGAGCCTGAATTTACTAGACTGTTTATCAATAGATAAGTAAGAAATTCTTGTTCTCGGGCTGGTAGAAAAGAATGTCTACTTCCTCTCAGCATTTCTATAAATCCTTTCTGTTGTCTTGCTCTCACATTTCAAATCCTTCCTAGCAGTGCGGTCAGGGCCAGTAAAAGGAAATTATACAGGGAACACAGAGGGTGACATCTGTCATACACAAGTAGAAATTACTTCAAAAATATCACTGCTAAACAGAAGAATAATATTTTATATAAGATTCAGTCATCAAATAAAATGACTAAGTCCATTGAAGGGTAAATAGGAAAATAAATGCTGATAAATAAAAATGGCATAGTGTGATATGGTATATCATTTTTAATGTACTTGATTCATAAATAATTTTTATAAAGTATAATACACAGGGTAGCATAGTATTGGTGGTATGAAAACATATTTTCCCTCCAAAGGAGTGTGTCTTTGGCTCAATACTGCTGAAGAATGGAACAAGGGTGCATTTTTTAAATGTTCATGCCTTCTGATTGAATAATGCAACCTGGGAGTTCATTTTAAGGAAATAATCAGTTATCCAACCAAAGAATTTTGTACAAAGTGTTTCTTATTTATCATGAAACAAAAGATGATCAAAGTAAAATGCCTAATTATATGTAATGCTTGAATTAACTTATTGTATGTTGTGAAAGTGAAAGTACTAGTTGCTCAGTCACGTCTGACTCTTGCGACCCCATGGACTCTAGCCCGCCAGGCTCCTCTGTGCATGGGATTCTCCAGGCAAGAATACTGGAGTGGATTGCCATGCCCTTCTCCAGGGGGTCTTCCTGACCCAGAGATAGAACCCAGGTCTCCTGCGTTGGAGGCAGATTCTTTACTGTCTGAGCCACCAGGGAAGCCTATGTGTTGTAATATTTTAAAATCATTAAAAGATGCATTTAGAGAATATTTCTTGACAAAGGAGAGTGTTCATCATTTCGGTAAGTCATTGATTTTTCAGCCTGGGGNTGAGCCACCAGGGAAGCCTATGTGTTGTAATATTTTAAAATCATTAAAAGATGCATTTAGAGAATATTTCTTGACAAAGGAGAGTGTTCATCATTTCGGTAAGTCATTGATTTTTCAGCCTGGGGCAGTTTTGCACGTGCTCCCCCACACCTGGACGTATTCAGCAATGTCTGGAGACATTTTTGGTTGTCCTAGCTAGGAAACAGGGGTGCTGCTGGCCCTAATACATAGAGGTCAGAGACACTGCTAAAGATACTATAATATATAATACACAGGACAGCCCCCTGCAACAAAGAATTATCCAACCAAGTGGTTTATAGTGCCGGTCAGTCGTGCTAGGACTGAAAAACTTTGCCCTAAGTGAAAATAGCCTACAAACCTATATTAAATGTGATTCCAATGCAGTGGGGGAAAAGTCCTATTTTCTGTGCTATCTCTTTGAAAGATTATCTTCAAGGATAAAATTGTTCTCCCTTTATCTGTAAGTTTAAGCAAAAACCATTATTTTACATTAAAATTGGTGGTGAGAGGATCATTGGCCTGGTAAATCCACGTGAAGCTTCTGGCTTTCCTTCCTCACTCCTTCTCATGTGCTTTGTGGGCTCCTTTCTCCCCTCTCCCTGTTAACCTCAAATCTGGTTTAAGATAGCGTATTTTGTAATCATGACTCTCCTATAGTTATGATACCTATTTTGTCTTTACATGTAATGAGTCAAGCTTGTGTATGTAATTTAATATGTTTTATATCCAAACTGGCTGCTGCACGTTTTTCTCTGATTCTAGGAATAATAACAGTTCACATATTTTAGTGCATGATATTTGCTGTGTGCCTTACTTAGTCTTCCTATGTGGTGGGTAGGGACTTTCCTGATAGCTCAGATGGTGAAGAGTCTGCCTGTAATGCAGAAAACCTGGGTTCAATCCCTGGGTCGGGAAGATCCCCTGGAGAAGGAAATGGCAACCCACTCCAGTATTCTTGCCTGGAGAATCCCATGGACAGAGGAGCCTGATGGGCTGCAGTCCGTGGGGTTGCAAAGAGTTCGACATGTCTGAGTGACTAACACTATCACTTTTCAGTGTTTTTATACTCAGAAAGATGAGAAACATACAGTTTGTTTGTGGGTTTGCTTGTATCTGTATATTTTATGTATGTTTTATTTTGTTCTTGAAAAATCAGGTATGTGTTTGGTATACTGGTTCTGAACTAATTTTGGGGAATTTGAATCTGAAAGTATTTAGAAGCTAGCAAACAAGTTCTAGAGCTTCCCAGGCGGCGCTAGTGATAAAGAACCCACCTGCCAATGCAGGAGACATAAGAGAGGTGAGTTCGATCCCTGGGTTGGGAAGATACCCTGGAGGAGGGCATGGCAACCCACTCCAGTGTTCTTGCCTGGAAGATCCATGGACAGAGAAGCCTGGCGGGCTACAGTCCTTAGGATCGCAAAGAGTCGGACACGACTCAAGTGACTTAGCATGCACATGCACATGCAAGTCCTATTGTCTTTAATATCCTTAAAGTTTTTAATTAGGAAAATAAAGCTTGTAAACATCTGAAGCATGCAGTCATAAGAATAAATTACAATTCTACTGCCCTGCCCTCACCCTACCCCTTCTACTCTCTGTGATACTACTATCTATATACAACCTCTGGCTCTCTGTACAAACAATCACACAACAATGTTTCTTTTGCATTAATGGAATCATTCTGGAAAACATTTCACTTGACACTGTATCATGGTTATTTGTCTTGTCAGTACATATAAATCTGTTTCACTTTTTTGTAGCTTTATGGTTTTCCAAGATATGTATTGTTGTTTAGTCACTCACTTGTGTCTGACTTNTGTTTCTTTTGCATTAATGGAATCATTCTGGAAAACATTTCACTTGACACTGTATCATGGTTATTTGTCTTGTCAGTACATATAAATCTGTTTCACTTTTTTGTAGCTTTATGGTTTTCCAAGATATGTATTGTTGTTTAGTCACTCACTTGTGTCTGACTTTGTGACCCCATGGACTGCAGCCCATCAGGCTCCTCTGTCCATGGGATTCTCCAGGCAAGAATACTGGAGTGGGTTGCCATGCCCTCCTCCAGGAGATCTTCCCAAGCCAATGGGTTGCCATTTCCTTCTCCACCAAGATCTGTAACCAATTTAATCATTAAAATAGATTATTTTGATGAGAAATGACTATTCTTGTCGATACTGAGTTTTCTTTTCCGAGAATATGGTCAGGTCTATTCAATGATATTTTACAATTTTGTTCATATACATCTTCCACATTTCTTATTGAATTTATTCCTTGTTTTTTAGTATTTATTTCTTCTTTTTCTTCATGTAGGTGGGTGAGTGAGTGGATGGATAGATGAGTGGACCAGAGTTGTTTGTGCAAAAGTCCTACCTATCTTACCTAATTATATTTTCCAATTAATTGTTGATGGTATATAGGAGCACTTTGGTTTTGTAAGGGTTTCTATCTTACCATGTTGCAGATGGTGATTGCAGCCATGAAATTAAAAGATGCTTACTCCTTGGAAGGAAAGTTATGACCAACC
>SJYV01005032.1:0-10210 GCA_006410875.1 Neotragus pygmaeus | reverse complement strand
TTTATTGCTTGCAGACTTTTGGATCACAGCCATTCTGACTGGTGTGAAATGGTACCTCATTGTGGTCTTGATTTGCATTTCTCTGATGATGAGTGATGTTGAGCATCTTTTCATGTGTTTGTTAGCCATCCATATGTCTTCTTTGGAGAAATGTCTATTGAGTTCTTTGGCCCATTTTTTGATCGGGTCGTTTATTTTTCTGGAGTTGAGCTGTATAAGTTGCTTGTATATTTTTGAGATTAGTTGTTTGTCAGTTGTTTCATTTGCTATGCTTTATTCTGTTCAAAACTTGACCAAAGTAGCAGTAGCTTTTATGTCAATGACCCCACTGAGAAATGGAGATTGAGGTGATTAGCTTTTGTCAATGTCAATTTTTGTTGAGCATGACAAGATACTTGCTTGCAATTGGTGCCGTAAAAGGGGATGCAGAGTTAAAAATCCAGTAGCTTGGTCTTTGATAATCTTCACCCTTTCCACCTCCCCTACACACCTGGGTTGACTTGTTTTCTAATCAAGAGAACCTGACTCGGGATTAAGTTACATAGTCTTTCTGGGTCACCAGTCTTTCTTTACATCTGTTTAAAATGTAAATGACTTTTTAGTGGTGAATAAATTTGATTTAGTGGTAAAATAAATAAATTTATTTTTCCTGAGTATGGAAATCTGAGTGCCTAATTTCATGACAAAGCAACTCAGCAACCAAGTGTGTTTCTTTATTATGTTTTCATCTGAATGTTGCCTGCCCCCATTTCTTACGCTGAAAATGACATATTTAGTAACCCAAACATAAACCTTCTAAACATGGCACTCCTGAAAGCTAAATAACTAAATGATGCTTTTTCTTCTTTTGGCTGAAGTCAGTGTTTTTTCAGTGCAATTAGTAATTGCTTTTTCCTATAAAGCAGGCCTTTGTGTATTAGAATAGAATCAAACCCAGTTTAATATGCCAGAGTGAGGTTTCCCAGGTGGCTCAGTGGTAAAGAATCTGCCTGCCACTGCAGGAAACACGGGAGACACTGGTTCAATCCATGGGTCTGGAAGATCCCTTAGAGGAGGAAATGATGAACCTAGGCAATCCTAGGATCTTACCTGGGAAATCCCATGGACAGAGGAGCCTGGTGGGCTTCAGTTCATGGGGTCACAAAGACTTGCACGCAACGGCAGAGCATGCATGCAATGTGCAAGGCATGGACAACAATGGGATATACCCACTGATTCAGCAAGACGACTCAAAGAAAACAAAGGCCAGTGGATTTCTGACATTATAAATCAGACATAAATGCTAGTGTTCCAGAAGATGGCTCAGAGGTTCTTTGAAATTATCTGGAATAAGCAAATGGAACCCAGTTATATCTGTCCACTTCTTGTTCTAATAAATCTATTAATTATAGATACAAAAAAAAAAGAGCAAACTAGTCAGAAGCATATTACAAGTGTGGACTTTAAAAAAAAAAAGGCATGATGTAAAAACTTTGAGTCAAGTTTATTCGGTATCTTACTGGGGACTATGGACCAAGAGACAGCCTTTTGGTGTTGAAAAACTGTTACAAAGCGGTAAGAGGAGAAGGTCATTGTATACGATTTCACTGAAGAGGGTATGTTGCAACCAAGCACACATCTTGATCAAAGACAGCTGCTAGTCATGAGGAGCAGACAGCTTAGCAGTTCTAGTGTTTTTCTAAGTATGCGAAGATGTAAGAATTGAGGTTCTCATAATTTTTTCTCTTGAAGATATCTAACTCTCTGAAGGCCTGTCCACCCAGTTTCCCCAGAGCACAGACTGCCTCACTCCCAAGCTCCTTTCAGGGTGTGTTGAAGGTCAGTGACTTGACTCCAGGGGTGGGTGACTTCATTCTTGCAGAATCAAGATGGCCAACGATTTTTTTTTAGTTGTCAAAAGTATTGGGGATGAAAGATGTCTATTTCCTTCCTTTTTGCCAAATTTATTTCCCCTTACAAGCTGCTAATACATAAAACACACGCCAACGGCAAAACTAGCTTTTTGTTCTCAGTGTCTGGGTTATATGGTTAAGTCTCATTGTTCTTCATCGATTGCTTATTCCTAATGTCATGTTTCGGGTGTTTTCAGTCTAAATTGATTCAAGCTGGGACACGTTGAGGTTTTCAGTGGCAATAGCTATTGAGTCCCCATGAGAGTATTTAACTTCGTGTAAACAGTGGTCAAAGGAACATTGTGATTATCATCCAAAAGAGAGACAAGCTCATAAAGACTCTGGAGTTTGAATGATCTGTGCTAACTTCTTTTAAAAATCCTCTACCATATAATACTGTTTTTAAATCTTTTACCTTGAAATAATTTTGGATTTATAGATAGATCCCAAAATAGAAAAGCACACTCCTTATATCCTTCATTCATTTTCCCCTAAAGTTAACATCTTACATGTCACTTCAGTCGTGTCCAACTCTTTGTGACCCCATCGACCGCAGCCTCTCAGGTTCCTCTGTCCATGGGATTCTCCCAGCAAGAATACTGGAGTGGGTAGCCATGCCCTCCTCCAGGGATCTTCCTGAGCCCGGGATCGAACACGCATCTCCTGCATTGCAGGCAGATTTCTTATTGCTGAGCCACTGAGGAAGCCTCCCATGTATTCATAGCCACAATTATAAAAATCAGGAATATCCTGTCGTTTCAAATTTAAAACAATATATCTTAGCTGATGGTACTATTGTTTTGTTTTGTTTTTTAATTTATGGCAAAACTTAATTTAAAAAAAAGTTTTCGGAGTATGGTTGCTTTACAATTTTATGCTAGTTTCTGCTATACAACAAAGTGAATCAGCTCTGTGTTTACATATATCCCCTCCCTCTTGGCTCTTCCTCCCGCTGCCCTCCGTCATCCCATCCCTCTAGGTCGTCACAGAGGAAGGCGCCGAGCTCCCTGCGCTAGACAGCAGGTTTCCGCGGGCTATCTTGACCCATGGTGGTGCGCATATGTCCCGATCTCCCAGCTCACCCCTCCCCCCACCGCGTCCGCACGTCTTTCCTCTATAGCGGCATTTCCATTCCTGCCTTGCAAATAGTTTCATCTTTACCAGTTTTCTAGATTCTACGTATAAACATTAATGTACAATATTTATTTTTCTCTTCCTGACTTACCTCACTCTGTGTTATTATTCTTTTCTTCCTTATCACATTAGATTTTCACTTTGCTTCCTCGGAAAAGATGAAACCAAATTCTGGAGATGATCCGGTCCTAACAGGTGCGCACGGGGGACTCATTCTCTAACCCTGTGTGCTTTCAGCTGGATTCTACTTTCTCGTTAGCGGTGGGCTCTGTGATGCCAAATGCCACTGTTATAGCCCGGAGCCCAGAATCTTGGCTTGTTTCTGTTTTAAGAGCTCTCAGCATCTTCTTATCAGGGCTTATGTTAATCACCTAAATTTCCATCGTATGCCCATGCATGTGTGTGTGTTAAATCACTTCAGTCGTGTCCAACTCTTTCTGACCTCATGGACTGAGGCTGCCAGGCTGCTCTGTCCATGGAAAATTCCAAGCAAGAATACTGTAGTGAGTAGCTCTTCCCTTCTCCGGGGGATCTTCCCGACCCAGGGATCGAACCCCCATCTCATGTCTCCTGCGTTGGCATGCAGGTTCTTTACCACTAGCGCCACCTGAGCAGCTCAGGCCCATGCATATGCTCTACTTAAGAAGAGGTTTAGCTCCTTTTTAGTTATTACCACTCCTTTATAATAAAACTCTATATGCAGACACAATAGAGAGTATATATATGTATGTTATATATACATATACATGTATATATTACATTATACATTATAATATACATATATAGTGGAGAGAATATGTTCAGTTTGGACATTTATTTCAAGATGGTTTCAAACTCTAGTCTCTGGTTTCTTTTAGTAATTTTCATAATGCTTAGCTACAATGACTCTCTCAATCTGAAGACAAAGAGAAGCATGAATAATTTTCCTGATAAAATGAATCCAAGAAGTTTTATTTGAGGGAATTCCATTTCTAGCTCATGGGTTCTTGTCAGCTTACCTCTCCTTTGTTTTGCCGTGTGTGTGTGTGTGTGTGTGTGTGTGATTACATACACAAGGTGTGTGACATCTTACAGGGAGCTAGCTGTTGGTTNGGAAATCTTGCCATTTGCTACAACATGCATGAATCTTGAGGGCATAACTCTATGAAATTCAAAGCACTTGCCCCTTGGAAGAAATGCTGTGACAAACCTAGACAGCTATTGAAAAGCAGAGAGAGGCATTACTTTGTCAACGAAGGTCTGTATAGTCACAGCTACGGTTTTTCCAGTTATTATGTGTGGATGTAAGAGTTAGACCATAAAGAATGCTGAAGGTAGAAGAACTGATGTTTTCAAATTTTGGTGCTGGAGAAGAGTCTTGAGAGTCTCTAGGACTGCTAGGAGATCAAGCCAGTTAATCCTAAAGGAAATCAACCGTGAATATTCATTGGAAGCACTGATGCTGAAGCTAAGCTTCAATACTTTGGCCACCTTATATGAAGAGGCAAGCCAGTAGAAAAGACACTGATGCTGGGAAAGATTGAAGGCCCATGGAGAAGGAAATGACAGAGGATGAGATGGTTGGATGGCATCAATGACTCAATGGACATGAGTTGGAGCAAACTCTGGGAGATGGTGAATGACAAGGAAGCCTGACATACTATAGTCCATAGGACTGCAAAAAGTCAGACACAACTGAGCAATTGAATAAAAACTATTCTAAGGGGAATAAGTCATATAGAGAAAGACAAATTCCATGTGATCTCATTTACATGTGGAATATAAAAATAACACTCTCATAGAAACATCAAACTGCTTGGTGTTTGCCAGAGGACAAAGTGATACATGGGTGAAGGTGATCACAGGTGAACTTCCAGTTATATACTCAGTAAGTTTGTGAATATCATGTACGGCATGGTGACTATAGTTAACAACACTGTACTGTGTATTTGAAAGTTGCTAGAAGAGTAGATTTTAAAACCTCTCATTTCAATAAAAAAAAATGTATAACACATATACTGATCTGTGATGGTAATCTTACAATATACACAAATATTAAGTCATTATGTTGTATACCTGAAACTAATACCATGTTCTATGTCAATTATATCTCAATTAAAAAAAAAAAAGCAGCCCATTCCAACTAGTTTGTAAGGACAATTTTTGCATGGCAAGAAGTGGAAATTCTAATAAAACCTTAACTCAAGAAAAAGTACTGTCAGACTTTTAAGTTTGAATCTTCAGGTAAAATGTACATAATCTTTACAATAGTAAGGAATTATACACTTTATATTGTTAGTAACTATATTCTAACCAGAATAGTCACATAAAAATAGATATGTGACTAAACCTGAGAATGGCAGTCATTATTATAATTTCACAACATTCTGCTACTTTAAAAAAAATGTATGAATTAAAACAAAATTAAAAATGGAACAAAAAGCTAAAGGAGCCGTAAGATTTATAATGAGAAAATATGTGATGTGTGTGTATTAAAAAATAATCCATTAAGAGAAATATTGTGACATTAACAGGACTTTAAGCAACTCAGAGTGACTCTGCCTGTTGGACTCTAGTGTTTGTCCCCTGTATATTTTGTGAGACACAATTAAAAATGCTTATTAAAAACTACAATAATAAAACAGCTAAATACAAATAAAAGACTATCAAAAGTGAAAAATGAGTATTTCAAATATCATGCTGAAAAAATGGGAAAAAGAATGCTTTTTAACACATGATACTACAACAGAAATATATTTATTGGAAAAGTGAATCTTGACCCCATCTCATTTCATAACAAAAATTAGTTTGTGGTGGCTCATGAGTATAGATGTAAAAGTGCAAATTGCAAAGCTTCTGGAGAAAATACAGGAGAACATTTTAACAACTGAACATTTTCATATTCACTATTTCCATAAAAAATCCTGGTTTCAACAAAACTAATCCAAGAATTTACAGCTTTTCACTCCCAAATTAAAAGCAGTAAGATCTATGGCAATGTGGCCACATATAGGTGCTATGAATGGGACCAGAGATTGTGATGGGACTGTAAAAGGAAGCAGAAAAACTCCAGCAACTGCAGACAGGGCTGAAATTCTACACAGGCAAAAGAAAGTACCCTTGGAAAACAAATGGACTCCTCCTTCCATCAAAACCTCTGTAACAGGAGGAAAACCCAAGATTGATGGAGGAGAGTGGAATTGGTGCAAAGAAGAAACAAGGAACTTCAAGAACTACACCAACTCGAGACTTCCCCTGGTGGTCCAGTGGCTAAGACTTTTGATCCCTGGTCAGGGAACTAGGTTCCCACTTGCCATAAGAAAAGATTCCACCGACGGCAGAACAACAAAAAGATCCTGCCTGTCATAACTGAAAAGGATTGCAAATGCTGCAACAAAGGTCCTGTGTGCTACAACTAAGACCCAGTGCAACTTAATTAATTAAAAAAGAACTAGATCAACTTTCTACAGCTGGGTCCCCAGTATGCTAGTCATCTGACTAGTTTGTTTGTTGCCACTTTCCAGCCTCTTTCTATTTTGCTTCATATCTCAAAGACCTGGAAAATCCAAAAGTTACATTTCCTAAACTTTCCTTCATGCTGGATTAGTTCAGGTCTCACCAATGGAAAGCTCTAGAAGAAAGCAGAAGTGTGAGGGAGGAATTTCTTTTTTTTCTGCTCCTAGTAGCATGTCTGTCTATTATGTTGTCAACAGTGTGTGGCCTGAGACTTGAGTAGCCTTTGGAATTTCGGCAGAGCATCAGAGACTTTGGATAGCAGTGTAGAGCTCTCTTGGACTCTGGTTTCCTCGCTCTTCCCCCCCAACCCCACCCCCAGCAGTATAAAAATAACTTCTGATGATTATTCATATCAAAGATATATAAACTTCCTCCTTCCAATAGTCCTGAAACTTTTGTAAGAAATTCTTTCTATTTGTTTTCAATATTTATAATGGTTTTAGTTTTCCTGCATGGAAGATGAGAGATACACTGAGAGATTTTTCATGAGAGGAAAGGATCATACTAGTTTAGCTAAATTAAAGTGACATCACTGGTACACTGGGGTCAGGGAGAGGGAATAACTCAGCACAGCAGTGACTTTCTTTATTATTTTCTTCATCCTGGGAATTCTTTACTTTCCACATATAAGTGAAACGGTTAAAGAAACACAGTGGTAGAAATGCTCAAATGCTGATGGATTAATTCCAATGATCACCACTTTTGTGTTCCCTTATAAAATTGACATAATACTAAAACTTTAGTTCATAGAGTTGTTATGAGATTTAAATGAGTTAAAGAAAATAAAGTACTTAGTATAAGCCCTAAAATATAGAAAGAAATGGTAGTATTAGGGACAGAAGATACAGCAGTAATTTTGAGTGGTAGTCACTCAGATTTCTGATCTAAGTGCTGTGAGATAATAAAGGGATGTTGTTTTAAGTTACTAAATTTCTGATAGCTTGTACCCCAAATCCTAACAACTTCCTATCTGATTAATATGAAACCACATTCCACCTTCAAGTCTACAATACAACTTTTATGGTTTCCTTCTAAACAAAGTTTCCTTCTAAACAAAGTTTCCTTCTAAAACACACCTTGTTTATATCAGCGAACCCACAGTATCTTCATTAAAATGTCCCAATTTTAACTGCTCAATATAATATAGTAATGTACTATCAAGTTACAAAGATTTTGTAAATGGCAACTGCTACTGCTACTGCTAAGTCACTTCAGTCGTGCTCTGTGCGACCCCACAGATGGCAGCCCAACAGGCTCCCCCGTCCCTGCGATTCTCTAGGCAAGAACACTGGAGTGGGTTGCCATTTCCTTCTCCAGTGCATGAAAGTGAAGACGTTGGGGGGTGGGAGGTGGGAGGGAGATTCAGGATTGGGAGCTTGTGTGTACCTGTGGTGGATCCATGTCGATGTATGGCAAACCCAATAGAGTATTGTAAAGTTAAATTTAAAAATAAATAAATAAATAAATTTTAAAAAAAAAAAAGTGAAAGTGAAGTTGCTCAGTCGTATCCGACTCTAAGCCCGCCCATGGACTGCAGCCTACCAGGCTCCGCCATCCATGGGATTTTCCAGGCAAGAATACTGGAGTGGGGTGCCATTGCCTTCTCCATATAAATGGCAAATCTACATTCAATTCACAACTCAAATATATATTGTGACAGTAAGCAAAGGAGTTAAAATTCTGATTTTCAGAGTCTTTGTCAATTTAAAAGAGTCACACATTGGTACACTGCTGGGCAACTTCTAACCAAGATTTTTTGGGGTTTTTTTTGAGAATTTTTTTGGTAGACAGAAAGTTTTAGTACATTTTGAAAACTTTAATGCCTTTTATGTAGGACAAACATTCCAAGATTCATCATAATCCCCACCCATTCCTCTTGACTTAATCTTTTATCTATTTTCCCATTACTATCTGACTTTTCAAATAATTAGATGATGCTTCTTCTGGACAAGAACTTCAAAGAACAAAGTTAAGTAATTTTGAGAAAAAAAATATAAAATTTAACAGATTTGAGGAAGAAGAGAGAAAACTGAACAGGAATAATCAGAACACTAGGGCAAAAATCAAAAGGACTGATAACCATCCTAAAGAACTGTATAGCATTACCAAGGATGAAATAGACTTTTCTGAGGTAACAACAGCAAAAACAATTTTCAATCAATGATGCTAGAGAAAATTCTGAATTATTTTATTCTATAAAAACTGATATAAAACAATTGCTGAAGAATAATTAGAAGTGATTAAAGAATATCCAGTGAAAATATATGAACACTTTATTTTTGTGTTTAAGTTGTTTTTGATGTAAGTCTTGTAGAATTAATGAGGACACTTGAGACTCAATTTTGTGTAGGGTTCAAAACATAGAAAATATTTCCAAGGACTGAACAAACATAAGCTTCATTGAAAGTCTTTGAGACAAAAAAAGAAAACAATGGTATTTACAGTGATGCCAAGGTCTGAATATATAAAAGTATTTCCATTTTGTTCTACTCTTTGCAACCCCATGAACTGTAGCCTGCAAGTGCTCCTCTGTCCATGGAATTCTCCAAGCCAGAATACTGGAGTACGTATCTGTTCCCAGGGTATTTTCCCAACCTAGGGATCAAACCCAGGTCTCTGGCGTTGCAGATTGATTCCCCTCTGAGCCACCAGGGAAGCCCATTTCCCTGTTTGACTTTAGACATTTTCTCCCTTGACCTTTATCAAAGAACACCCCACAAGTATTAACACTGGCAGTTGATACTGGCAGTTCATTTGTTTAGAAATAAAAAATTTGTCTTTTAGGAAAAGGTGTCAGTTAGCCAAAGGAAAAATGATGTGCAATTATAGTTCTTTATTCAAAATGTCCTAGGAAATAACATTTTAAGCACTCTTTTGAATGTTAAAGTCTCATTAGTATTTCACTAAATTTCCCAATGTAAGGTGAAAAGGTATGTGATGTTAATAAAGATAGAAAAAGAAAAGAAGTATTTATGAGAAATGGCAGCAGACTGAAAAAATTATTAAGTGAAAATTTAGTTAGTTGAAGCCCAATTGCTAACATGGAATAACCAAGTTTAGTTAATTTTTCTACTAATAAAGTGAAGTTAGTCCTTGGAGTAGATTGATACTGGTGAAGAAAAATATTTAAATTTTAATTATCCTGAGCTTCATAATTGGAAACACAGTTTACGCTCAGCTTTTACCTCTTTGAAAATAAAAGGATTATCCATGACCTAAAAGTGTCACATTCTAGGAGAAAAACATGTGAAAGCAGGGTTCTTTTTGGGTCTCTGCTTCTGCAGGGAAAATTGATAACTTTAGAAAGATGGGACTATTTCCTCTATGATCTACAAATATTAGTAATTATTGGAATACAAAAATATTATTAACCTTTTATTAATTTAAAAAACACATAATTATACATTACCAAATGTGCTCATATAAATATTGTAGAATATTCATGGCATTCTTTATTTAACCAATAGCATAAAAATAAATGTGCTTTGAAATATAAATGCAGAATTGGAACTACTAGAAATAAATGAAAACTTTACAGCAAGCACTTTTTCACTGTCATTTATTCAAAATTACAACTGTCAATTTTTCAACTGCTTGCCAATAATTCTTTCCTATAGTTGAACAGAATTCCATTACCCCAGACTAAGTATTAATACTAAATTATCACTCACATAGGATTAGCCTGTTTT
>SJYV01005031.1:0-15097 GCA_006410875.1 Neotragus pygmaeus | reverse complement strand
TGCTTAGTAACACTCTAAGGGATTAATATGAACAAATCTAATTCTATCATTACTCCTAATTACATATATTCTCCAAGAAAAAAGTATTCCAGAAGATACAGAGCTTAAGAGTTTGAGTTTTCTAAATTAAAGCAAATTATATCATAGTTACTGATCAGAACAAAGGGTCAATATTTCAGCACTGTAGCAAAGTCTCAAATATTATATTTGATTTATACAAAAGATAAGAAATTGGAACCACTTAAGTATAAAAAATTTGGTATCACAGGCAAACAAAAACACACATCATCAATAATCATATCAATGCAGGGAATTCTATCCCCTAACATCCGAGAAGTTTATCAGTCTTTGCTACTTTCTCCCAGTAAACCTACACCTTTTAAACAAGTCTTGAAAAGCCTTTTGAAAACTCAAGATTGTAAATTTTATATCTGGCAAAAAATGATATCATAGTTAACTTTTCAATTGCTATTTCCTTTTGCTACTTGCTTCTGTATAGCCAGAACAAGATTTCACATACTAGAAGATACAGATCTCAGTGTGTGATTCAAGGATCAACACCTGAATAGATGTCAGGGCACAACCCAGAGCTGAGCTCTTTTTCTTTCCCCAGGAAATGAATTCTGGAATAAAAAGACAAAGCTCTCACCATCAATGGGCAGACTCTCAAGTCAGGGACACCATGGGGAGTCCTGCGCCACTCAAGAGTTCTTCCCATCTGAACTCACTATTGAAAGTTGTTGGTGGCATAAAGCCCCAAGTGACCTGAGCCGTGAAGAGACAGTCCTCTAATCACCACAGTATTTAGAGGAAGGATTGTCTGGAGGCAAGGAGAAAAACAGTAGATTCCAAGGATAAAAGTCCTCATTGGACTGTCAGAGTCACTTCTTTCTTGGTGAGCTAGTGGAGACACCTAACTTCCTGAGAAGCACTCTGGTGTGGAGGACAAGCCGTCTTCTTGCTGTGTCTCAACAGTGAGGGCATTGCTTTCACTTCAGTTACTTCTAATCCCAGCTGGCTGTTGAGTCTGACTTCAATAGGCCATGTGGTGGTGGAATGATCTGGATCTCAACTTTGACTCCGCTACACTTGCTGGTCATTTACTGTGTGAGTTGGACAAACTGCTTAACCTCTGGGAGACTCATCAAATACAAAATCAAGTTATAATTTTTACCTCATTCAGGTGCTATAACTATCAAAAATAACTGAAGTACACAATTTGAAATAGTATGGGGCACAAATACTGTTTGTTCATATGTTCAATACTGTGGCATATTAGTTTCACTTATGACTCTATTAGCAAGTTCTACATACACTAATTTAGTTTTTTTTTTGACTATTCCCTGTATCTACCTTATCCATGCTCTAGTTCCCAAAAGGTTATTATTGTTTTCTTTAAAACATCCCATTCTATTTCTATGAATACTATCAGCCCTAGACAAAGTCACATCCTAACAGAACAACATCTTTATAACTTATATCACATACTTTCATGGCTGCTCAAGATCAAAGCAGTTAAATCCTCCCTGCCATAGTCCTATGTCCATCTTTTGATGACTACTCCTGAACTTAGTAAAAGGCTCCCATATACAAACTTAAATTAAACTAAGTGCCTGGCTTTTCAAATGCCAGATTTGCACATATATAGCAATGTTTNGCTCAAGATCAAAGCAGTTAAATCCTCCCTGCCATAGTCCTATGTCCATCTTTTGATGACTACTCCTGAACTTAGTAAAAGGCTCCCATATACAAACTTAAATTAAACTAAGTGCCTGGCTTTTCAAACGCCAGATTTGCACATATATAGCAATGTTTATTATGGAGTTTCCTTGGCCAAAATCAGTATCTATTATCACTAAATTACCAATATAAGATAATTACGTACTAACAAAGTAATAAAGTCAAAGTAAACACTAACCTGCCTGTTGGGGAGAGAAAAATTATATTAAAGTCACAGTTAGTTTATCTTAAGAACTTTATATTTTAGTGAAATTCAGTATGGCTGTGGACCACCTATAATTGTAACTTTCAAACAATGTTCCACTTCAAACAATTGCAACTTTTCAAACAATGGTCAATGGTGATGTCTCAGGGGATTTACACAAAAGTGGATGAAGGAGGGGAAAGAGGTGATCAGAGCAATTGGGTTCAGGTCCCCCATGCCTACTGGAACCAGAATACTTCTCTTTTTATCTTTATTTACACAGATTTTATTTTTCAATGTAGTTTTGCACCTAAAACAACATTTGACAATCCCTCAACTAGAGCCCTTTCGAGTTTTATAAAAATCTCTACACTCTCAAGTAAACACTCAAAAGAACCAAAATGGGAAACAGAAATTTAGAGTTTTCTCATTAAATGGATATATTAACATACTCACAATTCAAAGTCAACAAACTGAAGTTTTTCATCTTTGGGGCCTGTTTAATACTTTCACAGTCTAACTCTACCGTGCAGAGGACCCACGACAGAGTAGGAAGAACATGCCTGAGTGGCTTCAGACAGTGGTGCCTAAGTAGCTTTAGACAGCAGGCTCTCTCCAGTCATGGCACACAAGACAAAAGTTTTGGATTAAAAAAAAAAAATCATTTGGTCAAACAGTATTCTTAAATTTTGCTGTAAAAACACCATCATTAGGAGACACACACCAAAAATGTGTACCCAAGAAAAGACTCAATAAGTTCTTTTACTCCTTTTCTACAAGCTGAATATCTCAGATTTCNAAAAAAAAAATCATTTGGTCAAATAGTATTCTTAAATTTTGCTGTAAAAACACCATCATTAGGAGACACACACCAAAAATGTGTACCCAAGAAAAGACTCAATAAGTTCTTTTACTCCTTTTCTACAAGCTGAATATCTCAGATTTCTGATTTTTAGGAAGAAATACTCAACATATAGTTCACTTATAAATACACATGTGTTCACGCAAGTTAAGGGAAAACACCACATTTAGATCAATGTCTTCAAATATAGCTCTATTTTAATTCTTTGGGAGGAGGTCATTATATATTAGATGTAAATAAATCTTCCTACCACCACCTAAGGCTTGTCATGATCTACAGTGGTCAGTTGAGAATTGTAAACAGATTGGAAACTTTAGTCCACTGATAAAATTTAGGGAATTTGATTATACTACAAATTTCAGTCATTGATACCAACCCAATGCAATTTTCCCTNCTACCACCACCTAAGGCTTGTCATGATCTACAGTGGTCAGTTGAGAATTGTAAACAGATTGGAAACTTTAGTCCACTGATAAAATTTAGGGAATTTGATTATACTACAAATTTCAGTCATTGATACCAACCCAATGCAATTTTCCCTCTCCCTTTCTCCACAAACACTTCAATCTTTTCTTCTTTCCTCAAATCCCTATTAACTACTCTGGCCACATCCTATTGACAGAGAAAACAGAAATCTTGGTTGACACTCCCGTAAACTTCCTCTACCAGATCTATCAGCCTGTCTGTGCCTGTCCATATTCTACTGCCCTTGCCTTAGTGACGCGAGGGGCGCCTCCCATCAGATACAGGTAATCCTTCCTGCCCTTCCTTCTCACACCTTGAATCCATCCCTTCTCTTCACTGTTCCCATTAACATTAAAACATGTTTGAAACTCTATCATCCCACCATCCCATTCCAGCTACTGGATTCTCTTTACTTTTATTCACAGACAAAATTTTCCTAAGAACTATCTCCTTGCCAACTTTATCTCCTTACCTCACATTTATTCTCAAAACCACTCCATTATGGCATATGCCCCCACCATTCCACAAAAATTTCCCTTTGCCAAAGTCACTAAGGACATTTATGTGGAAAATTCCAGTGGGTTTATTGAAGTCTTCATCTTCCTCGACCTGTCTCATCATTCTCTCCTTTTCTTCAAGTATTGGAACTGGTTCTCTGTTCTTTATCATACTATAATCTCTGCTAAATTGGTCTCATTTATTCCCACAGTCTTAGTTACCAACTATGAGACAATGGTTTCCAAAATCTACCATAGATCTTTGCTCTGAGTTTCTAAGACTCATCTGTCTATCCAACTGCTGGCTTAGCATTTATGCTTGGAAATATCACTGGTATTTCGAGTGAAGCAAATTGCATCATAATATATTAATATAATAAGACAGGGTAATAGCAGCCTTGTCTAAAAATAGCCCAAGCTAATTAGGGCTCTCCTATTATCAGTATTAATAAAGTTGCCTGGTTCTCATTTGACATTCAAAAAATAGCCACAAAGTAGAGAAAATTCTTGCTAATTAAACGATCATCACTGGAAAAGAATAAACTTTTTGATGTAAAGCTATTTCCCTAACTTTTTAAGCTTAGCTTCAAATTAAGCCTCTTCAGAGCACTTGCCCTGGGTTTTGTAAGGTCCTTCAGCAAAACTAAAAAGTTTTTTAAATTGTGGTTTTATACAGACATTAAGCTGATTTCTCCTCTTTTAGTATTCTCATATATCTTCTATTCACTGGAATGAATTTTTAATTTAGTATAAAGGGACAATACATGCTTCATTGCATCTAAATGTCACAGGTCTGTGCATAATTGTCGACAATGATGGAGTCACACAGCTCATCTAATAGTTCCTAATGCAATTGTTTCCCTGTAACCAGACATCATGGTTGTATAATATTTTAAAGATTCCTTCTTGAAAATAAAGAAATTCTTCTAAACAAGGTTCATAACTTCAAAAAGGAACTGGATTTCTCCAAATCACGCATGTGACAGATATTTAAAACTTTTATATTCTATTATTTCTTTAAGTGCATTATTTCCTTCTTCCTATATTTTATTAAAAATTTTTTTTATGTAAACAGAATCTGGAAAATTCTCCACACTGATGCAATCTATTTGAATTATCCAAAATCAAATTGCCTTACTAACAAACTTAGAGCAATCAATTTTATGAGCAATTCTGAAGATAATTTTTTGATCACAGAAAACAAACCATAAGCCTTTGGAGAAAAACAGACAATTTTGATGCACAAATCCCAATGTATTCACTTTGTCCACTGTATCTAATTTCTTTCCACCATCTCCCTCATTATACCAATGAATATGAGATAAAGTGATCAATTTACTTATCTTTCCAATCCTAAATAATACTGACAATAATTTCCCAGACTCAGAAAGAAAAGCCCTATCATTTTGCATTTCTCATAATTAAAATGTTTAAATTATTAAAACTATAACTTCTTTAAATCTGTTTTGCATTGGCACGAATGCTCAGTTGTGTCCTACTCTTTGCAACCCCATGGCTAGCTTCCTCTGTTCATGGAATTTTCCAGGCAAGAATAGTGGAGTGGGTTGGCATTTCCTACTCCAAGGGATCTTCCTAACTCAGGGATCAAACCTGGGTCTCCTGAATTGGCAGGCGGATTCTTTACCACTGGGTCACCTGGGAAGCCCTTTAAATCTGTTTACACACACAAAAAAAATGTTTACTAAAATAGAACTTATGCATTTCAACCTCTGTGTCTTCATATAGTATTCCTTCTACCATAATATTAAAAATACCAAAAGTACCTTTTGCAACATGGTTGTCATTTGAAATGTCAGTTCTTCATGTCCCTGTTGAGTTACTTACCTAAAAGAACAAAAAAGAAAACATAAGTCTGAAATCATTTCAATTTATCTTAAGTAACAGCTTTCACATTTCTAATAAGTTTTGCCATAGGCATTGATAAACCTGTTAATAAGAAAATTGTACTCTATTAGAAATACGAAAGAGCAGTCAAAAATATGTAAATCTTTCAAGAGCTCAGAAAAGTAAGCAAAACAAATTTTAAAAATTATGAAAATGTTCATCTAATTATAAAGAACTTTAAGCGACATTAGTAGATTTGAGATGGTCAAGATAATTGAGAGCAAAATTAAATTCTGTGTTCATACTTCCAAATTGTTTTTTATTGGTTCATATTTAGTATGACAAACATTATTTAGCCAATATGCTTCAGCTGATGCTTTAGGCATAGTCTATATGAAAGTTTACATAATCTATATTAAAACGTCTAAGTAAGTTATTAAAACATTATAAAAACAATAGGACAATTTTAGGAACAACAAAAATAATTCTTATTCCACTACTAAAGTCAACAGATTTATTTATTCATGTTCTTTCTCTTTTAAACCTACAAATGTGACTAAGTACTCATTTAAACAGGTATTCATTTAAACAGGCATGAATATGTTCTTCTTTAAATTGAGAACATATAATACACTATAATTACAAAATATTGTATTCGTTTTTTACCTGTTATTTACACTAATTATCCTCCATGTTTGTATCTACTGTTTATACATGTCATTTTAACAACTGCAAGTGTGTGCACTGCAGTGCTGTTTCAATGGTCATTATCTTCTTAACCAAAAATTTTTGTCAAATTTCTATAAATTATCATTTAAATATGTATGTATATACATTTTAAAATCTCTTTTCACCTTGGTCCTAACTTTTGCTGATTTACGTATCCCTACATCAGGTACAATACATCCTTCTCCATTATTGTTTCAAGACAGCATATTGAAAAGCAGAGACATTACTTTGCCAACAAAGGCCCATCTAGTCAAGGCTGTGGTTTTTCCAGTGGTCATGTATGGATGTGAGAGTTGGACCGTGAAGAAAGCTGAGCACCAAAGAATTGAGGCTTCTGAACTGTGGTGTTGGAGAAGACTCTCGAGAGTCCCTTGGATTGCAAGGAGATCCAACCAGCCCAATCTAAAGGAGATCAGCCCTGGGATTTCTTTGGAAGGAATGATGCTAAAGCTGAAACTCTAGTACTTTGGCCACCTCATGCAAAGAGTTGACTCACTGGAAAAGACCCTGATGCTGGGAGGGATTGGGGGCAGGAGGAGAAGGGGACGACCGAGGATGAGATGGCTGGATGGCATCACGGACTCAATGGACGTGAGTCTGAGTGAACTCCGGGAGTTGGTGATGGACAGGGAGGCCTGGCGTGCTGCGATTCATGGGGTCGCAAAGAGTCGGACACAACTGAGTGACTGAACTAAACTGAACTGAACTGATTCATGCCTGTGTCTCTTCTAACTGAAGCACAGTACCAATTTGTTGAGAGTTTAAGTCGTTAAATTCCAACTAGGCTTATTAGGACTGCATTCAGTCTATAAACAGACTTGATAAGAACTGACATCCTAACAATTATTTGCCATGTGATCCATCCCTTATTTTCATCTCCCCAAAGAGTTTCAGTATTCTTTGCATAGTCCAGGCACACCCTTTGCTAAGCTCATTCTAAATTACTTAATACTTTTTCTTGCTATTTCCAAAAGGAACTTCTTTCTCATTACATTTTCTCTTTGATATACATTACTACTATTATCTCATATACTTTTGTGTTTATTCTCTTTAGAAAGTTTATTGGCTCCTCGAAATTTTTAACATTTCTCTAATTACATCACAGCTTTTAAAACCATAAGAAAAACTCACAAGTTCTTCCTGAGTATTCCCATTAGAGAAGTTAATATAATTAGACAAAGGGATTCAGACCAATCTGGAGTTCATGACAATGAGGACAATTAACATGACTTACTAAGATGCATCTCCAAAGCAGGCTTTTATTTTAGTGGTCCTTCCAGTTATAAACTACGTTGCCTCCCACATAACATTCAAATATTTTATACCTTATAAACTATGCTGTCTCCTACATAATATTCAAACATTTTATACCTTTTCATTAGGAGCCTATAAGTACCAACCTAAATCGTTTTACTGATTATAGATTTTCAGATAAAACTTACTACACAATTATGTGGTTTGGCTTTTTTCAGAAAGCTACTTTAAGTGCATGTGTGCCTTATGGGAGAAAAGGCTAAAGCATGGGAATTGTGATTTAATAGGAGAGCCTGGCTTTGGGATCTTATTGGTCCGGTCTCAAGGTCTGACTTGGCCACTTGCTGACAATAGGCCCTTTGCAAATGGCTTAACTCTGAGCCTGAGTTCTCCTCCTGAAATGAGGTTAGTTGGGGGCTTAGACATAGGAGATGGTATGGGCGTGGAATACATTTTACACTCAAAAACTGGTGGGTATCATCATCCAATAACAGAAGACCATATCTAGACCCAATCCCAAGCATTTTATATATGTTTACTTATTTAATTTCACAATAGCCATGTGAAATACCTTTTTCCATGAAGAATGAAGTCAGAGTCTATAATGAATAAGTTCATGGTAATAGTCAACACTGATGCATAGAATAAATCAACTAACATTGGTCCTTAGTCAGAGTTCTCTCTACGCTGACAACGCTCTCTGTTCTATCTACTGTTTTCATTACTTTTTCCTACTAATATCTGGGTTTCTATAATAGTCTACAGATTTCTTTCAAATTGAAATGATCAAGAATGCACCTTTTCTAATAAATTTTAAAATCCACTGAATAATGCCCATAATGCTGAAACTGTCATTAAAACCACTTATCATCTATCTGACTCAAAATACCTTTCCAACATTATCATTAATTCCCTTTACTCATCCTACAAACAGACCAAATTCCTTGCTATTCCTCTTTACATACTTAGAAAAGTTTATCTCCTTTTCCTGTCTCCATATTTTATCTCAAGATAGTTCATTTTTAAAAAGCTTATTACACAAGAAATAACTGCTTGCACTGGTTATTTTGTGGGCACCACTGAGCTCCCATCTGTTCACTCTTCTCTACCCTTCCCTCACTCTACGAGGCTGACCCCACAGTGTGTCACACAAGCTCTCCTACCAGCTGACTTCCATTTGTGTTTGCTCAGTACGATGCTCCAGCAACAGATCCCAAAGCGGAATCGGCAAGATATTAACACATGTACTCTTCAAGTTCCCTCCCTGCTTTGATATCCAGAAAGAGCTGCATTTTTCTAGCACCAACAGATTCCATCAGATTCAACAGATTCCATTCTACATTCAAGTAACACACTTTCCACACTTTAGTCTTTTAGGTCCAACCTGAGGGTGATGGTGGTTGCCCCCACAATACCTCACCACCCATTGATGGCTCCCTTAACCTGACTCAAATCTTCTTAAACTATCTCTCCATTAAAATTTCTTCAAGATCCTGGCTGAGGAACTTCCATGGCAGTCAGTGGTTAAGTCCCCTCCACACTTCCACTGCCAGGGACACTGGTTTGATCCATGGTCAGGGAACTAAGATCCTGCATGCCACAAGGTGCAGTCTTAAAAAATAAAAATAAAAAAAGAATCCTGGCTGAAGGCTTCGTATTCCTTCTCTTTAAAAAAATGGGAGCATAAAAAGTACAAAGAAGAACATTCTATGCACAAAGGATATGAAAGTAATGAGAAAAATGTTCTTGGAAGAACCAGGCTTAACAGGAGATACACTACTCCCAGAATCCCTTTATATACATATATATAGCTGCTTTCATAAATACTATATTATTATATAACGTTTTTGCCTCATGGTCCTTAGCCATGCCAATATTAATATCTAAAAACTCACTTCATTTGTTTAAATATTTTCTAGCATTCCAGAAAATATGCATCTACCATATATCTACTTAATCAAAGAAAGACATGCTTTCTATTATATAATATTCAAAATCACTTTTCAATTTTCTTGAGTTTTATATCTTCAAGTTTTTACATTTATAATTGTCACAAGAAAGAAACATGAGGGATGATGTTTACTTGCAGAGTCGGTCTAAAATTCACACAAAAGCATTGACTGAAATTGTTGGCCAAGGAATGTTAAGCTGAACAGGCATCTCCTGTCTCACAGCTAAACTGCAGTGAGAAAAACTGAAACGAGAGATGCCTGTGTCCTGTCATTTTCTCTTCCCTTATAACTACCATTTATTAAATATCGACAATACGTCTCTCTATGTATCATCTATTTATTCTTTGTAACATGTAAGATTGTTGTTTAGTCACTCAGTTGTGTCTGACTCTTTGGCGACCCATAGACCATAGCTTGCCAGGCTCCTCTGTCCATGAGATTTCCCAGGCAAGAATACTAGAGTGGGTTGCCATTTCCTTCTCCAGAGGATCTTCCTGATACAAAGATTGAACCTGCATCTCCTGCATTGCCAAGAGGATTCTTATCGTTGAACCACCAGGGAAGCCCAACGTGTAAGACAGGAATTACTAAATCCCTTTCACAGATGACAGAAGGTTAAATAATATGCCTAGGCTCTGAATGTTGAAGTCAGGAGCTGCCCATCTGCAAAGTCTTTTGTTACATTTTGCTGCCTCTTTTAAAAAATTTATTTATATTTTACTTGATATCAGGAGATTAGGCAACTTTTTCATGCTAAAGTCTTGTTATATCAGGTTTTACTAAATGCTCATCATATTATGTCACAATATATCATATTTTTATCAAATGTGATTTGGCCTACTGTATTATTAAACCATTAAAATATTATAAAAAATATTGTAATGTTCTCATTTTATTATCTCTTACTCTTCAAGGCATATTAGAACTCTTAACAAGTCTTTAACTGACAGATGAGCTATAAACAGGAACATATGAAGGACCCAAGTACTAAAGGGTTAGTGATATTCCAACAGCATGGAGCCCAGAGACTGGTCTCCCTGGACCGATCACAAAATAACTGAACAGAATCACTAAAGGCTTTTTTTTTTAAATCACAGAGCCTTTAGTCTCACTCCAGTATAATTTTTTAAGACTCAACAACTTTGTACAACCTTTGCATGTGATCTTTCTGCATATTAAAGTTTGAGAGAATAAGGCAAGAATCATTACCTTATTTCAGTGATCTCTGACCAGCAGTATGTCAGCATCACCTAGGAACTGAGATGCCCAATACTGGGCCCCACCCTAGGTCTTCTGAATTAGAAATTTGGGAAATGGGCCCAATAATATGTTTTAGCAAGTCTTCCTATTTACAGGCTATTCTAGAACCATTATGGAGCCAAGGCCCAATAAGAAAGCACCTTCTCTGATACATGTAGTATCAAATGCCCACCATTTCTCTTCCCTGCCCTATTTATTGAATCTACCCTATGTCTAGACTAGGGCTCCCCTTGTGGCTCAGCGGGTAAAGAATCCACCTGCAATGAGGGAGACCTGAGTTCGATCCCTGGGTTGGGAAGATCCCTTGGAGAAGGAAAAGGCTATCCACTCCAGTACTCTGGCCTGGAGAATTCCATGGACTGTAGAGTCCCTGGGACACGAAGAGTCAGACACGACTGAGTGACATCATAATTCATAATAATGTCTAGATTGGGCTGCAAGGAGATCAAACCAGTCCATTCTAAAGGAGATCAGTCCTGGGTGTTCACTGGAAGGACTGATGCTAAAGCTGAAACTCCAATACTTTGGCCACCTCATCCAAAGAGTAGACTCACTGGAAAAGACCCTGATGCTGGGAGGAATTGGGGTCAGGAGGAGAAGGGGACGACAGAGGATGAGATGGCTGGATGGCATCACGGACTCGATGGACATGACTCTGGGTAAACTCCAGGAGTTGGTGATGGACAGGGAGGCCTGATGTGCTGCAGTCCATGGGTCACAAAGAGTCGGACACAACTGAGTGACATCATAATTCATAATAATGTCAAGATTAAGAGATTAAAGTCTCAACAGATGTACTGTCTGCATTCATACAATCATTTTAGGAGTTGACAAAATCATATAGAGTTATTCAGACACTTAAACCAGAACCATCACTTCAAAGTGTTTTAGAATCATGTACCTAACCATAGAGGTCTCACGGTTTGCATAATGCTGTTTAGAAAAAGTCTTCCCTCATCCACTTTGTCTGTGGTGAGCAATCCTCTCTGTGCCTTAGCACCAATTTAGAAAGTACAACAGTTAAGCATTCATAAGATGTATCCATGGAAAAGGCCAATCAAACTGAAAGAAGCAAAACATCATCTCCAGGTGTCAAAAGAAGAAAACAAGTTCACAGAAACCTTGTCCAATTAAAGCTCAAGACAAATAGCCAATAACATCACAGAATAGTAACTGTGGGCTGGGTTGCTTTCCAGCTCTTAATACTCATGCATGTACTCACAAGGACCTGATTCAACATCTCACACAACAGAAAAACCAATGTAGTACACCACACACTGAGCAAAGGGTTCCATCTGACACTTAGAACTGCTTGCACTCAACTACTTTTCATTTTTGTCCGAATTTCAAGAGACTGCCACCAACACAGAGCTTGAAATCCTTGCATCTAGCTCTCATTGGGCTGTTCTGTCAAGTCTTTGAATAGTTTGAGCTCCACTGACAAGAACACGCCTGATTTTCTTTTGAAACCAAAAACCAGTGCCTGGGCCTTTGCATACGTGTTTATTCTTCTCCAAGAAAATCAAAAGCAATTTGCATGCTTTGCCCTTCACTAAGAGCCTGTAACTCTCCTCGCTTAATGAGGCAGTGTCCTGTGCTTAGCCGAGTTTAAAATGCACTTTCTTGGCCTCTTCCAAATATATAGCTCAACTGGATTCTCTTGGCTTCTGACTGTGAATAGCTTCCTGCAGTGAAATATATCACACTCTGATTTCTCTTCTTTCAAGGGAGAGTATTTTGCTTTGAGGTTGGCAAGGAAACAACTCAGAAAACCATTTGCAACAAATAAAATATTAACAAGACAGAATCTCTCAGCATCAGTTTCTCAACATCTCTTTCCTCCCTAAACTTAATAGAAAACCCCATTTTGTAAAGACAAAGACTCACTAATTTAATCTTTTTAATCTCATTTTAATAACTCCTTAAATAGGAAAAATGGCTACAGTTGCTTTCCTTCATGTTCTAGTCATTTTCCACAATGTGTGTTTCTGTTCATACTTTATAGTTGTCCATCACAACTGGCTACTAAAAATAATATCTGGACAGGTGGATCAATATTTAGATGACTATGTAGGAACCCCAGGGTTAAAGGTGGTAGGTCAGGAACATGAAAAAATGACTGCCCATAAAATGATATGCAGTATCAACAGTATACTAGGCATTATTTAAGGGCCATTCAGTCTAGCTAGAGATGATATAATTAAGCAAAATTAATAATAACAATAACTTATAGAATTATTTCTAAAATTATTTCAATAATAATAGAGCCTATAGAATTTTCCAAGTACCAAAAATTACATTGACTACTTTATAAAAATTATCTAAGCTACTATTCAAAACAACTCTATGAAATCATCTTATATTTTTACTCTAAGGAAAGAGAAATATGAGAAATAAAAGGACTTGCCCAAGACTGTACTGCTAGTAAGTGATTAGACTGAAAATCAAATCCACCTCTCTGATTTATAAAGCCTAGGTCTTAGCCACAGTTGGCTATAAATGAAGGCAAGGTAAATAAGTGTCATATCGGTGGGCTTCCCTGGTGGCTCAGCAGTGAAGAATTTACCTGCCAGTGCAGGAGACCCTGGTTTGATCCTGGGTCAGGAAGATCCTCTGGAGAAGGAAATGGCAACCTACTCCAGTATCCTTGCCTGGAGAATCCCATGGACAGAGGAGCTTGGTAGGCTACAGTCCATGGGGTTGCAAAGAGTAGAACACGACTTATGACTAACCCACCATCATCACTGGTAGAGCAGGCAATAAATGGCTTGGTGGTGTGTAATCTTTACTGAGGTGATGAAGCTGAACTTTGAAGTAGTTAAGGAGATAACAGAAAAAAGAACTGGAGGGAAGGAGATGGGAGGGAAGAGAAAGACCCAAAGGAAAATGTAACGTGTGATGTGTTATTCTTGGCCTAAAGTTCCCTGCTGGCTCAGATGGTAAAGAATCCACTTGCAGTGGAGGAGATCCAGGTTCAATCTCTTGGTCAGGAAGATCTCCTGGAGGAGGAAACAGCAACCCACTCCAGTATCCTTGCCTGGAGAATTCCCCTTTGAGCTACAGTCCATGAGGTTGCAAGAGCTGGACACGACTGAGCAACTAACACAAGATGCACAGAGGCTTCCCAAGTGGCTCAGTTGTAAAGACTCAGCCTGCCAATGCAGGAGACACAGGTTCAATCCCTGGGTCAGGAAAGTTCCCTGGAGAAGGAAAGGGCAACCCACTCCAGTATTCTTGCCTGGAAAATTCCATGGACAGGGGAGCCTGGCAGGCTACAGTCCATGGGATTGCAAGAGTCAGACACAACTGAGCAACCAACAGCAAGAAAGATACATAGCAAATATCCAAGGCAAGCTGAAGAGACCAGTAGAGTCATCACTAGCTGCAGTAGAGCTAACAAAAGAGAAAGATAAAATTGAAAACCTAAGTTAAGGTTGGACTTCAGGGTTTGCAGTGTCCAGCTATGCAATTTGACCTTTATTGATAGAATATGATGCATCATACTTCAGGTTTTTCAGTAAAGAAATGACATGATCAAAATAGAGTCTTAAAGAGATTCATCTAGTAAGTAGGCAGACAGCTTGGATGAGGGTTAGAGATAAGTAACCGCCATGAAAATAATGATCTAAGGACCTGTCAACTGCAAAACACTTCAAAGCTTAATTACATCTTAGTTCCTAAATGCCAAATCTACATCAGTCAAATATTCTGGCCTTATTGGTAAACTTGCCTTTCTTCCCTCCAGGTCAAGTCTAAGGCTATCACTTCCAGTGGCTCTGGCCACCAGAATGCAAGTTCCATGAGGCAGGAATTGCTACTGCTACTTTAATTGATGAACGTCTGTGCTTAACACTGAGTAGGCATGAGTAAACACTTATTGAAGAAATGCACGCCTGAGTCAGAATGCTCAATCATGTAAAGGGCTAATTCTAGGCCTATTGTTATTAAATGTTTAAGTAGAATAGAGAAAAATCGAAGCAGAAATACACTTTTTATGCAGACCATCATTTACCTATCTTTGACATAAATCAATATGCCAGCAAATTTGGAAAACTCAGCAGTGCCCACAGGACTAGAAAAGGTCAGTTTTCATTCCAATCCCAAAGAAAGGTAATGCCAAAGAATGCTCAAATGACCAAACAATTGCACTCATCTCACACGCTACTAAAGTAAAGCTCAAAATTCTCCAAGCAAGGTTTCAACAATACATGAACCGTGAACTTCCAGATGTTCAAGCTGGGATTTAGAAAAGGCAGAGGAACCAGAGATCAAATTGCCAACGTCTGTTGGATAATCGAAAAAGTGAGAG